>VDFB02281492.1:465684630-465718024 GCA_007258455.2 Sequoia sempervirens
GGGATTTTTTGATTTTGTGTGGTGTCTGCTACTTTTCCATGTTGAGTTCTTGGTCTTTGTTTTCCATCGTCATGGGTGGGGATAGAAGCCGTACTGAGCCTAAATCTTGTGACACCGTGAAGCAGAGAAAGGAAGTGTGGGAGATTTTAGAGAAGGGTGGCCTAACTCCCTTCATGGAGGAACTGCATGGAAATAATACCCAGGTTACTACCCTGGTTGAGAAAGGATGGAAAGGGAGAACCCTGGAGTTGGGTGGCAAGGAAACTGAGGTGGATGACGAGTTTATAGCTCAAATTATTGGCCTTTCGATTAAGGGCATGAAGGTGTACAGGGATAAAAAAGAGTCACTAGTTGTGATCTCTTTTCTTCAAGCAGAATGAGAGTGATAAATTGAAGCCTACAAAGAGTGGAGGGTATCTTAGGACTTCCTTGAAGGCTCTTTGGCGAGATGTTGTCGAAGAAATCATGAGGTATGTTACCCTGGAAGGAAGGTATACGACCATTAACAATTACCATTTTTCGTTGCTTAATCATTTTAGGCACAGAAAATGGGTGTCTTTTCCCTATTATCTGCCGGTGTCGATGGATTGTGGGATTAAAGAGCATAGGAAGAACCCCAAAAACCTTGTATTGCATGCGGGGCTAATTCTTTAAATATATGAACATGTTAAAGCTCATGATGTCCAGACGACTCTGGTTACTCCGAAACCTAAAGCTAGGGAGGGTTATGATACTGAGTCAGGTGAGGAAAGGGCTTCTAAGAAACCAAGCAAGAGGAGGTTGATGTTAAGTATAGATTCTGAGTCAAACAGGGATGATGTTGATTATGTCCCTGATTCGTATGCTTCTTTGGAGGAGGGCCCCATATCCCCTATTCAGGGTAAATATAGGAAAAGGAAATTGATTGAGGAATGGGGATATACAACTTGCAGTGATGATGTGGAGGTGACTATTCCTTTAAAGGGGAACAAAGACAAAAATGAGCTTTACAGGGAAGCTTCCTCTCCTCCCCCTGTGTCTAGACTTGTGCAGGATCCTGAGGAGGGAAGTCAGAAGAGAAGGGTTTTGAAGAATGCCCCTTTCTCTATGGCTGGTGGCTTCCATGGTGGGGATGTTCTGAGCACTGTTATTGGGTTGCCTAAGTAGAAGGATAGAGTTGTTGGTGGTGATCAAGCTGTAGGAGCAAAGAAAGCGGACACGAAGAGGATTCAAAAGAGGTTGGTTGTTGCGGAGCAAATTTTTGACTCCATTAGTAGGATGAAGTCTCCTGTGACTGCTACTAAAGGTAAGGATGCCTCTAAGGAAAAGGTCCATGAGAGTTCCTCTGAAGAGGATGTTGTTGTGGGAAATCACATTGAAAAATTTGACAGGGAGGATCTTTCTGATGTGCTGGGTTCGGCCCATGATAGTGCCAATGTTCTTTTTAAACTTTTTAAATGGTTTTTTCATGAGATTAATATGACTAATTTTCACATTAGAAGCATTTCTTGTAAGGCTGAGGATCCTATGATCCAAAGCCAAATTGATAATTTAATGGTTGTTCTTAATACTGTTGCTAATATTGTCATGGAGGAAACCATCAATCTGAAACAGAGTATGAAGGTTAGAATGTTCTCCCTTGAGAAAATTGAAAAAAAATGGAACATGGTTATGAAGAGTGGGGAAGATCCTAAAGTCCTAACTAGGCCAGACTCTGCGAAGGCTTTTTGTTTGCTGATGATATGGTTGTTGCGGGTAAGTGGACTGGGGAGGATTATGTTGTTGCTAAGGGCGCTGCTAAAGGTTTTGTTTTGAGCTCTGAGGTAAATACTGGTGGGCCTAGGGTTAGGACTAGAAATAGACTGAAAAATCAAGCTGGGGCCTCGAGTTTGGAGGTTTATGATACTAGGGTTAAGCGACAGAAGCTTGCTGCTAGTGAGATGGAAGCTGTGGAAATTTTGAACAATATGTAGTGTTGTGTGCCATTTTTTGGCTGGTGGTTTGTTGTTGTTGGGCTGATGGTTGTTTCTTGATGTTTCCTTTTTGTAAAGGGTTTCAGGACCCTTCAAAACCTATTTTTTACCTCTAATAAAAACAAATAAAGAATCCCCTTAAACCCCTAATCTTGTAAACCCAAATGAGACAACTAATTTCATACACTCTAAGATAGCCAAAGCTTTCTCTTTATTATTAATTTTAATACCCAAATAGAATGAAACACTTTTTGCGAAGCAAGCATCACCATGGAAATGACACTAAGTATAGCAAGTTTGACATTACCTCTAACTAGGCCATCAAAATTAAACTTAACTAGTACAATAATGGAAGGATTTCAATGCTTCACACTACATCTAAAAATTTAATTGATTACCCATCAACAAGAGATCGTTTACACCCTATCTTTATTATAATAAGGCTATGGTTTAAAACATATTTGACCTATAGTGGAAAGATTCATCAAGAGATTAATTGTGATATTTCCAAAAGTTTTGTGATATTAAAAAGATAGTCCTTGAAATTTATTTATTTATTTTTAATTCATATATAATTTTAATTAGAAAAAAATGAAAGGGTAAAAGAAAGAAAATGGGTACACATGTAGGGGAAGTGTTGGGTAAAGAAAAAATCTCAACAAAAGTGGCTACCTATTTTTAAAAATGGGTACATATTTAGTATTGGGTATCAGAGCCTAAGTAAATGGGTATTTATTATAGTTCAAGATCTCAGCCTAAATGAGTACCTATTTAGAATGGGTAGCCATTTCTTAAAAGTGTTTTTTTAAATGACTACAAGCTCATTTTTCCAACAATAGTGATAGTCAATGACAACCAAGAATGAGTACGTACTTCTCCACCTCTACCACTGGGTTTTTGCAATTGTCACCTCCTCTCACGAACCTCACCACCTCTAAAGACCTCTTGATAGTTTTTTATTTAGGGTTCATGTTTTATGATTTTTATTTTTAGTGTTTAAATTTTAAACTCATCCTAATCCATAGACCCTAATCCAATTCAATCTTAAACTCATGTCACCATTGAATATCAAACTGTAGTTTAGAAAAAATGTACACCTTTACATTTTCACACTATGTTTGGGTCCCTTAATTTAATTGGACTTAATTAAGCCTCTAATTGAACCAATTATGCATTTATAAGCCTAATTAATTGTATTTTTTGAAGGGAGAACCCATAATTAATTAATGCCTATACTTAATTTAACATCTTGGAAAGTGTGTGTTCTAGGCTTAGGGCCTAGGAACCATTCACCCAAGGGTGAATACCCCTTAAGCTTTAGAACCCAATTTTTAATATATTTTTAGCGACATTTTTATGATCCAAAATTCAAATTTTAAATGTTGTCTTATAATGTTTGATTGTCGGGAAATTAGAAAATCATCTATAAATACATAGTTATTTTATCAATTCAACATTACGAATCAAGAGGGAAACTTTCATATGAGAAAATATTATTGTCAAGAGCATTGAAGATAAGATTTATCAAGCATCTATAGCAGAAATCAAGATCAAGATCATCATGTCAAATTTATTTACATTCATGCATGTTTATGGAGCTAACATTGTGATGTAGGTTTCAATTTTTAAAGCATCAAATCAAGTGTCAAATAAAGCATACAATCAATCCATTTCATGCAAGACCTATTACTTGGACATATGTGTTAGATTTCAGTCCTTCAAGGATATCCATTCAAGGGTTTGGTGAGTTGCAACATAGCATTGTTCATTCATCATTCCTTTATTTTATTATTGTTTCATTTTGAAAGGTTTAATTACAAAAAATGGGGTTTCACCAAGGAAACCCCTATTCAGCAAAAAAAATTATATTTTTTCCCTCTCTTGTGTATGTGCAAATCTTAGGTTGAAGAAAGGATTGGAATTGAAGATCTCAAAACCACAAAATTGCAAAAGTTGTCAAAGTTGCAAAGTTGTCAAGATCATGGAAACTCATATCTCAGATTTATTTTTGACATTTTGTAGTGAAACCTATGGGAAAAGGCATCTCAGGTCCATCTCTAGAGGCTCCCAAAAATTGAGGAAATTTTTTGCACAAAGACCCATTTTCCACTTCAGGACGCCTTTCGACACTTTTGGTGACAGTTTTTTAGTATCTTCTTCAAATTTTTCAAGATTTTGTTGTTTCTATTAGTATTATACTTCATCTAGATGATTTGGTTCTTACATTAAAGATTTGAGTTCATTTATTATTTTATTTTTATCTCCCAAAAGTGTTGTTCAAGCATATTTTACACTCTTTCTATCATCAAGGAAATTGCAAGATCTTCTATAGAATTGACTCACTTAAAGGATAAAATTCAATTCTAGCATGGGAGGATCTCATATCCTAATGAAATAGATGAAAGATAGGTTCATTATACCTCATTTTTCCCTTTCTATTTTTAGTAAATTATTGGCGAACCCCCATTTTAGTGAAGAACTTTTTTTTCTATGTTTCATTTTGGTGAACTCGACATTCTTACACTATAAAATTTCCAATTTAGAGTTCATTTTGTTGGAATATGTCTTCATTGATGTCAAAAATGGATCAAAGGAGAAGTGTGTTGATCCATTGTAGAAGCATATAATGTTGTCATTGATGTCAAAAGTGCAAATTATGCAAGGGAGATTGCTAACATGATGACAAGAGATGAAATGGAGTTGCTCATGCAAGTGAGTTTGTTGGCATGATGATAGAAGATGGATGAGAGAGCAATGGATCTGATGGTGAATTGAGTGGAATATTTGTGATGGGTTTTTTGAGAGTTTTCTAGAAAGGTATTGTGTAGGCCTAGAGGACGTATAACACGTCTAGAAATGAAATTTTCTTTCTCTCAAATAGAATTAGGGTTTACTAGTTAAACCCTAGAATTGCAGTCATGGCATCCTCAAAATGTTCTATTTTGATGTTGACCTGGTATTGGTGGTTGTCATTTGCATTAGTTTCAACTTATGTTTTTATAGTTGTGAGGGTGACTGGCCCCTCCGCCTAGTGCCTTAATGTCATACATCCCCTTTCAGATCAGCATGACAGTGCGTGGTTGGCAAGAGTGAATGGAGTCGTAGGATTCCAAGTTTCCCTAACCTATGTCATGGGGTTCTCAAGTTTCAAAACCTCCCAAATTGGAAATTTAGCTAATGGAGTGATAAGGAAGAAGGCTCTCTTTGTTGTTAGCATGTCATGGGTTTGCAAAAGTTCACAACCTCCGACTAGAGGTTCTTATGTTTATACTTTTAGCGACTTACCGATGGAGCGATAAGGTGTAAGGAGAAATTTATTGGAGTGACAGTGCATGATCAGCGAGATATTGGGAGATGTCTCTTCGACGGGTCAATTTTCTTCTTGTCAGTATGATAGTGTGTGGCCGAAAAGAGAATGGGCTATGTCTCTTCGACATTGTGATGGCAACACTATGGAGATTTATTGATGAGACAATATGGTGTTGGGAAGAGTTTCATCCATGTCTCTTCAATAGACTAATAACTATCTTATCAGTGAGACATTGATGTATCGACGAGAGTCTAGGAGAAGTCTCCTTGATAGAGTGATAAGGAGTATGGAAGTGTTGTCAATGAGACTATATGGCATCGGTGATACCTTTGTCAATGTCTCTCTGACATGGTGATCTGAAGGAAATTCTCAAGTGCGATCTAGACATGATGTCGTGGATGACAAAGATGATGAAGTAGACGCATGGCGTAACGATACTAGACAAATGATAATCGACATCCTTGTTGTGGATTATGATGTCGTGACATGGCGATGAGGTGGAAATGTGACATCATCAATGGCTTTTGTTTGCATAACTAATGGTCGTTAGTGAGACCTACTCAGATGTCTTCTCGACAACCTGATGACTCCTTTGTCCATGAGACATTGGTGTATCGCTAAGACTTTGAAGAAAGTCTCTTCGACAGGGCAATGGGAGTATGATGCCGACTGTGGGAGCCAGTATGGTGAGGATGGCATGAGTCCATGTTACAGTCAAAAAATGAAAAAAAGGATGACACGTGGCAAAAAGCAATAGTGGATGGTGACATGTAGTGTCATGATGGCATGGGAACCACTTGTCTGCAACAACAAGGGTATCAGTGTGACAACTCCATATCGATGACAGTTGATTTAATGTCTGTTCAATAACTTGATGTCTATCTCATCGATGTGGCATTGGTGTATTGGCAGGACCTTAAAGCATGTATTCTTGATGGAGTGATATGCTAAGTAGGACCCAACATGATGGTGATGTTAGGGGTGTACACATGACAGTAGCCCACTAGCCCTGCTGAGATGTTAGTGGGGCCTAATCAAGACCCACGAGATTAGCAGGGAATGGTGAAAATTGCATGAGATAGATTAGACGATGTTGGTGAAATTATTTTTCATTGGTGTGACTTTGATGTATTGTTGGGAGTCTGAAAGTTGTCCCTCATACGGTGCGATAAGGCAAGAAGGCAGTGGTGACCCATTTGTGATGAAGGACTCACAGGTGGTGAAGAACAATTGCTTAGTGGGCTAATTTGCATTGTTGTTGCAAATTAGGTGGTGATGACATAGATGACATGTAGGTTGTGGGCCCGATCAAATAACATTGCAAGCATATTGATGTGACCTACTTGTTTTAAAGAGAGTTGGTAAAGTGTCCCAATGACAGAGTGATATGATAGGTTGACAGTGGAGATCAAGCGGTAAAGATCATATATAGATAAGTGATTGGAATGAGATGAGGATCAAAGGTGATATTCAAACTGAAGCTAACCAAATGGTGGTGATTTAAAGTTGTTGAGATGAATAGAGGATCTTGGCACGAGAGAGAATATCAATGGCTAGTAATCAAACTTGAAGATCTAAAATGGTCTAGTCTGTGTGAATAGGGGTTTCGTCTAGTAACCAACACAAAGGGAGGAGTTAATTGGTCTAGCTGAACCAAGAAACCAATTAAATGAAGATTTGATCTTCAAGGCAACAAAACAAATTGCATAGGTGATCAAGATTACAATCAGATCAAATGATCGCAAGAATGCATTAAATGCATATCAAATTTTAGGGTTTGACAGAATACTATTCTTAACAAATTCTCTACACCAAAATTAAATGTGTGGCTCGATGCAGAGGTATGGTGATAACTGATAAACCTTATCATATGTCTTTATGATTACAGTGTGTAGCTCGATGAACAAGTAGCTTGCTAGTGAAGTTTGCAAGCAAGGAAAACCCTAATCTAATGCGAGTTGATCTGGATGATTGAGAGAATCTCAAGGCTGAGATTGCAGATCGGTGGAGTTAAACAAAATGAAGACAATCTAAGAATATTGGAAGTATTTGTATCTATTGTGAGGGTGAGAAGTCTAAAAAATAGTGCACAAGGTGTTGAATAGAGTCGTGTATTGTTGAGTGTGCAACAGAGGAAAAGAGAGAAGAGAATGTATTATACAGATGTATGAGAAACTACAAAAAGGGAAAGAAGAGAAAAGCAACAAGATAGAATAGTGATCATTCTATGTGCAAAAGAGAGTGTAGCCAAGGGAGTGTTGTTGAGAGTGCAACTTTAGCAATAATGTACTGAATGTAATGATGCATTATACATTAGGCAGAACCAATTTATGCATATTTGAGCTTTAATAATTGTAAGAGGTTGTAGCCTCATTGTACTGAGTTGTAGCTCATATTAGGGGATTGTAGTCTCCTTGAAGTTTTTTCTTCTAAATTAGGGTTTTGATTGCATCCTTAGGGTTGTAGCTCCTAAATTAGGAAATTGATGCTTCCTTGGGTTGTAGCCCTAAAACATTATAACACAGATTTTATTTGTGATGCTAGATGCACAGTAGACTCAAGTAGCCTTGGTCACCATGGTTTTTCCCATCTTGGTTTTTCCACATATATTTGGTGTTGTGGGTATTTGTGTTGATTGTTTGTTTGCATCTTTAGTTTACAATCTACACAGTAAGTGTTGAGTAAGAAATTTGCACAAAGTATTTGAAGCTAAGAAAGTAATCTTCATAAAGGTTTTGAGGGATATAATTTTAGTATCTACTGATTCACCCCCCTCTTAGTAGATCACTGTGTTCCAACAATTGGTATCAGAGCCCTAGGTTCTGTAGGAGAAGCTTAATCAGCTTGAGTAGATTTTAGTAGAGTGAACACAATGGTTAGTCAAGAAATTTTACTTGTATATGATGGACCTATCTTTGATGGATCAAGATATATTTTTTGGAGCTAATTGATTAAAGGATGCTTGGGATCGATAGGATGTGATGTTTGGATGTTGGTTGTAAATGGATATATAGTTCCTACTACATCTCTAATAACTAAAGATGAAAAGAAGACATATGAGGATAATGCTACAACAAGAGATGTAATTCTTCATGGAATGTTAAGTTCTGCGTTGGTCAAGGTCATGCATTGTCAAAAAACACATGAAGTCTTGAACAAGTTGAATAAAATGTATAAAGAGAGTGGTAAAGAAGAAATGAAGGCTTTGATTTAGAAATATGAAAGAGAAAGTCTTGAGACAAGTGAAGATCAAAAGTCTACAAGTTGGTTCTCAAATGAAGTAGTAACAAGAGGTGATGAAGAAGGAACATCCACTTTTGGATCAGAAGAGACAAATGAAGAGGAATCTGAGTGCATCAAAATATTGAGAAGGGGCTCTGGAAGATACAGAGGTAAGCTACCCACTAAATTTTTTAAGTCTAGTAGAATAATTCCTATAGCTTCTAAATGCTTTCATAGTAAAAAGGATAATCCTAAGAAAGAAGATGACTATAAGGAGAATGAGAAGGATCTACACGTAAGTGAAGAAAAAGAGTCATCTAATGGTTGTGGTAGATCAGATGATGAACATGGAATTTTCCATGGGGTTCACCCATTTTTCACAACCTCTGATGAAGAGATTGAGAGGTTTGATAGAGATGAAGAAGATGAAACCTTCGATAATGAAGGAGTAGACCTAGAAGGAGAACTCATCAGTGGTTTAAATGGGATTAGGAAATTGAGAAAAGAAAATGAAGAAAAAAAGTTAAATTCACAAGAAGAGATAGAAAATATGAATAATAGTTTTTAAGAATCTAATCATATGGTGATCTTCTTGAAGATTGAGGTGGAAGAAGAAAGAAGAGCAAAAGATGTAATTCAGACTGAACTACAGTCTAAATCAAAAGATTGCATAAAGTTGAAAGAAGAAGTAGAGGCCTCGAGAAAATATTTAGCAATTGCTAAAGAGAAGATTGAAAAAGGCCTAAAGTTGAAAGGTGGCTCCAAGATACTTGATGAATTAATGAAATCATAAAAGCCATCAAAACTCAAAGAAAAATATGGCCTTGGGTTTGAGAAAGGAACGAGTTTCTCTTCTAGTACTTCTACAAACTTGTATGATAGATTTAAAGCAGAAGAAGGATGTTGCACAAAGGAAGAGGAAGCCTACACAAGTTGCTCTAGAGAAAGTACCTCTAGAAATGGAAGATCAGAGAAAGGCACTACTGGAGTGAAGAAAGAAAAAGAAGACCGCTACTAATAAGAAGAGAGTTAAAGATGAAGAGAAACCTGCTACAAACAAGAAAAGGAATAATTATTCAAACGTTTCTTATCAAAAGAAGATGAATAAATCAGTTCCAAGGTATCAAAGATAAGGAAAAAATATTATGGGAGCTTATGAGAATGGAACCCCAAGGATGAGATATGAAAAGATGTCAAATCAAAGAAGATCTCCTCATCCTGCACAAGGTAGAGTTATGACCAAGTACTCCCCATTTTTTAATGGTTACTACTTTGCTTGTAATCAGTATGGTCATAGAGCTAGAGAGTGTAGAGTTGCACCTAGAAAGAGCACAAAACATGTAAATAGAAATTCATTTGCTCCTGTAAGGAATATGCATGTAGTATGCTACAAGCGTGACAACATTGGCCACATGCTAAAGAATGTTGATTAGATCTTGTGAGACTAGAAGTATAGAGCAAGAGGAATAATACAAGGAAAGATACATCTTCTAGAGTGAACCATGGTTCACATGTTGTTGAAAAGAAGGTTGATGTATCAGAGAAGGTGCACAAGATGGTCTAGAGAGAGAAAGACTGGCAGACAATGCTCCATATGGCTACTTCTACATTATATCACTAATTTTTAGTGATAGGGAATGGATCTAGTGGGAGCTAAATTGATATTTCATTCATCCCTGAAAATGAAGAAGGAGATCAAGTCAGGTAAAACATGTTTTACAAATTTTTAATGACTTGATGGTTGCAGATTTTTTGGTCACATTCTTACTTCTTGAAATGCTTGTCAAGGTGTAAGAAAATTAGCAGATGGTGGAGAGTTCGCTACAGAAATTGATATCAACCATTGGTATCAGTCATTGAAGAAAAAGTGGTGTAGATTCCATGTTCAGAGAAATGCTTCTTTCCTGCAAGAAGAGTTATGGCTAAAAGGAAACTGTTTATATATTTGTTTTTAAATTGGTATCAGACCATTACACATTGGTTCAAAATAGGTTAGTTGGTACAAAGCCCCTAAAATGAAGCTAGAGAAGAAAATGGAGCAAGGTCTAAGGGGGAGTTGCTATTGGTATCAAAATAGTGTTATACTTGATACAATGCAGTCCTGGATATCAATTGGTACATAGCATAAAGTGAACAAATTCACAATTTGTATCAGAATGATAATTGATATCAAGGCATGATATCATCAATTGGTGTCAAGTATATGATATCAATTGGTATAGATCATGAATCAGAATATCTATAATTGATATCAGACCTGATTGGCACTGAGCTTGTAATGGCACTTTAATTGGCATCAAAAAATTTTAATTGGTATAGAGCAATTGAAGCATATGGGATTGCCACTACAGTAAAAAGGTTGAATGCAACAATTGGAATGAGAGCATAAATTTTCTTCAATTGGTATCTATCAAAGGGGGAGCAAAGTCCCTTTGCCATTGCTAAGAAGAAGTAAAGGCTGCAACAATATGGTGGACTGAGATAAAGAAGAGGAGAAAGGATGAGTAAAGGAGAAGAAATGTCAAAGGAGGATATTGGAGTACAACTAGACCCTTTGCACTACTTGTCAAAGGGGGAGAACACCTTCAGAGGAGTGATCCCTTTTCCATTGATGTCAATGGGGGATAAAGTCATGCAAATGATCAATGGGCTTCATTAGAGAAGGCAACAATAGAAGTGGAAAGTAAAAGATGATACTGGTAAAAACATTGCAATTGGTTAATTGGTATCATTGAGCATTTAAAGTTTTTCCATCAATGACAAAGGGGGAGATTGTTGAAATATGTTGTCATTGATGTCAAAAGGGGATCAGAGGAGAAGTGTGTTGATCCTGTGTAGAAGAATATAATGTTGTCATTGTTGTCATTGATGTCAAAAGTGAAAATTATGCAAGGGAGATTTTTGAGATGATGACAGGGAGATGAAATGGAGTTTCTCATGCAAGTGAGTTTGTTGGCATGATGAAAAAAGATGGATGAGAGAGCAGTGGATCTGATGGTGAATTGAGTGGTAGATTCATGATGGGTTTTTTGAGAGCTTTCTAGAAAGGTATTGTGCAGGCCTAGAGGATGTATAACACATCTTGAAATGATTTTTGTTTTCTCTCGAATAGAATTAGGTTTTACTAGTTAAACCCTGGAGTTGTAGTCATGGCGTCCTTAAAATGTTCTATTTTGATGTTGACCTAGTATCAATAGTTGTCAATTGCATTAGTTGCAACTTATGTCATTACAATCAAGAGGGTGACTGGCCCCTCCGCCTAGCTCCTTAATGTCATACATCCCCTTTAAGATCAGTGTGCCAGTGTGTGGTCTGCAAGATTGAATGGAGTCACAAGATTCCAAGTTTTCCTAACCTATGTTGCAGGGTTTTCAAGTTTCAAAACCTCCCAACTTGGTGACTTAGCTAATGGAGTGATAAGGAAGAAGGCTCTCTTTGTTGTTAGCATGTCATGGGTTTGCAAAATTTCACAACCTCCGACTAGAGGTTCTTATGTTTATAATTTTAGTGACTTACCAATGGAGTGATAAGGTGTAAGGAGAAATTTATTAGAGTGGCAGTGTGTGATCAGTGAGATAATGGGAGATGTCTCTTCGATGGGTCAATGTTCTTCTTGTCAGCATGACAGTGTGTGGTCAGTGAGAGAATGGGCTATGTCTCTTCAACATAGTGATGGCAGCACTATTGAGATTTATCGATGAGACAATATAGTGTTAGGAAGAGTTTCATCCATGTCTCTTCGAGAAACTGATAGCTATCTTATCAATGAGACGTTGATGTATCTGCGAGAGTCTGGGATAAGTCTCCTTGATGGAGCGATAAGGAGTATGGAAGTGTTGTCAATGAGACTGTATGGCATCAGTGAGACCTTTATCAATGTCTTTCCTACATACGATGTGAAGGAAGTGCTCCAGTGGGACCCAGACACGATGACGTGGGTGACAGAGATGATCAAGCAGATGTGTGGCATAACGAGACTGGATAAATGGTAATCCACATCCTTGTTGTGGATTATGATGTAGTGACATGGAGATGAGGTGGACAAGTGATATTGTCAATGGCTTTTGTCATCATGACTAATTTTTATCGATGAGACTTTCTTAGATGTCTCCTCAACAACCCAATGACTCTTTCATTGATGATACATTTGCGTATCGCTAGGACTTTGAAGAAAGTCTCTTCAACATAGCGATGGGAGTATGATGTCGACTATGGGACACAATAAATTGGATGTGGCAATGAGACCTAGAATGGTGAGGATGACATGCATCTGTGTTACAGTTAGAAAATGAATAAAAGGATGACACCTGGTAGAAAGCAATAGTGGATGGTGACATGTAGTGTCATGATGGCATGGGAACCACTTGTCTGCAACAACAAGGGTATCGGTGTGACAATGCCATATCGATGAGAGTTGAGTTAATATCTCTTCGATAGCCCAATAGATATCTCATCAATGTGACATTGGTGTATTGGTAGGACCTTGAAGCATGTCTCCTTGATGGAGCGATATGCTAAGTAGGACCTGACAGGATGGCATTGTCAGAGGTGTACATGCCGCACGAGGTTAGTAGGGAACGGTGCAGATTGCATGAGATAGATTGGACGATGCTAGTGAAAGGATTTCTCATTGATGTGAGTTTGATGTATCTGTGGGAGCCTAAAAGATGTCCCTTTAACTAAGCGATAAGGTGAGAATTTAGTAGTACATGTTTGTGATGAAGGAATAACATGTGGCAAAGAATGATTGCTCGGTGTTGTGAATTAGGTGTTGATGACATGGATGGCATTTAGGTTGTGGGCCCAATAAAATAACATTACAAGCATATAGGTGTGACCTACTTGTTTCAAAGAGAGTTGGTAAAGTATCCTAGCAATAGAGTGTTATGATAGGTTGATAGTGGAAATCAAGCTGTAAAGATTAGATGGCAATAAGAGACTGGCATGCGATGAGGATCAATGGAGATAGTCAAACTAAATCTAATTGAATGGTGGTGATTTAAAGGTGTCGAGATAAACAAAGGATCTTGGCATGAGAGAGAAGATCAACAACCAATTTATTCAAAATTGAAGATCTACAATGGTCTGGTACATGTGAACAGGGGTTTCGTTTGGTAACTGACACAGAGGGAGGAGTTAATTGGTCTAGCTACACCAAGTGACCAATTAAATCAAGATTTGATCTTCAAGGTGGCGGAATAAATTGCAGAGGTGATCGAGATCAGAATTAGATCGAATGATCGCAAGAATACATTAAAAGAATATTAGATTTTAGGGTTTGACAGAATGTTGTTCTTAGCAAATTCTCTGCACCAGAATTAAATGTTGTGTGGCTCGATGCAAAGGTATGGTTATATTTGATAAACCTTATCATATTTCTTTATGATGACAGTGTGTAGCTCGATGACCAGGTAGCTTGCTCATGAAGTTTGCAAGTGAGGAAAACCCTAATCTGATGTGCGCTGATTTGGATAGTTGAGAGAATCTTGAGGCTCATATTGCAGATTGGTAGAGTTAAACAAAATGAAGACAATATGAGAATAGTGGAAGTAGTTGTATCTATTGTGAGGGTGAGAAGTCTAAAAAAAAGTGCACAAGGTGCTTAATAGAGTCATGTATTGCTGAATGTGCAATAGAGGAAAAGAGAGAAGAGACTGTATAGTGCAGATGTATGAGACACTATAGAAAGGGAAAGAAGAGTAGAGCAGCAAGATAGAATAGTGATTGTTCTATGTGTAGAGGAGAGTACAGAGCAAGGGAGTGTTGCTGAGAGTGAAACTTCAACAACAGTGTGTAAGTTGTAGTGTGTGTAACAATGTACTGAATATTATGATGCATTATAGGTTAGGCAGAATGTAGTACCCCTCCATTTATGCTTATGTTTTCTATTTGCATGTTTTCACACTATTAGACTTTGGTACTTTGGTTTGGATATTTTGATCACTGATTTTGAGCGACAGTGGATTTACTTTGTGATATGATGATACATTGTATGGTGATTACTGATTTCTAACATGCTTTGATATAGCATAGATTTTTTCCTTCAGATGATTATTGCTATATATATGTTTATGATGGATTAACTGTTATTTAATTTTTCAATCTGATGTCACGTGTATTGGTGTGGAGAATGGAATTGCATCACTCACTTGTGAGTGCCCTATGATGTCCGTGATTTTCTCTGCATGGTGTGCCTGTACAATGGATTATATATATGCATGTTATTTGTTGATTACAGGTTTGTAGGTACATGACACCGACTCCACCTGATTATTCAGGTATGAGCATGTCAAGACTCAATGGAAATGTTGATTGGGAGGTAGTAGCATGGTTCATCCTAGTCTAGTCTTAAACCCAGTCATAGTACATTGTCAGTTTTAGTTCGGAGTCATAGATGGTCTTGTTTGTTCCTATTTGGATCAATTGCTTGAAAAGGAAATTTTTTGTCAATTTTTATGTTAGTTTATTATGCTTTAATTTACTGTTATTTAAATTAATTTTTAAATGTTAAAGAAATAAGTTTTATATTTATTTAATTAATTAATTAGTTTGTTTGGTTAAATAATTTGATCATTAAGATTAAATTCATTTAATTAAATAAATTAATTAATTAAATTAAAATTGTTTTAAATGTGTGTGAATAGATTTAAATTTGAAATTATTATTATTTTGGAAATGGCATTTTTAATTGTAAATAAATTTTGTATTTTTGAAAATTGGAAAATTTTAAATAAATTAAATGCATGCAAATCTTGAAAGATTGCCGAGAAGTTGTTGAAGATATTTTCTTCTTCTCGACAAGTGTGCCAGTTAAATTTATTGCTCTTGGTTGAGGAATTTCTCGGAGGTTATTTGGGATCTGGGAAAATAAATGTAAGATTTTTCTATTCTTCACCTGAAAATATTACAGCTCTATTAAAATTTTTGTTTGCCCTTTGGTACCATTTTCTTTTGTATACTATGGAAGTTCTCTCTGCTTGATATTGGGATTTGGTGTTCTGAAAGCCTTTGGAAGCTACGTGAAAAGATTCCTCTCTAGACGTGATTTTTGGCTGGTTAATGTATTTTCCTTGTGATATTTTGCCTGTTTGTTTTTGAAAACAAATGTTTGTGAAAAGAAATTATGTTTAATTTAAATCCCAGACTTCCTGGCCAAAGAAATTTTGCCTTCAATTGTATTCTTGTTTCTAGAAAATCTATTGGTTCTCGTAAGAATTTTATGTAGCATACCTTCAGGAAAATATTTTTAAATTAGTGAAGGGGAACTACTTTAAATGGAAAATGGATTTTAAAACCTTTGGGGTAAAACTAAATTTTGAATGAAAAATTTTTGTGCGTATTTTCTTTTGAACCTCAAGAAATTTGATAATTTCCCCAATTTCCATTGAAATCCTATAGAAATTCTTTTATTTCTCTATTAGAAAACTTTGTGAATTTGTATATATATATATATATGTATATATTTTATACATATAAACAGTCATATATAAATTAGATTGTAAAAAAAAAAATTGTATTTTCTATTGAAATCGCCGTACTAGCGAGTTTTGGATTTGTGAAAATTATTAAAAAAACGGAATATGTATTATCCCCGTTTGAATTTTAATTTATACAAAATTGTTTTTATTAATGAAAAAATCCGAATTAAAAATCTTTGAGCCAAAGCTCATGGTAGAGCTACCCGCAACTGACCCCGCAAGGGGACGGCGGCGACGGCCAAGCCCAACGTCGCCCTTGCGAGCAGCGCTCGGCTCAGCTGCCATGGCCGAGCCCTATGGGGAGGGCTACAATGGCAGCCCCACCCACGACTGAGCTCTGTGGGTGGGCTGCGATGGCGACCTACCCACAGCGCAGCCTGCGAGTGGCTGGGGGTTTTAAACCCTACATATGTAATTTAGTTTTTTATGAATTTTTAATACATGTTTATTTATTTTAAAATACTCAGCATTTAAATTTATATTTTGTATAATTATTATATATATTTATTTTTTTATTTGTAATATATATTATATATATAATATTTATAATTATATTAATTTCATGTTAAGAAAATTTTGAAATATATATTCATATATTTGTGTATAAATGAGTTATTTAAAAAAGTAGTTTATTAAATGCTTAGATATAGACATTTAATAAATAAATTATTATAACAAGTTATTTGTGCTTAGAATAGACTATTATTCTGGAGTTTATATAGATTTTGTTGTAATATATGGTTATGAAATTGGGAAAATTGTAGATTTGATTTTCGTATTGTATGGAAGATGATTTAAATCTTAGACGAATAATTTGGGTTCTTCAAATTATTGTTTGAACTGGATTTAGTATATCCTAATGTAGACTCTTTATTTTTTTCAATTTGCTTTAAACTCTATTTCTTTGTTGGGCAAATTGGGCATGTCGTAGATGAACAAGTCTTCCAGACCAATTGAATAACGTGGGGATTGTGATTGTTAAGTTGAATTCATGTGTTGGCTAAGGTTGTGTACATGGTATTAGCATGGTGTTTAGATACCTGATTTTATGAACATAGTCATTGATGTTCATTATGAAAAGTGTAGAATTTTATGTTGTATGTATGTACACCTTGCCTATCTTAGTCAGGGAAACATACATTCCTTTGTTATGTTTAGGGGAGTGGCTCTGTGTGAGGGCCGACACACAAAGTGGTGTCAGGGTAACTTACAAAGAGTTAGTAAGTCAGTGATAACTAAATAACACATTAGTTAGATTAAAAATCTTTAACAAGATGATTATGCCTCGCTTATAGACTCTAGAGCTAGTTCAGTCTTGAGTATAAGATGAGAAGGCCTGGAATGGAAAATCGATATCTTGTTACTTCAAAAGATATTCGATTCCGCAATAGTTTACAACTGGGGCTGGGTTTCGTAAGAGGTTACCAGGGTAACCCAAGTTGGGGGCCGGAACCTAGGAAGAAACACCAGGGTAACCTTTGCAATATTGTGATGACACTCCACCTAAAATAACAGTTGACCTCGTGTACTTAGCATATTTGATTGTTCTAAATTTGGAAGCAATGTAACCATCAGTTAGTTATGTACTTGTGTCTAAGGTGAATAGGTTATGTCTAGGTAACCATATTACTATCTCCTAGCATGGGAGGTGGACCTACGGGTACCACATGGTTGGGTGGAACGTGTACCTTACTTCGTTGGGTCCCCAGTTTATGATCATGGCAACGAGAGCTTCATGGATGGAGAGCTCGTACTTGGATACATATGTGTATTTTCTTATTGTAAATCTTGTAATTGGAAACTTCCCTCAATTGATTATGAGGTGAACATTGTAAAATCTAATTGTAACTATTATTGAACTACCTCATTAGATGAATGAGTATTGTAATATTATTTCAAATGCAATGTAAGAATCATATTTGTACTTTAAACTATCTTGAATGGAATTTCAAATGATATGCAATGTTTACTTTTAAAGTTTATGTTAATTAAATATGTGCAATGCTAAATACTAAAGTCTTCTATGGAACCTCAAGTAGTGTAATGTCGCATAACTTACTGAGTGTATGCAACTAATTAACTTAATATTATTACTTTAAAAAAAAAATTATTTCACTTTTATACACAATTGCAACATTCCTTAGGTTATAAGACGGGGCATTACAGATTGGTATCAGAGCAAAGGTTTCTAACACTGGACGCTCTAGGTAATCGCGAGCCCATTAGGTTGACCTAGTACGTAGTGTCACTATCTGTTAGCCTTGGTTGATTAGTATCTAAGACTTGTTAATGTTATGTGTAGGAACATGCCTAGACAAGGTGGTAGAGGTCGTCATAGAGGTCGAGGTGGAGGCCGAGGGCCAATCCCTCAGGTTACCCCCCCTCTGAGCCCTCATCAGAGTGATCAGGCAAAGCAGTTGGATCAAAGGAATGAGGGACAAAATCCTGAATAGTCAGGAGTAGAGGGTTCACAGATACGTCCTTTATTAGAGGAGGTCCTAGCTTGACTTGGACCTAGATAGGAAGTTGAGCAGGAGGTTGTTAGAGAGAGGGATAGATCTCCTAGGAGAGTAGATGATACAGTGCATCAAGATGCTATTACTACAAGACACATGCGGGATCTATTGAGGGCACGCCCTCCTACTTTTGATGGTACAGGAGGTGGCTTAGAGGCAGAGACCTGGCTATTAGATTTGGGTAGATGCTTTTCCATGCACCCTTACGGTAGCAATACCCGAGCAAGATGTGCTATTATGCATTTGAGAGGATTCACCTCTACTTGGTGGCACCTGGAGGAGCAGAAGCTCCACTTAGATATTGGGTCAATGTCTTGGGAGATGTTCTTGAAGAGGTTTAGAGCATGGTTCTTATTGGAACACTGGAGGCAGCGATGGGCTGACGAGTTTCATGATCTATGCCAATTGGCTCTATCTATGGAGCAATATGAACGTAGATTCTATAAACTCAAGCAGTATGCAGGTATTGGTGACGATGAGCCTATGCTAGTACAACACTTCATCAGGGGTTTGAACGCCCGCATTAGTGGTGGAGTCAGAGTCTTTGAGCCAAAGACTATGGAAGTTGTTGTAGAGAAGGCTCGCATAGTGGAAGAGAATCTTGTTATGGCTTTAGGTGGTCACACAGGAGTACAGATTGGCAGTGCTCCTGCAGCAGGTTTTAGTCCACAGGGTGGACAGGCTCAGACAGGGGGTTCCTCTAGGAACCAACAGACACCCTCAAAGGGTGGGCAGCAACAGCAACAACGTACACCTCAAAAGAATAATAATCCTCAACCACAACAAGGTAATAGTCCACAAATAGGAAAGAATCGTAACTGGTGGTGCAACAAGCGCAATAGGCAGGATCAGCCTGCTCAGAGTGCTCAGTCTATTGTCAGTAGAGGTAGTTTCCAGCAATCCAATGCACCTTCGGGTGGCAGAGGATTCGGTAGAGGCACAGGTTGTTACTTGTGTGGACAGCAGGGACACATTGCTAAGTAGTGTTTGATGAGAGCTTCTACTAGTTTTGGGCCTCGACCTACAGTTTCAGAGCCTACAGTGGGTGATGTAGGATGATCACATACAGTTTATGCTACGATTAATGACCGCCAAGCCGATCACCAGAACGCAGTGGTCGAGACTTCAGGTAAGTTACATGGTGTTAGTGTTTCCATTCTTTTTTATTCCGGAGCTACCGACTCCTTTATTTCACCTACCATCATTGAGCGATGTGGTCTTGTGGCAGTAAAGCAAGGCGGTAAGTGGCAGGTAGAATTTTCCTCTAGGGTGAAAGTAGCAGTAGAGAACCTTGAACATAATTGTGAACTTAAAATTGGTACGTTAACTACCTTAATAAATTTACATGTTACACCTTTAGGATCATATGACATAGTTTTAGGTATGGATTGGTTAGCTTCTCATCATGCTGTGATTGACTGTCGACTTAAGGTAGTTAGTTGCATTAATGATTTAGGTGCGAAAGTGGAAATCATAGGTATTCAAAGACCTATCTCTTTGCGGATGATATCTACTATGTAATTAAAGAGATTTCTTCATCAGGGTTGTCAAATATTTGCAACAACAGTTACGGATTTGGAAGAAGGTGAGAGTCGAGAGGTATCTCTTGATGATCATCCTATTCTTAGGGAATTCGCACACATGTTTCCTAATGATATACTTGGAATGCCACCGAAGAGGGATATTGATTTTAGAGTTGACCTAGTTCCTGGAGTTGAGCCTATATCTAGAGCTCCATATAGAATGACGACTCAGGAGTTAGAGGAACTATTAGAAAAGGGTTTCATTCATCCAAGTGTTTCCCCTTGGGAAGCACATGTCATCTTCGTAAAGAAGAAGGATGGGTCACTTAGATTGTGCATTGACTATCATCAATTGAACAAGGTTACGATTAAGAATCGTTATCCTTTGCCTAGAATCGATGATCTTTTTTATCAGATCAAGGGAGCTAATGTGTTCTCTAAAATTGATTTGAAATCTGGTTATCATCAATTGTGAATTGCTGAAGCAGACATTCATAAAACTGCATTTCGTACTCGTTATGGGCACTACAAATTCCCAGTAGTACCGTTTGGGTTAACGAATGCACCATCAGTATTCATGAGTTTAATGAATGGTGTTTTTCGTACATACCTTGATCACTTTGTCCTTGTATTTCTCGATGATATTTTGATCTATTCGAGAAACATGAAGGAGCATGAAGAACACTTGAGATAGGTATTGCAATGTTTAAGGAAAAATCAATTGTATGCGAACCTGAAGAAGTGTGACTTCTTTCAAACTAAATTAAAATACCTTGGACATGTGATTTCTGGAAAAGGTATTGATGTGGATCCTTCAAAGATTCAAGCTATTGTAGATTGTCCCAAGCCTACTAATGTAAGTGAAGTGCGTAGTTTTATGGGTCTAGCTGGTTATTATAGGCAGTTTGTTGAGGGATTTTCTAGAATTGGTCATCCTATTACTTCTCTTCAGAGAAAAGGGAAGAAGTTTGTTTGGACAGAGCAGTGTCAGTTGGCTTTTCAGACACTTAAAGAAAAGTTGACTAATGCGCCTATATTGATTGTTCCTGATCCTACTAAGGATTTTGTAGTCTGCACTGATGCATCCTTAGAGGGCTTGGGAGCAGTTCTGATGCAAGATGGGCGTGTGATTGCTTATGAGTCTCACAAACTCAAGGATCATGAATTAAACTATCCCACTCATGATTTAGAACTAGCTGCAGTTGTGCATGCATTAGTTTGATGGAGGCATTTCTTATTGGGTCACCATTTCGAACTTCATACTGATCACCGTAGTCTACAATACATTTTTATGCAACCTAACTTGAATGCTAGACAGAGGCGGTGGATGGAGTTCTTGTGTGAATATGATTTTGAAGTGAAATATTTTCAAGGAAAAGAGAACATAGTGGTTGATGCTCTTAGCACCGTCGACATGATATCTCTGCTTACTACTCTTGAAGTAGATTTGAGAGGTCAAATATTAGCAGCACTTCCTATTGATAGATTGTATCAGGAAGTGAGGTCAGAGATTGAATCTAGTAGACCTTTAGAAGGTCGATTTGCAGGGTATGTCCTTGAACCAGATGGTATATTACGACATTTAGGTCATATTTATGTACCACATTTTGAGGGTCTTCGTACATTAATTATGACTGAAGCTCATCGAGCTCCGTACTCAGCGCATCTAGGTGTTAAGAAGATGCATGCCGATCTTCGGCAATTGTATTTCTGGCCTGGTATGAAACGTGATATTGTTGACTATGTATCGAGATGTCTTGAATGCCAGCGAGTTAAAGCTGAGCATCAACATCCCGCTGGATTATTGCAGCCACATCTCATTCCTGAATGGAAATGGGATATTATATCTATTGACTTTATTGTAGGACTACCTACGTCATCACGTTGACATGATGCTATTATGGTAACTATTGACCGATTGACTAAAGTAGCTCATTTCTCACCAGTACGATCATCTTATAATGCTTCATCCGTAGCTAAGATATTCATGGAGGACATAGTTAGATTGCATGGAATTCCTCGTAGGATTGTTTCTGATAAAGATCCTGTATTTACTTCAACCCTATGGACTTCATTACAACATGTTCTAGGTACATAGTTGAACTTTAGTTCAGCGTATCATCCTCAAACCGATGGACAAATGGAGAGAGTTAACCAAATATTAGAGGATATGCTTAGAATGTACGTAATGGACCAACATTCACGTTGGGAGGATTATTTGTACTTAGTAGAATTTTCCTACAATAACGGATATCAGAGTTCCATAGGTATGCCACCATTTCAGGCATTATACGGTCGTCCTTGTCGAACTCCATTGAGTTGGGATTGACTAGAGGATAGAGTATTACTTGGACCTGAGATGCTTCGAGACATGGAGCAACAGGTTGATCGTATTAGAGAACATTTGATAGTAGCATAGGATAGGCAAAAGAAGTGTGCCGATGCGCATAGAATAGACCGACAGTTTGTTGTTGGTGATAGAGTGTTTCTTTGAGTGCCACCGCAAAGAGTCCAATCCATTATGGAAAAGGCTCTAAGCTTGCGCCTTGTTTTGTTGGGCCATTTGAGATCTTAGAGAGAATTGGTCTGTGGCGTATCGAACTGCCTTACCACTCAGTTTGTCAAGTATTCATGATGTTTTTCATGTATCGGTTCTTAGACCATATCATCTTGAAATTTCTCATGTACTTGATTGGAATGTGTTACAGGTAGAGGGCAAATTGGTTTTGGAGCCCGTGGCCATTCTACAGCGCCGGACGCTCGGTCTCGGGGTCGAGACGTTGATCAGGTGAGGGTCCAATGGGATCCTAGCCATGAGGCTTCTACTACTTGGGAGGATGTGACATGCATGAGGGAACTTTATCCCTATCTGTTCGCAGGCTTTCAAGAGCAAGCCTAATCCTAGGGGGGGAGGATGTAGTACCCCTCCATTTATGCTTATGTTTTTTGTTTGCATGTTTTCACACTATTAGACTTTGGTACTTTGGTTTGGATATTTTGATCGCTGATTTTGAGCGACAGTGGATTCACTTTGTGATATGATGATATATTGTATGGTGATTACTAATTTCTGACATGCTTTGATATAGTGTAGATGTTTTCCTTCAGATGATTATTGCTATATATATGTTAATGATGGAATAATTGTTATTTAATTTGTCAGTTTGATTTGATGTGTATTGGTGTGGAGAACGGAATTGCATCACTCGCTTGCGAGTGCCCTGTGATGTCCGTGATTTTCTCGCCGATGTGCCTGTACAATGGATTATATATATGCATGTTATTTTTGATTGCAGGTTTGCAGGTACATGACACCGACTCCACCTGATTATTCAGGTCTGAGCGTGTCAAGACTCAACAGAAATGTTGATTGGGAGGTAGTAGCATGGTTCATCCTAGTCTAGTCTTAAACCCGGTCATAGTACATTGTCAGTTTTAGTTCGGAGTCATAGATGGTCTTGTTTGTTCCTGATTGGATCAATTGCTTGAAAAGGAAATTTTTTGTCAATTTTTATGTTAGTTTATTATGCTTTAATTTACTATTATTTAAATTAATTTTTAAATGTTAAAGAAATAAGTTTTACATTTATTTAATTAATTAATTAGTTTGTTTGGTTAAATAATTTGATCATTAAGATTAAATTCATTTAATTAAATAAATTAATTAATTAAATTAAAATTGTTTTAAATGTGTGTGAATAGATTTAAATTTGAAATTATTATTATTTTGGAAATGGCATTTTTAATTGTAAATAAATTTTGTATTTTCGAAAATTGGAAAATTTTAAATAAATTAAATGCATGCAAATCTTGAAAGATTGCCGAGAAGTTGTGGAAGATATTTTCTTCTTCTTGACAAGTGTGCCAGTTAAATTTATTGCTTTTGGTTGAGGAATTTCTCGAAGTTATTTGGGATCTAGGAAAATACAGAAGATTTTTCTATTCTTCACGGGGAAAAATATTAGTGCTCTATTAAAATTTTTGTTTATGCCCTTTGGTACTATTGTATATTTGTGGAAGTTCTCTGTTTTGGATATTGGGATTTGGTGTTCGGGAAAAGTTTTGGAAGCTACAGGAAAAGCTCTTCTCCAGACAGATTTTTGAAGCAAAGGAAACATGTATTTTCCTTGTGATATTTTATTTTGTTTGTTTTTGAAAAGGAATGTTTGTGAAAAGAAATTATGTTTAATTTAAATCCCTGTACTTCTCGCAAAGAAATTTGTTCACTGTATTCTTGTTTTGTAAAAATTTGTTGGTTTCAGAAGAATTTATGTAGCATACTTTCTGTGGAAAATATTTTTAAATTAGTGAAGGGGAAATCATTTAAATGGAAAATGGATTTTAAAACCTTTGGGGTAAATTAAATTTTGAATGAAAATTTCTGTGCATGTTTTCTTTTGAAACCCTGAAGAAATTTGATAATTTCCCCAATTTCCCCATTGAAATCCTATAGAAATTCTTTTATTTCTCTATTAGAAAAATCTGTAAATTTGTATATATATATATATATATATATATATATATATGTATATATTTTATACATATAAATAGTCATATATAAATTAGATTGTAAAAAAAAATATTGTATTTTCTATTGAAATCGCCGTACTAGCGAGTTTCGGATTTGTGAAAATTATTAAAAAAAAATGGAATATGTATTATCCCCGTTTGAATTTTAATTTATATAAAATTGTTTTTATTAATGAAAAAATTCGAATTAAAAATCTTTGAGCCAAAGCTCATGGCGGGGCTACCCGCAGCCGACCCCGCAGGGGGACGGTGTTGAGGGCCGAGCCCAGCGTCGCCCTTGCAGGCAGCGCTTGGCTCAGCCGCTGCGGCCGAGCCCTGTGGGGAGGGCTGTGATGGCAGCCCCACCCACGGCTAAGCTCTGTGGGCGGGTTGCGATGGCGGCCAGGGGTTTTAAACCCTACATATGTAATTTAGGTTTTATGAATTTTTAATACATGTTTATTTATTTTAAAATACTCAGCATTTAAATTTATATTTTGTATAATTATTATACATATTTATTTTTTTATATGTAATATATATTATATATATAATATATATATATAATATTTATAATTATATTAATTTCATGTTAAGAAAAAATTGAAATATATATTCATATATTTGTGTATAAATGAGTTATTTAAAAAAGTAGTTTATTAAATGCTTAGATACAAACATTTAATAAATAAATTATTATAACAAGTTATTTGTGCTTAGAGTAGACTGTTATTCTGGAGTTTATATAGATTTTGTTGTAATATATGGTTATGAAATTGGGCAAATTGTAGATTTGATTTTCGTATTGTATGGAAGATGATTTAAATCTTAGATGAATAATTTGGGTTCTTCAAATTATTGTTTGAATAGGATTTAGTATATCCTAATGTAGACTCTTTATTTTTTTCAATTTGCTTTAAACTCTGTTTCTTTGTTGGGAAAATTGGGCATGTCTTAGATGAAAAAGTCTTCCAGACCAATTGAATAACGTGGGGATTGTGATTGTTAAGTTGAATTCATGTGTTGGCTAAGGTTGTGTACATGGTATTAGCATGGTGTTTAGATACTTGATTTTATGAACATAGTCATTGATGTTCGTTATGAAAAGTGTAGAATTTTATGTTGTGTGTATGTACACCTTGCCTATCTTAGTTAGGAAAACTTAGATTCCTTTGTTATGTTTAGGGGAGTGGCTCTATGTGAGGGCCGACACACAAAGTGGTGTCAGTGTAACTTACAAAGAGTTAGTAAGTCAGTGATAACTAAATAACACATTAGTTAGATTAAAAATCTTTAACAAGATGATTATGTCTCGCTTATAGACTCTAGAGCTAGTTTAGTCTTGAGTATAAGATGAGAAGGCCTGGAATGGAAAATCGATATCTTGTTACTTCAAAAGATATTCGATTCCACAATAGTTTGCAAATGGGGCCGGGTTTTGTAAGAGATTACCAGGGTAACCCAAGTTGGGGGCCAGAACCTAGGAAGAAACACCAGGGTAACCTTTGCAATATTGTGATGACACTCCACCTAAAATAACAGTTGACCTTGTGTACTTAGCATATTTTATTGTTCTAAATCTGGAAGCAATGTAACCATCAGTTAGTTATGTACTTGTGTCTAGAGTGAATAGGTTATGTCTAGGTAACCATATTACTATCTCCTAACATGGGGGGTGGACCTACAGGTACCACATGGTTGGGTAGAATGTGCACCTTACTCCGTTGGGTCCCTAGTTTATGATCATGGCAACGAGAGCTTCATGGATGGAGAGCTCATACTTGGATACATATGTGTATTTTCTTTATTGCATTATTGTAAATCTTGTAATTGGAAACTTCCCTCAATTGATTATGAGGTGAACATTGTAAAATGTAACTGTAACTATTATTGAAGTACCTCATCAGATGAATGAGTATTGTACTATTATTTCAAATGAAATGTAAGAATCATATTTGTACTTTAAACTATCTTGAATGGAATTTCAAATGATATGCAATGTTTACTTTTAAAGTTTATGTTAATTAAATATGTGCAATGCTAAATACTAAAGTCGTCTATGGAACCTCAATTAGTGTAACGTCGCATAACTTAGTGAATGTATGCAACTAATTAACTTAATATTATTACTTTAAAAAAAATAAAAAATCACTTTTATACACAATTGCAACATTCCTTAGGTTATAAGACGGGGCATTACACAGAACCAATTTATGCATATTTGAGCTTTAAGCATTATAAGAGGTTGTAGCCTCATTGTACTTAGTTGCAACTCATATTAGGGGATTGTAGTCTCCTTGAAGTTGTTGCTTCTAAATTAGGGTGTTGATTGCATCCTTGGGGTTGTAGCTCCTAAATTAGGTAGTTGATGCTTCCTTGGGTTGTAGCCCTAAAACATTGTAACCTAGATTTTATTTTTGACGCTAGATTTGAGCAGTAGACTCAAGCAACATTGGTCACCGTGGTTTTTCCCATCTTTGGTTTTCAAGATATATTTGGTGTTGTGGGTATTTGTGTTGATTGTTTGTTTGCATCTTTAGTTTACAATCTACACAATAAGAGTTGAGTAAGAAATCTACACAAAGTATTTGAAGCTAAGAAAGTAATCTGCATAAAGGTTTTGAGGGCTAGAGTTTTAGTATCGATTGATTCACCCCCCTCTCAGTATATCATTATATTTCAACACATTCAAACCCTAGATCTAGGATTTGCATTATCTTGCATTGCATTGCATTAGTTTTCATTTCATCTAGGGTTGTCAAAATTGCATTATTTTTCATATCATTTAGGGATTTAAATTTGCATTTTGGATTACTTAAAATTTGAAAAATAAAAAAAATTAGGCATATTACATTGATTTTTCATAGTACTTGCATATTAATGTATTTTTTAGTCATTTACATTAGAAAATTTAGTCAAAATTTCATTCAAAAAGTTTCATCTTTGTTCACTTTTTGTCCTTTATTGCACTTGCATTTAGACACCAAAATTTGGAAAAATCTACTATAGAAACCACAGTTTGCAACCTAGAACAAAGAACACAAATAATAACCTAGAAATTGCATTTTTCATTTTAAAAACCCTATATAAGGACCCATTCATCCTTGGGTGAATGATTAGTTGAGGCAATATAAAAACCATCTTTTCTAGGCATTTTTGTGGTCCTCTACACTTCCCAGATCCGCTGGTAAACCATTGTTTTAGTCTGGAAATTTTTGACAATTTTTGTTTTATGCATTAGGTCTAATCATTCATTTAGTTTAAGCATTGTAAATTGAGAAAAATTGTTGCATTTCAGATCTATAGAAAAAATATTACATCATTTTCTTATTGCAAAAATCTCTGGTTATCATACTTCATGTTCTATTTTTAGATCTTGTTGAATACTCTAAGAAATTGTTGTTACAATCATATGAATATGGAGCCCTTTCCCCCCTTTTCTTGTTTTTCATTGATCCAGCTCTCGTTTGTGAAACTAACCTAGTGAAAGAGAATACAATCATGGGAAACCATGAAAATCAAGTTTTTTCTTCTCCCAATATGGGTAAGAGCAAGAAGATGAGACCACAAAACATGGAATTTTTTGCCTTAGGCAAAAAACGAAATTGGCTTGCCAAAAATAGGATCCCATTTTTTTATAAACAAGATCCCACTTTTAAAAAAAGGGATCCTGTTTAGCTTTAGGATCCCAAGCCTAAATTCTAAATGGGATCCCATTTAGTAATGGGTCCTAAACTATCAAACAAGAAATAGGATCTCGATCTTTACAAAATGGGATCCTGATTTTTGGATCCCATTTTGTAAAGATTGGGATCTCGTTTTAAAGTGGTATTTACTTTTAAAAATAAATGAAACTCGGTTATTCATAGAGCACATGATCCCAATTTTGCAAAGACAACAACGGAAATAGCAACCTCCAAGTAAGCCTCCACCCCGAATCTTTTTGCTTCTTTCATGTTTTTTTGAAATTTTTAATACAATAATAGATTTTAGCATGTTTTTTTTCAAAATATTTAGCATTTTATGTATTTTATTTACCTACAATACAAGAAATGATGATTTGTAGGAGTAGAAAAAAAATGAAATGAAACCCTGAAGATATTGAATAGAAATGAAAAAATCAACCTTAAATTGTATCTTAAGAACAAAATTAGCTTTTGAAACCTAAATTGTTCAATCAAACCAAAGAAAAATTCATTTGAAAACCCTAAATTGAAAGGAAACAAAAAAATTACATTTGAAAACCCTAAATTGAAATGAAATAAAAAATGCATGCATTTGAAACCCTAATTCAAATCAAAAAAAAAATTGCATTTGAAAACCCTAAATTGAATTCAAACAAAAAAAATTGCTAAAACCCTAAATTGAAATCAAACAAATAATTTTGCATTTGAAAACCTTGATTTCAATCCCAAGAATATTTGATAATGGAAAAAAATCATTTGCATTTTATAGAGACAAGTATATAGGCATTCCTATGGAAAAAATTATTCGATAGATTTAGGTTGATACATAGTAAATTAGGGTCCTTGATATTGACAATGAAATAGGATTTGATAAATATTATACATTTAAATGTGTATTCATCAAGAGACACAATCAATTAAGCATTATGAACATAGATATAATTAGATTAGAAAACCACATGTTAAACTTTACTTGTGAACTAGTGGATCATTACAATTGATAAATTTTCAATGTTTTTTTGCAAATTTAATTAGCAAATTCCTAAATCCTTGTACAATCCATTTCCAATTTTCACTTAATTAGATAATATTTGCATTCACTTCTATTTTATATTTTGATCTCTCTTAGTCATGCCTTTTTTCCATTTCTTGTTTGCATGTTTTGTCTCTTGTCTTTTGACAATCTTAACTCTCATTCTAGTCAATTAGTTGTTAATTAGGCTTCTAGTTTAGTCCAAAATCTCAATCTTATATTCAATATTAATGAAAAACATGTTAAATAAAATAATCTTATATTCAATTAAAAAATCAAGTTAAAGTATACATCAAACTCAATCTTAATAATACATAATTATGTGTTTCTATTATGGAAATAGTCAGTCTATTCATAAAATCAAAAATATTCATAAACTAATGTTCTTGCATATGTGATGAATCAAAAATATTAACCCCCTTACTTGTCATCCTATTACCCTAAACCCTAAATTGATGTCTTAAGGGGTCGTAATAAGACATTTCTTAAGGGGATCAAAGAAGTTCTCAAAATTTGGTGAAGTTTCCCGAGGAAACCAAATTTAACAATAATAAGATCGTGCAAGATTATAATATGAATGAGATTTCATGAGAGGTTGGTCAGTCAAAACAAGAGCTATCTCAATCAACTGTTCCAAAAGAAAATGTTGTTCACTAACTTGCAAGTCCATTATTCCAAGGGCCACCCAAACTTCACCCTAAACCCTAAACCCTAAACCCTAAACCCTAAACTCTAAACTTTAAACCCTAAACCCTAAAGCATTATTTTTTTCCTAGGACCTTACTACATAGATCCCATTAAGCCATCCTATTACCCTAAACCTTAAACTCTAAACTCTAAACACTAATCCCTAAAGCCATAATTTTGTCCTAGGACCTTAAAATGAAATTTGGTTGCCTTGAGAAACTCCATCAAATTTTATTCCCTTAAGCCATGTCATTTTGTCCTAGGACCTTACTACATAGATCCCCTTAAGCCATCCTATTACCCTAAACCCTAAACTATAATCCCTAAAGCCATCATTTTGTCCTAGGACCTGTTGGTGGTGCAAATAGCACAGCAACATGCAAACAGAATATTGCTACTCTATTTCTCCTGAAAGAGAAAGATGATCACATGGATATCTTAGCTCCCAAGGTCTTTGTAGTTGGTTCTCAATTGTGCTGATTTCCCTCAGTTGGTCAATGTAACAATAATATTCAAGGGGCCTACTGGTGTTGAGCTTCAGGATTGTTCTAGGATCAAACATAAACTTAAACCTATTCTAACCAGGGTTTTTAAAGAAACAACAAAAGATAGATCAGAGCTTTGGAACATAAGAGAATGAAAATTCATCTAACTTAACCAGACTTGTTATTCTTCAAGGAATTGTAAACTAAATTGAAGAAAAAAGTTAACTTGTGATTAACACACAGTTGCATCCATTCACAGTGTTGATTTCTATAATAGATTGCAAGTTACTATTTTAAATTAAAACACAAAATAACATTTCATTCCTTGAAGACTTCACAAATCAAATGATTAACTTAAGACAAATACCATTTAGGAACACAATGTGAAGTAGATTGAAATCTGATTGCTTCTACTATTAGTGAAATAGATAATCAACATTTACAAAGCTGGCACAATCACCAGTGTATAGAAAAATCTATGCTTTCAGATTGTTTCCATCTACACTAAGAGGACTTAAGAAATACATTACAGCCTATGTTGAATCTAACTCCTAACCAAGAAGACAAAAAGGAGCTCCCATTACAAAGAATCAGGATACAACTCTCTCTCTTCTATTTCTGCTAAACTTCTTCTAACTTCTATCTATGTCTCTCCCTTCTAACTATCAACCTTCTAACCTTGTCACTATTTTCTTAGCTACTAGTTCCAACCTTTACAAAGAGGCAAGAATGCCATATATACAGAATGTACCCAAAAGAATGCATTGTCCCCTGGATTAGGGTTTACAAAATATTTTCTTTCAGGAGGGTCGACTCTCAGATTTTTCTAAAGAGAGTCAATGTTGCATTCAATGTGAAGCCCTGCTGTCCATGTCGGTGATGGCTTGACCTCAAGAGAAACCTTCATATCTTTTTTAGATGTAGCACTTACTCCTGATAACTATGTCTATCTTTCAACTCTTTTGAAGGACTGCCTTGAATGCTCTAAAGCATTTTGCCATTAATATTGATCTATCTCAGCCAGTGGTCACCACAACTATCCCTATGAGTCATGGTTGCTTCCTTCCTTCGGCCTCCTTCATGTTCTAGGTCTTTCTGCACGTTGACCATCTTCTAGAAGCATCATCAGGCCTCCCTTTAGATCTGAACATCACCACCCGAGCCGAACCATTGCCTCTTGATCTCAGAATGAGTCCATGTCGTTCACACACTGTTGGTCTTCCTCAAGGTGGTAGTCAATTGGTCAATGGTGATTAGGCCATTCCTTTAGCTTCTTCTGATTGGTGGAACATAGGCCACGCAAGATTCTCGGGTAGTCAAAAGTGGTCCATCTTAAATCGCATGTCAGTGAGACACTAATTATGTCTCCCCAATGCGATTTTTCCTCCTAACAACCATCGGTGTAACACATGACTGTCAAAATGATGTTTTGGCGAGATGTAGAAGTCATATCGAGCCCACAAAGACTATCGACAAGACAGTCGCTAGTCGGCATGACCTCATGGTGAAGCCCCTCTTCTCTTAGTGAGCATATTCCATATCGGTAAGACCCTACCGAGTCGGTGAGACTTCATGGCGACTTCCTCTTTTCTCCCCGAGCTCACTCTTATTCCCCCAAGCTCAAGCTCCTTCTACTTCAGCAAGACTCCTTCAAGTCGGTGGGACGTCACGGCGAGGCTCAAGATTCCTTAGCAAGCTCATTTCTTTATGTCGGGGAGACCTCTTCATTTCAGGGAGATCTTATATCAATGTTGGATCTTTCTCCCCGAGCTCACTTTGTATCAGCCAGACCCTATTGGGTTGGCAGGACCTCATGGTGAAGCAAAATCTCTTTCTCTGAGCTCTTTCTTCTTCTCCGGGCTCAAGCTCTTTCTACTCGTCAAGACCCTACCGAGTCGGTGGGATGTCATGGCAATGTCATCTTTTCTTTTGGCGGGCTCCTTGATGTCAGCCAGACTGGCTCCCTTCGCCGAGACCTTCCACCGAAGCCACGCTGCCTTATGTTAGCGAGACTAAGTCCCCTCACCAAGACATCTTGGCGAGCCTTCCTTTCTCTAGCGATCACACCCTGTTGGGGAGACCATCGGCCCTCGGCGAGACATTACGTTGATACCAACTTCGTCGTTGAGACTCCCTTCGGTCGGTGAAACCTTACACCGACTGAAGTTTCCTTTCGCTGAGCCGAGAGCACTTCAGAGAGACCTTTCCTTGTCACTGAGACCTCATACCAAATTCAAAATATTACACTGAGGGCACAATCCCTTCAACGAGACTAACAGTCATCGGTGAGACATCCCACCGAGCCTTCCATGCTATATCAAAGACCAACCCTTCAGCGAGACCCACGCTAATCAGTCATACCTCTTGCCGAAGGAAAAATTATCGTCGAGCTCAAACTTTCAGTGGGACCTCCATCTATCGCGGAGACCTTTCTGCCGATACTTGTTGTCGCCAAGACCTCCCTATAGTCACACTGACATGTATTCTTTTGTTTCACATGTGTCGCTGTAACATTCTCTTGTTGGGGAGACATCCCATAGACACCCTATGTCTCGCTGAGGAATCCCCATAAGTTCACCTTTTCTCGCCGTGACAATCTCGTTCTCTCCCTGATGAAGTAATATGTCGGTGTGACAAATGGGGTCGGCAAGACTGCAGGACCTCATATCGATAGACCTACTTTTGTGCTTTGTCGATGAGACCAAATGTACTCACAAAGACATCTCTCCACCACAAAAGTTTCTCATCGAGATGCATATCCTTAGCGGTGGTTGGAAAGACTTAAGGCGCTCGGCAAGACCACCCACCGAAGAAGATAACTCTCGCCGAAGTGTTTGCTCATTCTGCGGTAGTCGGTGAGACATGAAGAATTCACCGAGACTTCACCCCAAAGGAAAAAACTCCCGCTGATATGCTTTCTCCCTGTCGCCGGTCGATGAGACATAAAGATCTCGCCGAGACCTTTCTCTAAAGGAGACTTTCATGCTGATGGG
>VDFB02281492.1:465718124-465864130 GCA_007258455.2 Sequoia sempervirens
TGGATATATAGTTCCTACTACATCTCTAATAATTAAAGATGAACAGAAGACATATGAGGATAATGCTACAACAAGAGATGTAATTCTTCATGGAATGTTAAGTTCTGCATTGGTCAAGGTCATGCATTGTCAAAAAACACGTGAAGTCTTGAACAAGTTGAATAAAATGTATAAAGAGAGTGGTAAAGAAGAAATGAAGGCTTTGATTTAGAAATATGAAAGAGAAAGTCTCGAGACAAGTGAAGATCAAAAGTCTGCAAGTTGGTTCTCAAATGAAGTAGTAACAAGAGGTGATGAAGAAGGAACATCCACTTTTGGATCAGAAGAGACTGATGAAGAGGAATCTGAGTGCATCAAAAGATTGAGAAGAGGCTCTGGAAGATACTGAGGTAAGCTACCCACTAAAATTTTTAAGTCTAGTAGAATAATTCCTATAGCTTCTAAATGCTTTCATAGTAAAAAGGATAATCCTAAGAAAGAAGATGACTATAAGGAGAATGAGAAGGATCTACACATAAGTGAAGAAAAAGAGTCATCTAATGGTTGTGGTAGATCAGATGATGAACATGGAATTTTTCATGGGGTTCACCCATTTTTCACAACCTCTGATGAAGAGATTGAGAGGTCTGATAGAGATGAAGAAGATGAAACCTTCGATAATGAAGGAGTAGACCTAGAAGGAGAACTCATCAGTGCTTTGAATGAGATTAGGAAATTGAGAAAAGAAAATGAAGAACAAAAGTTAAATTCACAAGAAGAGATAGAAAATATGAATAATAGTTTTGAAGAATCTAATCATATGGTGATCTTCTTGAAGATTGAGGTGGAAGAAGAAAGAAGAGCAAAAGATGTAGTTCGGACTGAACTACAGTCTAAATCAAAATATTGCATAAAGTTGAAAGAAGAAGTAGAGGCCTCGAGAAAATATTTAGCAATTGCTAAAGAGCAGATTGAAAAAGGCCTAAAGTTGAAAGGTGGCTCCAAGATACTTGATGAATTAATGAAATCATAAAAGCCATCAAAACTCAAAGAAAAATATGGCCTTGGGTTTGAGAAAAGAACGAGTTTCTCTACTAGTACTTCTACAAACTTGTATGATAGATTTAAAGAAAAAGAATGATGTTGCACAAAGGAAGAGGAAGCCTACACAAGTTGCTCTAGAGAAAGTACCTCTAGAAATGGAAGATCAGAGAAAGTCACTACTGGAGTGAAGAAAGAAAAAGAAGACCACTACTGATAAGAAGAGAGTTAAAGATGAAGAGAGACCTACTACAAACAAGAAAAGGAATAATTATTCAAACGTTTCTTATCAAAAGAAGATGAAGAAATCAGTTCCAAGGTATCAAAGATAAGGAAAAAATATTATGGGAGCTTATGAGAATGGAACCCCAAGGATGAGATATGCAAAGATGTCAAATCAAAGAAGATATCCTCATCCTGCACAAGGTAGAGTTATGACCAAGTACTCCCCATTTTTTAATGGTTACTACTTTGCTTGTAATTAGTATGGTCATAGAGCTAGAGAGTGTAGAGTTGCACCTAGAAAGAGCACAAAACATGTAAATAGAAATTCATTTTCTCCTGTAAGGAATATGCATGTAGTATGCTACAAGCGTGACAACATTGGCCACATGCTAAAGAATGTTGATTAGATCTTGTGAGACTAGAAGTATAGAGCAAGAGGAATAATACAAGGACAGATACATCTTATAGAGTGAACCATGGTTCACATGTTGTTGAAAAGAAGGTTGATGTATCAGAGAAGGTGCACAAGATGGTCTAGAGAGAGAAAGACTGGCAGACAATGCTCCATATGGCTACTTCTACATTATATCACTAATTTTTAGTGATAGGGAATGGATCTAGTGGGAGCTAAATTGATATTTCATTCATCCCTGGAAATGAAGAAGGAGATCAAGTCAGGTAAAACATGTTTTACAAATTTTTAATGACTTGACAGTTGCAGATTTTTTGGTCACATTCTTACTTCTTGAAATGCTTGTCAAGGTGTAAGAAAATTAGCAGATGGTGGAGAGTTCGCTACAGAAATTGATATCAACCATTAGTATCAGTCATTGAAGAAAAAGTGGTGTAGATTCCATGTTAAGAGAAATGCTTCTTTCCTGCAAGAAGAGTTATGGCTAAAAGGAAACTATTTATATATTTATTTTTAAATTGGTATCAGACCATTACACATTGGTTCAAAATAGGTTAGTTGGTACAAAGCCCCTAAAATGAAGCTAGAGAAGAAAATGGAGCAAGGTCTAAGGGGGAGTTGCTATTGGTATCAAAATAGTGTTATACTTGATACAATGCAGTCCTGGATATCAATTGGTACATGGCATAAAGTGAACAAATTCACAATTGGTATCAAAATGATAATTGATATCAAGGCATGATATCATCAATTGGTGTCAAGTATATGATATCAATTGGTATAGATCATGAATCAGAATATCTATAATTGATATCAGACCTGATTGGCACTGAGCTTGTAATGGCACTTTAATCGGCATCAGAAATTTTTAATTGGTATAGAGCAATTGAAGCATATGGGATTGCCACTACAGTAAAAAGGTTGAATGCAACAATTGGAATGAGAGCATAAATTTTCTTCAATTGGTATCTATCAAAGGGGGAGAAAAGTCCCTTTGCCATTGCTAAGAAGAAGTAAAGGCTGCAACAATATGGTGGACTGAGATAAAGAAGAGGAGAAAGGATGAGTAAAGGAGAAGAAATGTCAAAGGAGGATATTGGAGTACAACTAGACCCTTTGCACTACTTGTCAAAGGGGGAGAACACCTTCAAAGGAGTGATCCCTTTTCCATTGATGTCAATGGGGGATAAAGTCATGCAAATGATCAATGGGCTTCATTGGAGAAGGCAACAATAGAAGTGGAAAGTAAAAGATGATATTGGTAAAAACATTGCAATTGGTTAATTGGTATCATTGAGCATTTAAAGTTTTTCCATCAATGACAAAGGGGGAGATTGTTGAAATATGTTGTCATTGATGTCAAAAGGGGATCAGAGGAGAAGTGTGTTGATCCTGTGTAGAAGAATATAATGTTGTCATTGTTGTCATTGATGTCAAAAGTGAAAATTATGCAAGGGAGATTTTTCAGATGATGACAGGAGATGAAATGGAGTTTCTCATGCAAGTGAGTTTGTTGGCATGATGAAAAAAGATGGATGAGAGAGTAGTGGATCTGATGGTGAATTGAGTGGTAGATTCATGATGGTTTTTTTGAGAGCTTTCTAGAAAGGTATTGTGCAGGCCTAGAGGATGTATAACACATCTTGAAATGAATTTTGTTTTCTCTCGAATAGAATTAGGTTTTACTAGTTAAACCCTGGAGTTGTAGTCATGGCATCCTTAAAATGTTCTATTTTGATGTTGACCTGGTATCAACAGTTGTCAATTGCATTAGTTGCAACTTATGTCATTACAATCAAGAGGGTGACTGGCCCCTCCGCCTAGCTCCTTAATGTCATACATCCCATTTAATATTGGTGTGCTAGTGTGTGGTCTGCAAGAGTGAATGGAGTCACAAGATTCCAAGTTTTCCTAACCTATGTCGCAGGGTTTTCAAGTTTCAAAACCTCCCAACTTGGTGACTTAGCTAATGGAGTGATAAGGAAGAAGGCTCTCTTTGTTGTTAGCATGTCATGGGTTTGCAAAATTTCACAACCTCCGACTAGAGGTTCTTATGTTTAGAATTTTAGAGACTTACCGATGGAGTGATAAGGTGTACGGAGAAATTTATTAGAGTGGCAGTGCATGATCAGTGAGATAATGGGAGATGTCTCTTCGATGGGTCAATGTTCTTCTTGTCAGCATGACAGTGTGTGGTCAGTGAGAGAATGGGCTATGTCTCTTCAACATAGTGATGGCAGCACTATTGAGATTTATCGATGAGACAATATAGTGTCAAGAATAGTTTCATCCATGTCTCTTCGAGAAACCGATAGCTATCTTATCAATGAGATCTTGATGTATCTGCGAGAGTCTGGGATAAGTCTCCTTGATGGAGCGATAAGGAGTATGGAAGTGTTGTCAATGAGACTGTATGGCATCAGTGAGACCTTTATCAATGTCTTTCCTACATACGATGTGAAGGAAGTGCTCCAGTGGGACCCAGACACGATGATGTGGGTGACAGAGATGATCAAGCAGATGTGTGGCATAACGAGACTGGATAAATGGTAATCCACATCCTTGTTGTGGATTATGATGTAGTGACATGGAGATGAGGTGGACAGGTGATATTGTCAATGGCTTTTGTCATCATGACTAATTTTCATCGATGAAACTTGCTTAGATGTCTCCTCAACAACCCAATGACTCTTTCATTGATGATACATTTGTGTATTGCCAGGACTTTGAAGAAAGTCTCTTCGACAGAGCGATGGGAGTATGATGCCGACTATGGGACACAATAAGTTGGATGTGGCAATGAGACCTAGAATGGTGAGGATGACATGCATCTGTGTTACAGTTAGAAAATGAATAAAAGGATGACACCTGGCAGAAAGCAATAGTGGATGGTGACATGTAGTGTCACGATGGCATGGGAACCACTTGTCTGCAACAAGGGTATCGGTGTGACAATGCCATATCGATGAGAGTTGAGTTAATGTCTCTTCGATAGCCCAATAGATATCTCATCAATGTGACATTGGTGTATTGGTAGGACCTTGAAGCATGTCTCCTCGATGGAGCGATATGCTAAGTAGGACCTAACAGGATGGTGATGTCAGAGGTGTACATGCGGCACGAGGTTAGTAGGGAACGATGCAGATTGCATGAGATAGATTGGATGATGCTAGTGAAAGGATTTCTCATCGATGTGAGTTTGATGTATCTGTGGGAGCCTAAAAGATGTCCCTTCAATTAAGCGATAAGGTGAGAATTTAGTAGTACATGTTTGTGATGAAGGAATAACATGTGGCCAAGAATGATTGCTCAGTGTTGTGAATTAGGTGTTGATGACATGGATGGCATTTAGGTTGTGGGCCCAATCAAATAACATTACAAGCATATAGGTGTGACCTACTTGTTTCAAAGAGAGTTGGTAAAGTATCCTAGCAATAGAGTGTTATGATAGGTTGATAGTGGAGATCAGGCTGTAAAGATTAGATGGCAATAAGAGACTGGCATGAGATGAGGATCAATGGAGATAGTCAAACTAAATCTAATTGAATGGTGGTGATTTAAAGGTGTCGAGATAAACAAAGGATCTTGGCATGAGAGAGAAGATCAACAACCAATTTATTCAAAATTGAAGATCTACAATGGTCTGGTACATGTGAACAGGGGTTTCGTTTGGTAACCGACACAGAGGGAGGAGTTAATTGGTCTAGCTACACCAAGTGACCAATTAAATCAAGATTTGATCTTCAAGGTGGCGGAACAAATTGCAGAGGTGATCGAGATCAGAATTAGATCGAATGATCGCAAGAATACATTAAAAGAATATTAGATTTTAGGGTTTGACAGAATGTTGTTCTTAGCAAATTCTCTGCACCAGAATTAAATGTTGTGTGGCTCGATGCAGAAGTATGGTGATATTTGATAAACCTTATCATATTTCTTTATGATGACAGTGTGTAGCTCGATGAACAGGTAGCTTGCTCATGAAGTTTGCAAGTGAGGAAAACCCTAATCTGATGTGCGCTGATTTGGATAGTTGAGAGAATCTTGAGGCTCAGATTGCAGATTGGTAGAGTTAAACAAAATGAAGACAATATGAAAATAGTGGAAGTAGTTGTATCTATTGTGAGGGTGAGAAGTCTAAAAAAAAGTGCACAAGGTGCTTAATAGAGTCATGTATTGCTGAATGTACAGCAGAGGAAAAGAGAGAAGAGAATGTATAGTGCAGATGTATGAGACACTGCAGAAAGGGAAAGAAGAGTAGAGCAGCAAGATAGAATAGTGATTGTTCTATGTGTAGAGGAGAGTACAGAGCAAGGGAGTGTTGCTGAGAGTGCAACTTCAGCAACAGTGTGTAAGTTGTAGTGTGTGTAACAATGTACTGAATATTATGATGCATTATAGGTTAGGCAGAATGTAGTACCCCTCCATTTATGCTTATGTTTTTTGTTTGCATGTTTTCACACTATTAGACTTTGGTACTTTGGTTTGGATATTTTGATTGCTGATTTTGAGCGACAGTGGATTCACTTTGTGATATGATGATACATTGTATGGTGATTACTGATTTCTGACATGCTTTGATATAGCATAGATGTTTTCCTTCAGATGATTATTGCTATATATATGTTTATGATGGATTAACTGTTATTTAATTTGTCAATCTGATGTCACGTGTATTGGTGTGGAGAATGGAATTGCATCACTCGCTTGCGAGTGCCCTATGATGTCCGTGATTTCCTCCACACGGTGTGCTTGTACAATGGATTATATATATATGCATGTTATTTGTTGATTACAGGTTTGTAGGTACATGACACCGACTCCACCTGATTATTCAGGTATGAGCGTGTCAAGACTCAACGGAAATGTTGATTGGGAGGTAGTAGCATGGTTCATCCTAGTCTAGTCTTAAACCCAGTCATAGTACATTGTCAGTTTTAGTTCAGAGTCATAGATGGTCTTGTTTGTTCCTGTTTGGATCAATTGCTTGAAAAGGAAATTTTTTGTCAATTTTTATGTTAGTTTATTATGCTTTAATTTACTGTTATTTAAATTAATTTTTAAATGTTAAAGAAATAAGTTTTACATTTATTTAATTAATTAATTAGTTTGTTTGGTTAAATAATTTGATCATTAAGATTAAATTCATTTAATTAAATAAATTAATTAATTAAATTCATTTAATTAAATAAATAAATTAATTAAATTAAAATTGTTTTAAATGTGTGTGAATAGATTTAAATTTGAAATTATTATTATTTTGGAAATGGCATTGTTAATTGTAAATAAATTTTGTATTTTTGAAAATTGGAAAATTTTAAATAAATTAAATGCATGCAAATCTTGAAAGATTGCCGAGAAGTGGAAGATATTTTCTTCTTCTCGACAAGTGTGCCAGTTAAATTTATTACTTTTGGTTGAGGAATTTCTCAGAGGTTATTTGGGATCTGGGAAAATACAGAAGATTTTTCTATTCTTCACGGGAAAAATATTAGTGCTCTATTAAAATTTTTGTTTATGCCCTTTGGTACTATTGTATATTTGTGGAAGTTCTTTGTTTTGGATATTGGGATTTGGTGTTCGGGAAAACTTTTGGAAGCTACAGGAAAAGCTCTTCTCCAGTCAGATTTTTGAAGCAAAGGAAACATGTATTTTCCTTGTGATATTTTATTTTGTTTGTTTTTGAAAAGGAATGTTTTTGAAAAGAAATTATGTTTAATTTAAATCCCTATACTTCTCACAAAGAAATTTGTTCACTGTATTCTTGTTTTGTAAAAATTTGTTGGTTTCAGAAGAATTTATGTAGCATACTTTCTATGGAAAATATTTTTAAATTAGTGAAGGGGAAATCATTTAAATGGAAAATGGATTTTAAAACCTTTGGGGTAAATTAAATTTTGAATGAAAATTTTTGTGCGTGTTTTCTTTTGAAACCCTGAAGAAATTTGATAATTTCCCCAATTTCCCCATTGAAATCTTATAGAAATTCTTTTATTTCTCTATTAGAAAACTCTATGAATTTGTATATATATATATATATATATATATTTTATACATATAAACAGTCATATATAAATTAGATTGTAAAAAAAAAAATTGTATTTTCTATTGAGATCGCCGTACTGGCGAGTTTTGGATTTGTGAAAATTATTAAAAAACAACGGAATATGTATTATCCCCATTTGAATTTTAATTTATACAAAATTGTTTTTATTAATGAAAAAATCCGAATTAAAAATCTTTGAGCCGAAGCTCATGGCGGGGCTACTCGCAGCCGACCCCGCAGGGGGACGGCGGCGACGACCAAGCCCAACGCTGCCCTTGCGGGCAGCGCTCGGCTCAGCTGCCACGGTCGAGCCCTATGGGGAGGGCTACGATGGTAGCCCCACCCACGACTGAGCTCTGTGGGTGGGCTGCGATGGCGGCCTACCCACAGCACAGCCTGCGAGTGGCTGGGGGTTTTAAACCCTACATATGTAATTTAGTTTTTACGAATTTTTAATACATGTTTATTTATTTTAAAATACTCAGCATTTAAATTTATATTTTGTATAATTATTATATATATATATATATATATTTATTTTTAATATATATTATATATATAATATTTATAATTATATTAATTTCATGTTAAGAAAATTTTGAAATATATATTCATATATTTGTGTATAAATGAGTTATTTAAAAAAGTAGTTTATTAAATGCTTAGATACAGACATTTAATAAATAAATTATTATAACAAGTTATTTGTGCTTAGAATAGACTGTTATTCTGGAGTTTATATAGATTTTGTTGTAATATATGGTTATGAAATTGGGCAAATTGTAGATTTGATTTTCGTATTGTATGGAAGATGATTTAAATCTTAGATGAATAATTTGGGTTCTTCAAATTATTGTTTGAATTGGATTTAGTATATCCTAATGTAGACTATTTATTTTTTTCAATTTGCTTTAAACTCTGTTTCTTTGTTGGGAAAATTGGGCATGTCTTAGATGAACAAGTCTTCCAGACCAATTGAATAACGTGGGGATTGTGATTGTTAAGTTGAATTCATGTGTTGGCTAAGGTTGTGTACATGGTATTAGCATGGTGTTTAGATACCTGATTTTATGAACATGGTCATTAATGTTCATTATGAAAAGTGTAGAATTTTATGTTGTATGTATGTACACCTTGCCTATCTTAGTCAGGGAAACTTACATTCCTTTGTTATGTTTAGGGGAGTGGCTCTGTGTGAGGTCCGACACACAAAGTGGTGTCAGGGTAACTTACAAAGAGTTAGTAAGTCAGTGATAACTAAATAACACATTAGTTAGATTAAAAATCTTTAACAAGATGATTATGCCTCGCTTATAGACTCTAGAGCTAGTTCAGTCTTGAGTATAAGATGAGAAGGCCTGGAATGGAAAATCGATATCTTGTTACTTCAAAAGATATTCGATTCCGCAATAGTTTACAAATGGGGTCGAGTTTCGTAAGAGGTTACCAGGGTAACCCAAGTTGGGGGCCGGAACCTAGGAAGAAACACCAGGGTAACCTTTGCAATATTGTGATGACACTCCACCTAAAATAACAGTTGACCTTGTGTACTTAGCATATTTGATTGTTCTAAATCTGGAAGCAATGTAACCATCAGTTAGCTATGTACTTGTGTCTAAGGTGAATAGGTTATGTCTAGGTAACCATATTACTATCTCCTAGCATGGGGGGTGGACCTACGGGTACCACATGGTTGGGTGGAATGTGCACCTTACTTCGTTGGGTCCCCAGTTTATGATCATGGCAACGAGAGCTTCATGGATGAAGAGCTCGTACTTGGATACATATGTGTATTTTCTTTATTGCATTATTGTAAATCTTGTAATTGGAAACTTCCCTCAATTGATTATGAGGTGAACATTGTAAAATGTAATTGTAACTATTATTGAACTACCTCATTAGATGAATGAGTATTGTAATATTATTTCAAATGCAATGTAAGAATCATAGTTGTACTTTAAACTATCTTGAATGGAATTTCAAATGATATGCAATGTTTACTTTTAAATTTTATGTTAATTAAATATGTGCAATGCTAAATACTAAAGTCTTCTATGGAACCTCAAGTAGTGTAATGTCGCATAACTTACTGAATGTATGCAACTAATTAACTTAATATTATTACTTAAAAAAAAATTATTATTTCACTTTTATACACAATTGCAACATTCCTTAGGTTATAAGACAGGGCATTACAGATTGGTATCAGAGCAAAGGTTTCTAACACTGGACGCTCTAGGTAATCGCGAGCCCATTAGGTTGACCTAGTACGTAGTGTCGCTATCTGTTATCCTTGGTTGATTAGTATCTAAGACTCATTAATGTTATGTGTAGGAACATGCCTAGACAAGGTGGTAGAGGTCATCATAGAGGTCGAGGTGGAGGCCAAGGGCCAATCCCTCAGGTTACCCCCCCTCTGAGCCCTCATCAGAGTGATTAGGCAAAGCAGTTGGATCAGAGGAATGAGGGACATAATCCTGAATAGTTAGGAGTAGAGGGTTCACAGATACGTCCTTTATTAGAGGAGGTCCTAGCTTGACTTGGACCTAGATAGGAAGTTGAGCAGGAGGTTGTTAGAGAGAGGGATAGATCTCCTAGGAGAGTAGATGATACAGTGCATCATGATGCTATTACTGCAAGACACATGCGGGATCTATTGATGGCACGCCCTCCTACTTTTGATGGTACAGGAGGTGGCTTAGAGGCAGAGACCTGGCTACTAGATTTGGGTAGATGCTTTGCCATGCACCCTTACAGTAGCAATACCCGAGCGAGATGTGCTATTATGCATTTGAGAGGATTCGCCTCTACTTGGTGGCGCCTGGAGGAGCAGAAGCTCCACTTAGATATTGGGTCAATGTCTTGGGAAATGTTCCTGAAGAGGTTTAGAGCATGTTTCTTATAAGAACACTGGAGGCAGCGACGAGCTGACGAGTTTCATGATCTACGCCAGTTGGCTCTATCTGTGGAGCAATATGAACGTAGATTCTATAAACTCAAGCAGTATGCACGTATTGGTGATGATGAGCCTATGCTAGTACAACACTTCATCAAGGGTTTGAATGCCCGCATTAGTGGTGGAGTCAGAGTCTTTGAGCCAAAGACTATGGAAGTTGTTGTAGAGAAGGCTCGCATAGTGGAAGAGAATCTTGTTATGGCTTTAGGTGGTCACACAGGAGTACAGATTGGCAGTGCTCCTACAGCAGGTTTTAGTCCACAGGGTGGACAGGCTCAGACAGGGGGTTCCTCTAGGAACCAACAGACACCCTCAAAGGGTGGGCAGCAACAGCAACAACGTACACCTCAAAAGAATAATAATCCTAAACCACAACAAGGTAATAGTCCACAAACAGGAAAGAATCGAAACTGGTGGTGCAACAAGTGCAATAGGTAGGATTAGCCTGCTCAGAGTGCTTAGTCTACTGTCAGTAGAGGTAGTTTCCAGCAATCCAATGCACCTTTGGGTGGCAGAGGATTTGGTAGAGGCATAGGTTGTTACTCGTGTGGACAGTAGGGACACATTGCTAAGCAGTGTTTGATGAGAAGTTCTACTGGTTTTGGGCCTCGACCTATAGTTTCAGAGCCTACAGTGGGTGATGCAGGATGATCACATACAGTTTATGCTACGGTTAATGACCGCCAAGCTGATCACCAGAACACAGTGGTCGAGACTTCAGGTAAGTTACATGGTGTTAGTGTTTCCATTCTTTTTTATTCTGGAGCTACCGACTCCTTTATTTCACCTACCATCGTTGAGCAATGTGGTCTTGTGGCAGTAAAGCAAGGTGGTAAGTGGCAGGTAGAATTTTCCTCTGGGGTGAAAGTAGCAGTAGAGAACCTTGTACATAATTGTGAACTTAAAATTGGTACGTTAACTACCTTAATAAATTTACATGTTACACCTTTAGGATCGTATGGCATAGTTTTAGGTATGGATTGGTTAGCTTCTCATCATGTTGTGATTGACTGTCGACTTAAGGTAGTTAGTTGCATTAATGATTTAGGTGCGAAAGTGGAAATCATAGGTATTCAAAGACCTATCTCTTTGCGGATGATATCTACTATGTAATTAAAGAGATGTCTTCGTCAGGGTTGTCAAATATTTGCAACAACAGTAACGGATTTGGAAGAAGGTGAGAGTCAAGAGGTATCTCTTGATGATCATCCTATTCTTAGGGAATTCGCACATATGTTTCTTGATGATATACCTGGAATGCCACCGAAGAGGGATATTGATTTTAGAGTTGACCTAGTTCCTGGAGCTGAGCCTATATCTAGAGCTCCATATAGAATGACGACTCAGGAGTTAGAGGAACTATTAGAAAAGGGTTTCATTCGTCCAAGTGTTTCCCCTTGGGGAGCACCTGTCATCTTCGTAAAGAAGAAGGACGGGTCACTTAGATTGTGCATTGACTATCGTCAATTGAACAAGGTTACGATTAAGAATCGTTATCCTTTGCGTAGAATCGATGACCTTTTTTATCAGATCAAGGGAGCTAATGTGTTCTCTAAAATCGATTTGAAATCTGGTTATCATCAATTGCGAATTGCTGAAGCAGACATTCATAAAACTGTATTTTGTACTCGTTATGGGCACTACGAATTCACAGTAGTACTGTTTGGGTTAATGAATGCACCATCAATATTCATGAGTTTAATGAATGGTGTTTTTCGTACATACCTTGATCATTTTCTCCTTGTATTTCTCGATGATATTTTGATCTATTCGAGAAACATGAAGGAGCATGAAGAACACTTGAGACAGGTATTGCAATGTTTAAGGAAAAATCAATTGTATGCGAACCTGAAGAAGTGTGACTTCTTTCAAACTGAAGTAAAATACCTTGGACATGTGATTTCTGGAAAAGGTATTGTTGTGGATCCTTCAAAGATTCAAGCTATTGTAGATTGGCCCGAGCCTACTAATGTAGGTGAAGTGCGTAGTTTTATGGGTCTAGCTGGTTATTATAGGCAGTTTGTTGAGCGATTTTCTAGAATTGGTCATCCTATTACTTCTCTTCAGAGAAAAGGGAAGAAGTTTGTTTGGACAGAGCAGTGTCAGTTGGCTTTTCAGACCCTTAAAGAAAAGTTGACTAATGCGCCTATATTGATTGTTCCTGATCCTACTAAGGATTTTGTAGTCTGCACTGATGCATCCTTAGAGGGCTTGGGAGCAGTTCTGATGCAAGATGGGCGTGTGATTGCTTATGAGTCTCACAAACTCAAGGATCATGAATTAAACTATCCCACTCATGATTTAGAACTAGCTGTAGTTGTGCATGCATTAGTTCGATGGAGGCATTTCTTATTGGGTCACCGTTTCGAACTTCATACTGATCACCGTAGTCTACAATACATTTTTACGCAACCTAACTTGAATGCTAGACAGAGACGGTGGATGGAGTTCTTGTGTGAATATGATTTTGAAGTGAAATATGTTCAAGGAAAAGAGAACATAGTGGCTGATGCTCTTAGCCGTCGTCGACATGAGATCTCTGCTACTACTCTTGAAGTAGATTTGAGAGGTCAAATATTAGCAGCACTTCCTATTGATAGATTGTATCAAGAAGTGAGGTCAGAGATTGAATCTGGTAGACCTTTAGAAGGTCGATTTGTAGGGTATGTCCTTGAACTAGATGGTATATTACAGCATTTAGGTCGTATTTATGTACCACATTTTGAGGGTCTTCGTACATTAATTATGACTGAAGCTCATCGAGCTCCATACTCAGCTCATCCAGGTGTTAAGAAGATGCATGCCGATCTTCGGCAATTGTATTTCTGGCCTAGTATGAAATGTGATATTGTTGACTATGTATTGAGATGTCTTGAATGCCAGTGAGTTAAAGTTGAGCATCAACATCCCGCTGGATTATTGCAGCCACATCTCATTCTTGAATGGAAATGGGATATTATATCTATTGACTTTATTGTAGGACTACCTACGTCATCACGTCGACATGATGCTATTATGGTAACTATTGACCGATTGACTAAAGTAGCTCATTTCTCACCAGTACGATCATCTTATAATGCTTCATCCGTAGCTAAGATATTCATGGAGGACATAGTTAGATTGCATGGAATTCCTCGTAGGATTATTTCTGATAGAGATCTTGTATTTACTTCAGCCCTATGGACTTCATTACAACATGCTCTAGGTACACAGTTGAACTTTAGTTCAGCGTATCATCCTCAAACCGATGGACAAATGGAGAGAGTTAACCAAATATTAGAGGATATGCTTAGAATGTACGTAATGGACCAACATTCACGTTGGGAGGATTATTTGTACTTGGTAGAATTTGCTTACAATAACGGATATCAGAGTTCCATAGGTATGCCACCATTTCAGGCATTATACGGTCGTCCTTGTCGAACTCCATTGAGTTGGGATTGACTAGAGGATAGAGTATTACTTGGACCTGAGATGCTTCGAGACATAGAGCAACAGGTTGATCGTATTAGAGAACATTTGATAGTAGCACAGGATAGGCAAAAGAAGTATGCCGATGCGCATAGAATAGACCGACAGTTTTCTGTTGGTGATAGAGTGTTTCTTTGAGTGCGACCGCGAAAGAGTCCAATCCGTTATGGAAAAGGCTCTAAGCTTGCGCCTCGTTTCGTTGGGCCATTTGAGATCTTAGAGAGAATTGATCGTGTGGCGTATCGACTCACTTTACCACTCAGTTTTTCAAGTATTCATGATGTTTTTCATGTATCAGTTCTTAGACCATATCATCCCAACATTTCTCATGTACTTGATTGGAATGTGTTACAGGTAGAGGACGGGCAGCTGGCTTTGGAGCCCGTGGCCATTCTACAGCGCCGGACGCTCGGTCTCAGGGGTCAAGACGTTGATCAGGTGAGGGTCCAATGGGATCCTAGCCATGAGGCTTCTGCTACCTGGGAGGATGCGACACGCATGAGGGAACTTTATCCCCATCTGTTTGCAGGCTTTCAGGAGCAAGCCTGATCCTAGGGGGGGAGGATGTAGTACCCCTCCATTTATGCTTATGTTTTCTGTTTGCATGTTTTCACACTATTAGACTTTGGTACTTTGGTTTGGATATTTTGATCGTTGATTTTGAGTGATAGTGGATTCACTTTGTGATATGATGATACATTGTATGGTGATTACTGATTTCTGACATGCTTTGATATAGCATAGATGTTTTCCTTCAGATGATTATTGCTATATATATGTTTATGATGGACTAACTGTTCTTTAATTTGTCAGTTTGATGTGATGTGTATTGGTGTGGAGAACGGAATTGCATCACTCGCTTGCGAGTGCCCTGTGATGTCTGTGATTTTCTCCGCGTGGTGTGCTTGTACAATGGATTATATATATATGCATGTTATTTGTTGATTGCAGGTTTGCAGGTACATGACACCGACTCCACCTGATTATTCAAGTCCAAGCGTGTCAAGACTCAACGAAAATGTTGATTGGGAGGTAGTAGCATGGTTCATCCTAGTCTAGTCTTAAACCCAGTCATAGTACATTGTCAGTTTTAGTTCGAAGTCATAGATGGTCTTGTTTGTTCCTGTTTTGATCAATTGCTTGAAAAGGAAATTTTTTGTCAATTTTTATGTTAGTTTATTATGCTTTAATTTATTGTTATTTAAATTAATTTTTAAATGTTAAAGAAATAAGTTTTACATTTATTTAATTAATTAATTAGTTTGTTTGGTTAAATAATTTGATCATTAAGATTAAATTCATTTAATTAAATAAATTAATTAATTAAATTAAAATTGTTTTAAATGTGTGTGAATAGATTTAAATTTGAAATTATTATTATTTTGGAAATGGCATTTTTAATTGTAAATAAATTTTGTATTTTTGAAAATTGGAAAATTTTAAATAAATTAAATGCATGCAAATCTTGAAAGATTGCGGAGAAGTTGTGGAAGATATTTTCTTCTTCTCGACAAGTGTGCCAGTTAAATTTATTGCTTTTGGTTGAGGAATTTCTCGAAGGTTATTTGGGATCTAGGAAAATACAGAAGATTTTTCTATTCTTCACGGGAAAAATATTAGTGCTCTATTAAAAATTTTGTTTATGCCCTTTGGTACTATTGTATATTTGTGGAAGTTCTCTGTTTTGGATATTGGGATTTGGTGTTCGGGAAAAGTTTTGGAAGCTACAGGAAAATCTCTTCTCCAGACAGATTTTTGAAGCAAAGGAAACATGTATTTTCCTTGTGATATTTTATTTTGTTTGTTTTTGAAAAGGAATGTTTGTGAAAAGAAATTATGTTTAATTTAAATCCCTGTACTTCTCGCAAAGAAATTTGTTCACTGTATTCTTGTTTTGTAAAAATTTGTTGGTTTCAGAAGAATTTATGTAGCATACTTTCTGTGGAAAATATTTTTAAATTAGTGAAGGGGAAATCATTTAAATGGAAAATGGATTTTAAAACCTTTCGGGTAAATTAAATTTTGAATGAAAATTTATGTGCATGTTTTCTTTTGAAACCCTGAAGAAATTTGATAATTTCCCCAATTTCCCCATTGAAATCTTATAGAAATTCTTTTATTTCTCTATTAGAAAAATCTGTGAATTTATATATATATATATATATATATATATGTATGTATATATTTTATACATATAAACAATCATATATAAATTAGATTGTAAAAATATATATATATATATATATTCTATTGAAATCGTCGTACTGGTGAGTTTCGGATTTGTGAAAATTATTAAAAAAAAATGAAATATGTATTATCCCCATTTGAATTTTAATTTATATAAAATTGTTTTTATTAATGAAAAAATCCAAATTAAAAATCTTTGAGCTGAAGCTCATGGCGGGGCTACCCGCAGCCGACTCCGCAGGGGGACGGTGCAGAGGGCCAAGCCCAGCGCCGCCCTTGCGGGCAGCGCTTGGCTCAGCCGCCACGGCCGATCCCTGTGGGGAGGGCTGCGATGGCAGCCCCACCCATGGCTAAGCTCTGTGGGCGGGCTGCGATGGCGGCCTACCCACAGTGCAACCTGCGGGCGGCCAGGGGGTTTTAAACCCTACATATGTAATTTAGTTTTTATGAATTTTTAATACATGTTTATTTATTTTAAAATACTCAGCATTTAAATTTATATTTTATATAATTATTATATATATTTATTTTTTTATATGTAATATATATTACATATATATAATATATATATAATATTTATAATTATATTAATTTCATGTTAAGAAAATTTTGAAATATATATTCATATATTTGTGTATAAATGAGTTATTTAAAAAATTAGTTTATTAAATGCTTAGATACAGACATTTAATAAATAAATTATTATAACAAGTTATTTGTGCTTAGAGTAGACTATTATTCTGGAGTTTATATAGATTTTGTTGTAATATATGGTTATGAAATTGGGCAAATTGTAGATTTGATTTTCGTATTGTATGGAAGATGATTTAAATCTTAGATGAATAATTTGGGTTCTTCAAATTATTGTTTGAACAGGATTTAGTATATCCTAATGTAGACTCTTTATTTTTTTCAATTTGATTTAAACTCCGTTTCTTTGTTGGGCAAATTGGGCATGTCTTAGATGAAAAATTCTTCCAGACCAATTGAATAACGTGGGGATTGTGATTGTTAAGTTGAATTCATGTGTTGGCTAAGGTTGTGTACATGGTATTAGCACGGTGTTTAGATACTTGATTTTATGAACATAGTCATTGATGTTCGTTATGAAAAGTGTAGAATTTTATGTTGTGTGTATGTACACCTTTCCTATCTTAGTCAGGGAAACTTAGATTCCTTTGTTATGTTTAGGGGAGTGTCTCTGTGTGAGGGCCGACACACAAAGTGGTGTCAAGGTAACTTACAAAGAGTTAGTAAGTCAGTGATAACTAAATAACACAGTAGTTAGATTAAAAATCTTTAACAAGATGATTATGCCTCGCTTATAGACTCTAGAGCTAGTTTAGTCTTGAGTATAAGATGAGAAGGCCTGGAATGGCAAATCGATATCTTGTTACTTCAAAAGATATTCGATTCCACAATAGTTTGCAAATGGGGCCTGGTTTCGTAAGAGGTTACCAGGGTAACCGAAGTTGGGGGCCGGAACCTAGGAAGAAACACCAGGGTAACCTTTGCAATATTGTGATGACACTCCACCTAAAATAATAGTTGACCTTGTGTACTTAGCATATTTGATTGTTCTAAATCTGGAAGCAATGTAACCATCAGTTAGTTATGTACTTGTGTCTAGAGTGAATAGGTTATGTCTAGGTAACCATATTACTATCTCCTAACACAGGGGGTGGACCTACAGGTACCACATGGTTGGGTGGAGTGTGCACCTTACTCCGTTGGGTCCCTAGTTTATGATCATGGCAACGAGAGCTTCATGGATGGAGAGCTCGTACTTGGATACATATGTGTATTTTCTTTATTGCATTATTGTAAATCTTGTAATTGGAAACTTCCCTCAATTGATTATGAGGTGAACATTGTAAAATGTAATTGTAACTATTATTGAACTACCTCATCAGATGAATGAGTATTGTAATATTATTTCAAATGCAATGTAAGAATCATATTTGTACTTTAAACTATCTTGAATGGAATTTCAAATGATATGCAATGTTTACTTTTAAAGTTTATGTTAATTAAATATGTGCAATGCTAAATACTAAAGTCTTCTATGGAACCTCAATTAGTGTAACATCGCATAACTTAGTGAATGTATGCAACTAATTAACTTAATATTATTACTTTTAAAAAAAAAAATCACTTTTATACACAATTGCAACATTCCTTATGTTATAAGACGTGGCATTACACAGAACCAAATTATGCATATTTGAGCTTTAAGCATTGTAAGAGGTTGTAGCCTCATTGTACTGAGTTGCAACTCATATTAGGGGATTGTAGTCTCCTTGAAGTTGTTGCTTCTAAATTAGAGTGTTGATTGCATCCTTGGGGTTGTAGCTCCTAAATTAGGTAGTTGATGCTTCCTTGGGTTGTAGCCCTAAAACATTGTAACATAGATTTTATTTTTGACGCTAGATTTGAGCAGTAGACTCAAGCAACATTGGTCACCGTGGTTTTTCCCATCTTGGGTTTTCAACATATATTTGGTGTTGTGGGTATTTGTGTTGATTGTTTTTTTGCATCTTTAGTTTACAATCTACACAATAAGAGTTGAGTAAGAAATCTACACAAAGTATTTGAAGCTAAGAAAGTAATCTGCATAAAGGTTTTGAGGGCTAGAGTTTTAGTATCGATTGATTCACCCCCTCTCAATATATCATTATATTTCAACACATTCAAACCCTAGATCTAGGATTTGCATTATCTTGCATTGCATTGAATTAGTTTTCATTTCATCTAGGGTTGTCAAAATTGCATTATTTTTCATATCATTTAGGGATTTAAATTTGCATTTTGCATTACTTAAAATTTGAAAAATAAAAAAAATTAGGCATATTACATTGATTTTTCATAGTACTTGCATATTGATGTATTTTTTAGTCATTTACATTAGAAAATTTAGTCAAAATTTCATTCAAAAAGTTTCATCTTTGTTCACTTTTTGTCCTTTATTGCACTTGCATTTAGACACCAAAATATGGAAAAATCTACTATAGAAACCACAGTTTGCAACCTAGAACAAAGAACGCAAATAATAACCTAGAAATTGCATTTTTCATTTTAAAAACCCTATATAAGGACCCATTCATCCTTGGTTGAATGATTCCTTGAGGCAATATAAAAACCATCTTTTCTAGGCATTTTTGTGGTCCTCTACACTTCCCAGATCCGCTGGTAAACCATTGTTTTAGTCTGGAAATTTTTGGCAATTTTTGTTTTATGCATTAGGTCTAATCATTCATTTAGTTTAAGCATTGTAAATTGAGAAAAATTGTTGCATTTCAGATCTATAGAAAAATTATTACATCATTTTATTATTGCAAAAATCTCTGGTTATCATACTTCATGTTCTATTTTTAGATCTTGTTGAATACTCTAAGAAATTGTTGTTACAATCATATGAATATGGAGCCCTTTCCCCCCTTTTCTTGTTTTTCATTGATCCATCTCTTGTTTGTGAAACTAACCTAGTGAAAGAGAATACAATCATGGAAAACCATGAAAATCAAGTTTTTTCTTCTCCCAATATGGGTAAGAGCAAGAAGATGAGACCAAAAAACATGGAATTTTTTGCCTTAGGCAAAAAGCGAAATTGGCTTGCCAAAAATAGGATCCCATTTTTTTATAAACAAGATCCCGCTTTTAAAAAAAGGGATCCTGTTTAGCTTTAGGATCCCAAGCCTAAATTCTAAATGGGCTCCCATTTAGTAATGGGTCCTAAACTATCAAACAAGAAATAGGATCTCGATCTTTACAAAATGGGATCCTGATTTTTGGATCCCATTTTGTAAAGATTGGGATCCCGTTTTAAAGTGGTATTTCCTTTTAAAAATAAATGAAACTCAGTTATTCATAGAGCACATGATCCCAATTTTGCAAAGACGACAACGGAAATAGCAACCTCCAAGTAAGCCTCCACCCCCAATCTTTTTGCTTCTTTCATGTTTTTTTGAAATTTTTAATACAATAATAGATTTTAGCATGTTTTTTTTCAAAATATTTAGCATTTTATGTATTTTATTTACCTACAATACAAGAAATGATGATTTGTAGGAGTAGAAAAAAAATGAAATGAAACCCTGAAGATATTGAATAGAAATGAAAAAATCAACCTTAAATTGTATCTTAAGAACAAAATTAGCTTTTGAAACCTAAATTGTTCAATCAAACCAAAGAAAAATTCATTTGAAAACCCTAAATTGAAAGGAAACAAAAAAATTACATTTGAAAACCCTAAATTGAAATGAAATAAAAAATGCATTTGAAAACCCTAATTGCTTTTTGAAACCCTAAATTCAAATCAAACAAAAAAATTGCATTTGAAAACCCTAAATTGAATTCAAACAAAAAAAATTGCTAAAACCCCAAATTGAAATCAAACAAATAATTTTGCATTTGAAAACCTTGATTTCAATCCCAAGAATATTTGATAATGGAAAAAAATCATTTGCATTTTATAGAGACAAGTATATAGGCATTCCTATGGAAAAAAATATTCGATAGATTTAGGTTGATACATAGTAAATTAGGGTCCTTGATATTGACAATGAAATAGGATTTGATAAATATTATACATTTAAATGTGTATTCATCAAGAGACACAATCAATTAAGCATTATGAACATAGATATAATTAGATTAGAAAACCACATGTTAAACTTTACTTGTGAACTAGTGGATCATTACAATTGATAAATTTTCAATGTTTTTTTGCAAATTTAGTTAGCAAATTCCTAAATCTTTGTACAATACATTTCCAATTTTCACTTAATTAGATAATATTTGCATTCACTTCTATTTTATGTTTTGATCTCTCTTAGTCATGCCCTTTTTCCATTTCTTGTTTGCATGTTTTGTCTCTTGTCTTTTGACAATATTAACTCTCATTCTAGTCAATTAGTTGTTAATTAGGCTTCTAGTTTAGTCCAAAATCTCAATCTTATATTCAATATTTATGAAAAACATGTTAAATAAAATAATCTTATATTCAATTAAAAAATCAAGTTAAAGTATACATCAAACTCAATCTTAATAATACATAATTATGTGTTTCTATTATGGAAATAGTCAGTCTATTCATAAAATCAAAAATATTCATAAACTAATGTTCTTGCATATGTGATGAATCAAAAATATTAACCCCCTTACTTGTCATCCTATTACCCTAAACCCTAAATTGATGTCTTAAGGGGTCGTAATAAGACATTTCTTAAGGGGATCAAAGAAGTTCTCAAAATTTGGTGAAGTTTCCCGAGGAAACCAAATTTAACAATAATAAGATCGTGCAAGATTATAATATGAATGAGATTTCATGAGAGGTTGGTCAGTCAAAACAAGAGCTATCTCAATCAACTGTTCCAAAAGAAAATGTTGTTCACTAACTTGCAAGTCCATTATTCCAAGGGCCACCCAAACTTCACCCTAAACCCTAAACCCTAAACCCTAAACCCTAAACTCTAAACTTTAAACCCTAAACCCTAAAGCATTATTTTTTTCCTAGGACCTTACTACATAGATCCCATTAAGCCATCCTATTACCCTAAACCTTAAACTCTAAACTCTAAACACTAATCCCTAAAGCCATAATTTTGTCCTAGGACCTTAAAATGAAATTTGGTTGCCTTGAGAAACTCCATCAAATTTTATTCCCTTAAGCCATGTCATTTTGTCCTAGGACCTTAAAATGAAATTTGGTTGCCTTGAGAAACTCCATCAAATTTTATTCCCTTAAGCCATGTCATTTTGTCCTAGGACCTTACTACATAGATCCCCTTAAGCCATCCTATTACCCTAAACCCTAAACTATAATCCCTAAAGCCATCATTTTGTCCTAGGACCTGTTGGTGGTGCAAATAGCACAGCAACATGCAAACAGAATATTGCTACTCTATTTCTCCTGAAAGAGAAAGATGATCACATGGATATCTTAGCTCCCAAGGTCTTTGTAGTTGGTTCTCAATTGTGCTGATTTCCCTCAGTTGGTCAATGTAACAATAATATTCAAGGGGCCTACTGGTGTTGAGCTTCAGGATTGTTCTAGGATCAAACATAAACTTAAACCTATTCTAACCAGGGTTTTTAAAGAAACAACAAAAGATAGATCAGAGCTTTGGAACATAAGAGAATGAAAATTCATCTAACTTAACCAGACTTGTTATTCTTCAAGGAATTGTAAACTAAATTGAAGAAAAAAGTTAACTTGTGATTAACACACAGTTGCATCCATTCACAGTGTTGATTTCTATAATAGATTGCAAGTTACTATTTTAAATTAAAACACAAAATAACATTTCATTCCTTGAAGACTTCACAAATCAAATGATTAACTTAAGACAAATACCATTTAGGAACACAATGTGAAGTAGATTGAAATCTGATTGCTTCTACTATTAGTGAAATAGATAATCAACATTTACAAAGCTGGCACAATCACCAGTGTATAGAAAAATCTATGCTTTCAGATTGTTTCCATCTACACTAAGAGGACTTAAGAAATACATTACAGCCTATGTTGAATCTAACTCCTAACCAAGAAGACAAAAAGGAGCTCCCATTACAAAGAATCAGGATACAACTCTCTCTCTTCTATTTCTGCTAAACTTCTTCTAACTTCTATCTATGTCTCTCCCTTCTAACTATCAACCTTCTAACCTTGTCACTATTTTCTTAGCTACTAGTTCCAACCTTTACAAAGAGGCAAGAATGCCATATATACAGAATGTACCCAAAAGAATGCATTGTCCCCTGGATTAGGGTTTACAAAATATTTTCTTTCAGGAGGGTCGACTCTCAGATTTTTCTAAAGAGAGTCAATGTTGCATTCAATGTGAAGCCCTGCTGTCCATGTCGGTGATGGCTTGACCTCAAGAGAAACCTTCATATCTTTTTTAGATGTAGCACTTACTCCTGATAACTATGTCTATCTTTCAACTCTTTTGAAGGACTGCCTTGAATGCTCTAAAGCATTTTGCCATTAATATTGATCTATCTCAGCCAGTGGTCACCACAACTATCCCTATGAGTCATGGTTGCTTCCTTCCTTCGGCCTCCTTCATGTTCTAGGTCTTTCTGCACGTTGACCATCTTCTAGAAGCATCATCAGGCCTCCCTTTAGATCTGAACATCACCACCCGAGCCGAACCATTGCCTCTTGATCTCAGAATGAGTCCATGTCGTTCACACACTGTTGGTCTTCCTCAAGGTGGTAGTCAATTGGTCAATGGTGATTAGGCCATTCCTTTAGCTTCTTCTGATTGGTGGAACATAGGCCACGCAAGATTCTCGGGTAGTCAAAAGTGGTCCATCTTAAATCGCATGTCAGTGAGACACTAATTATGTCTCCCCAATGCGATTTTTCCTCCTAACAACCATCGGTGTAACACATGACTGTCAAAATGATGTTTTGGCGAGATGTAGAAGTCATATCGAGCCCACAAAGACTATCGACAAGACAGTCGCTAGTCGGCATGACCTCATGGTGAAGCCCCTCTTCTCTTAGTGAGCATATTCCATATCGGTAAGACCCTACCGAGTCGGTGAGACTTCATGGCGACTTCCTCTTTTCTCCCCGAGCTCACTCTTATTCCCCCAAGCTCAAGCTCCTTCTACTTCAGCAAGACTCCTTCAAGTCGGTGGGACGTCACGGCGAGGCTCAAGATTCCTTAGCAAGCTCATTTCTTTATGTCGGGGAGACCTCTTCATTTCAGGGAGATCTTATATCAATGTTGGATCTTTCTCCCCGAGCTCACTTTGTATCAGCCAGACCCTATTGGGTTGGCAGGACCTCATGGTGAAGCAAAATCTCTTTCTCTGAGCTCTTTCTTCTTCTCCGGGCTCAAGCTCTTTCTACTCGTCAAGACCCTACCGAGTCGGTGGGATGTCATGGCAATGTCATCTTTTCTTTTGGCGGGCTCCTTGATGTCAGCCAGACTGGCTCCCTTCGCCGAGACCTTCCACCGAAGCCACGCTGCCTTATGTTAGCGAGACTAAGTCCCCTCACCAAGACATCTTGGCGAGCCTTCCTTTCTCTAGCGATCACACCCTGTTGGGGAGACCATCGGCCCTCGGCGAGACATTACGTTGATACCAACTTCGTCGTTGAGACTCCCTTCGGTCGGTGAAACCTTACACCGACTGAAGTTTCCTTTCGCTGAGCCGAGAGCACTTCAGAGAGACCTTTCCTTGTCACTGAGACCTCATACCAAATTCAAAATATTACACTGAGGGCACAATCCCTTCAACGAGACTAACAGTCATCGGTGAGACATCCCACCGAGCCTTCCATGCTATATCAAAGACCAACCCTTCAGCGAGACCCACGCTAATCAGTCATACCTCTTGCCGAAGGAAAAATTATCGTCGAGCTCAAACTTTCAGTGGGACCTCCATCTATCGCGGAGACCTTTCTGCCGATACTTGTTGTCGCCAAGACCTCCCTATAGTCACACTGACATGTATTCTTTTGTTTCACATGTGTCGCTGTAACATTCTCTTGTTGGGGAGACATCCCATAGACACCCTATGTCTCGCTGAGGAATCCCCATAAGTTCACCTTTTCTCGCCGTGACAATCTCGTTCTCTCCCTGATGAAGTAATATGTCGGTGTGACAAATGGGGTCGGCAAGACTGCAGGACCTCATATCGATAGACCTACTTTTGTGCTTTGTCGATGAGACCAAATGTACTCACAAAGACATCTCTCCACCACAAAAGTTTCTCATCGAGATGCATATCCTTAGCGGTGGTTGGAAAGACTTAAGGCGCTCGGCAAGACCACCCACCGAAGAAGATAACTCTCGCCGAAGTGTTTGCTCATTCTGCGGTAGTCGGTGAGACATGAAGAATTCACCGAGACTTCACCCCAAAGGAAAAAACTCCCGCTGATATGCTTTCTCCCTGTCGCCGGTCGATGAGACATAAAGATCTCGCCGAGACCTTTCTCTAAAGGAGACTTTCATGCTGATGGGAAACTCCCAGTCGCCAAGATGATGATTGATGTCTCGCCGATAGGTACCTATATGGGAATTCCACTTGCCGTGACATCCCTGGGATCTTGTCAATAGGCAACACAGACACATATTAGCAAAATGCACTGGCAGTCGGCAAGACATCCACAAGGTCTTGCCGACTTTCTTCTTAGAGGAAAATTATGACCAACTGGATTAAGGAATGCATTCCCACCGAGCTCCCTTGGCCAATATCATCATGTGTGTGATTTAATCCTGCAAAAGAAAGGTTTGCATTAGTCCTTAGAAGCAAATAAGACATATTATAATAAATCCACTATTGTCCATGATTATTTCACTGAATTCTTAGCAAGAAGAAAATCAACTCGAGCTAAGATAGGACCAAAATCAGATCGAACAGAACAAAATATAAAACATGAAAAAACAAAAGAGCTCCCAAGAGAAAAGTGAATAACAGAGGCAAAGAAACCAAAAAGAGAAGGGGGGACCCATTTTGTTCCAGAATAAAATGGGGTGGTTATGCAAGGCATAACAGGACCTTAATGAAATTTGGTTGCCTTGGGCAACTTCACCAAATTTTATTCACTTAAGCCATGTCATTTTTTCCTAAGACCTTACTACATAGATCCCCTTAAGCCATCCAATCACCCTAAACTATAAATTGATGTCTTAAGGGGTCCTAATATGACATTTATTAAGGGGATCAAAGAAGTTCTCAAAATTTGGTGAAGTTTCCCAAGGCAACCAAATTTAATAGTAATAAGATCTTGTAATATTATAATATGAATGAGATTTCATGAGAGGTTGGTCAATCGAAACAAGAGCTATCTCAATCAATTGATCCACAATAAAATATTTTTCACTAACTTGCAAGTCCATTATTCCAAGGGGCACCCAAACTTCACCATAAACCCTAAAACCTAAACCCTAAACTCTAAAATTTAAACCGTAAACCCTAAAGTATTCATTTTGTCCTAGGAACTTAAAATGAAATTTGGTTTCCTTGGGAAACTCCACCAAATTTTATTCCCTTAAGCGATGTCATTTTGTCCTAGGACCTTACTACATAGATCCCCTTAAGCCATCCTATTACCCTAAACCCTAAACTCTAAAATCTAAACCCTAATCCCCAAAGCCATCATTTTGTCAGGTAGGATCTATTAGATCTCAAAAATGCAGGTTTTAAACCTTAAGAGGATGTCAATCTCTTAGTACATTTTTGGCTAAGGAACGGGGCGAATCGGGTTGATGACTCCCTACTCTTTAGGCTCTACTAAATCTAGGTGAGTGTACCTAAATGATAAGGTAGATTTGAAGGTTTGAATATGATCTCTAATTTGGGAAATCTACTCATAATGGCATGTGGGTGTGAAGTAGATGCATAGCTTAATGACTAGTTCCTACTATAGATGTTTCAAGAATCGAGTGTATAAGTAAAGTTTGTAAAAAATGTTCTAAATTTGACTAGTGCCTAATTCTATTGGGTGAATGAAGTCAAGGGATGGAGGATGATGGGGACAGATATGTAAGATGGGTGGATCTACTTCTTAGCTTAACTCTAACTTGTTGGGCACTTTAGATGTTTGCACCTTGTACAAACGTGTAGGTTTATCAGTTACTATACTCTTCTTTATGAATCCTAGTGTTATTCTCCCAAATTATTGTGATATCATGAGAGGATTTTTAATTCTTAACTTGAGGGAAACCAATTAGTATAATCAATTTAAAAGGATTTTAATCCCTGGCAGGAACTAATTAAAATGAATTACATGAAAGGAGTTTAATTCACTCTAGCTAGAACCCAATCAAGATGATCACACAACAATAGAAAATGTGTCCTGAAAAATTGTATAAATTTGAATAATTAAGGAAAAACACTTTGGAGACATTAAAAAAAATATAAGAATGAATATTAACAAAATAGTTGAACACTAGAAATAGATCATTGATTATGAATAGTCTTCTCCATTATATTGCTTCAACAAATATACATTTATAGTAGAAGTTTCTAAAATATGAAAATGGATGAGTGAAATATGCTATACTAGTGAATGAACCTATCTATTACTAATGATGATGATGATAATGATGATCAAAACTGGGCCTTGGTTTCCATTTTTATATGGGAAGCAACAAGCTATAGACCTGATTACAAAAAGCTATGTCCTTTCATAACCTTAACTAATTGTAATTTTTAAGTGTAAAGAAATCGGTTGAGGAAACAACAACAAATAGTAACACTTGCTCCATTATTCATCGTAGAGAACTTGTGACCTCTCAGGATCTGGAAAATTTCTCCTCTCCATAATTAACTTTATGTCTTTATCTTTCCTTCGGGGTATTAGTGGGATGCCAAATAATTTCTCCCTGATACGCTTTAGTCCCTCTGATCCCTTTCCTTAGCTTATATTTGATCTTTTATAATATGATCTTTCTCTTCATGTGTTATTGGCTCATTGGGGGAAGTCGCGTTCATATCCTATTGATAGCCATTGTTCATTCTGATACTCTTTTCTTTTGATTGTTTATTGTTGAATCAGGGGGACTGAGTTTTCTGTTAGCCTGATAGCCTTATGTTTCCCCAATATTACATACCATTGCATATTTGTGATTTAATAATGTCTTCATTATGTCATGTATCGGTCCATCAGTGGGACACAATGTCATCTCTCCCCGATATGCTTTAGTGTCTCCAATATGTTTTGCTTGGGCTATCGGGGGGACAATGAGGTATGTCCTGCCAATATGTATTACTCACTTCGATGAATTCACCTTAGTTAGCTCTATCGGTCTATCGGGGAGCCTGTGTTAGAATTATACTTGATAGAGAGTTGTTTCGCTGATGGTGTATGTTTTGTGGTTTGCCTCGATCGGTTGATCGGTGAGACCATGATGAGATTCCCCCCAATGTGGTATTGTCATGTTGATATGTCTTATATTGTTGCAGTAATACTTTAGGAAGGGGAATTTCTCAGAATAATGATTGGATACATTATTTTATTTACAATGGTAGGTCTGAGAGCTATATACATTAGGAAATTTTTTATGTTTTATGCCAAATATAGAAATATCAAGGGAAATGGGGATTATGATGAAAATGAAATGAGAAATGATAATGGAGGCATGTAAAAAACCAAGGTGGATTTTTGAGCTCCAACAGTGGCTTCGACTGGGGATGAATGAATGTGAGATCATTGCAAGAATCCAGAAGTGATCGAGCTGGGAGGAAAACCATGGGTGAATGTGACAAAATGGGATGGGAAGGGGGAGGGAAACCTAAACTACTATGCATTAAAAATCATATTTTTTAAGAAAATAAGTGTTTCAGGAATTGTCCATGCACTGGAAATTCCTGATCTTCTCTTGACATATTTTGAAGATAATAGGAATCTTCACCACCTTTGCCTATAATAACAAATGGTATTAACTAGAGAGCTTAAAATTTCCCATACTTCCCTTTGTCTTAGCATCTAGTATTCCATAACATAACCATGCCATTTACTTCAAACTTTCTATCCTTTTCCCTTTTTTCAAACAAGTACTTTTTTTGTAACTGCATTTTTGTGTTACACTCTTAGGCCAACCTTATAATCTCATCCAATTCTACCAACTACTCCATTCTATCTTCCATGGGTTCAGGGATATCCAAGTCTTCTTGGAGCATAAACTTATATACTAGTTAAAGGTTTTGCATGGGCATCCTTGCTTGTGTCCAATAAACCAATTCAAAAGGTGATTTTCCAATTGAATTCTTTACTATGATTATATCTTCCCAGACCACCAACCTCAATTTGGAATCCCAAGCCTTTTTATTATTGTTTAGCATCCTTTTAATTATCTTTAGGATACTCTTGTTGCTTGATTTAGCCTACCCATTCACTTGTGGATGATATGGAGATGCATACAAAAATTTTATGCCATGTGTCTCACAGAACCTCTGAACTCTTCTGATCTAAAACACATACCATTGTTTGTAATTATCCTTATAGGTGTTCCAAATCTAGTGATGATATTTTCCATCAGGAATTTTATCTCAACCTTACTAGTGGCTTGTTTTATAGGGATGACTTCTGTCCATTTTGTAAAATAGCCAGTTGCCACTAGAATCTATTTATGGCATCCACTAGACTTCTCTACTATTTCCCCAATGAAATCAATACCCCATTAATGAAATGGAGCTTCAACTTGCATTGGTCTAAGTGGCAGTGCTTCTTAATACTTCATTTTTCTAGAAAACCTTTGACAAGCCTCACACTTTCATACATATGTAAAAGATTCATTGAAGACCCTCAGCTAGTAGTATCCAACTCTTAGGATCTTGTGGGTAGTGGTCTTGGCTGAAAAATATCCTCCACAGACTCCCTCATGCATCTCCTTCAATACATGGTTTGCTTGTGATTCATCTAAGCATAATAACAACACTCCATCCTTGTTATTCTAGTATAAGTCTCCATCCATAAAGACATACTTTGAGGCATGCAATTTTAAGGTTCTTTTTTTATTTTCATTCAAGTCTTTGGGAAATTTCTGATTTTTGAGATAATAGATTATATTGGTGTACCATGGGGTATTTTCAATGCTAGCAATCATACCTTCTTCCTCCCCTATGTTACAAATTTTAGATGCTTCAAGATTTGATTCAGTCATGAGGTTAGCCAACCCCTATCCTTACCAATTTGGTGATTTGGATTTCAATATCAAACTCTTGAATTTTGTTAATCCATCTACACCTTCTCCCTGTAACTTTGGTTTGCAAAATGCATCCTTAACTATAGCATTAGGAACATATGCAACTACCTTGGCTCCTACCAAATAAGGTATTAAGGCTTTCACAAATTTGACAAGCGCATATGCCTATTTTTCTGTAATGTCATACTTTAGTTTTTCTCCCTAAAGGGATTTGCTAAAGAGCGATATTGGTTGCTCATACCCTTCATCATTTTTCTACAACATCACTGCTGCAACTATGTGGTAAGATGCAAATGAGAAAATCTAAAATGGTTTATTGAAGTTAGGTGATCTTAACACTGGGGCCTCCTTGATTTCCCTTTTAATAGATATGAATGCATCAATGGATTATACTGTATAATCAATCTTGGCTCCTTTCTTCAACATTTTTTAAATAGGCTTGACAATCTCAACAAACTTGATATAAACCTCCTCACAAAGTTTATCCACCCAAAGAAATACTAGATGGCTTTTATTATCTTTGGGATAGAAATCTTGTCTATAGCCTCCACTCTCTCAGGATCAATTCTTACTCCATCCTTGGATACTATGTGGCCCAATAATTTTCCTTCAGTCGCAAAAAAATGACACTTCTTAGGGTTTAAGGAAATACCATACTCCAGAGCTTTGAGGAAGATCTTTTCTAGATGTTCTACATGGTCTTCTTCTTTCTTAGAATATGCTATAAGATCATCTTGATATACCACCACTATTGTATTAATCAGGTTAGCAAAGGCAATATCCATAGCTCTCTGAAAGGTGGCACCAGTATTTGTGAGGCCAAATTGCATTCTTACATATACATATGTGCCCCAAGGTGTAGTAAACATAGTCTTATACTATTTTGATTCTTTTACTTTCACCTATTTGTACCCCGAAAAACCATCCATCATGGACAATAACTCACATACTGTTACCCTTTGTAGTATTGGTTCCATGTTTGGGAGGGGATAATTGTCTTTAAGAGAGGAGACATTCAAATTTCAAAAATCTACACACAACCTTATGTATCCATTCTTCTTCTTGATAGGCACCAAGTTGGAAACCCAAGTAGAATGTCTGATGGGCTTAATAATACCTCCTTCTCTGAGCTTCACGAGTTCTTCATGTATCTTAGGTTCTAGAGTAGGATGTATTGGTCTTTGTTTCTGTCTAAAGGGTTTTGCATCAAGATTCAGTGGGATTTTATGTTGAATTAGATCTTCTCTATATGCTTTAATGTCATCATATGACCATGAAAAAAAATACTTATATTTTCTCAACAATGTGATCAACATCTTCCTAATTGTAGGGCTTATCTTTTTCCCAATGTACACCTTTTTTGGAGCCAATTCAGTCCCAAGATTAATTTCTTCAATATATTCCCTTCTTACTAGTGTTTGCTTCATTATTGCTCAGTCATTCCCATCAAACACCCTTTCTAATGTGACTAATCCTTTAGGAATCTTTATTTTTTTCAGTTGCACTACTTCTTGGCCAAACACAGTTTTTTTACCGTCCACTTCTTCAACAAATGCATTGAAATCAATTTCTTGAGCCTCATACTGATCAATACAGTGTAAGAACTTGATCAAATCCATGTCATCATTGAAGACCTGCCAATTATAAATTTGTCAGGAATTGTAGGTCTAGTCTTAATTTCTACTTGTGAGATACTTGCTAAGGTAATTTCATCCTTTTTCAAAGCCACATTTTCCAAGAATTTATCCATTAAATATTTGTATCTATCCACCCAGTCAATGGAGAAGGCATTAAAGAGTTCTATAGTATCCCACACTGCATGTTTGTATTACTTCAATCTTTTTTTTTTGTAGAATACTTTGACCTTACTTGTGAAACAACCAATTTTGAATCTCCAAAAATGGTTAACACTTTGATCCCATGCTTTGTGGAAATGTTTAAACCTAGTAACAATGCCTTGTATTCTGCTATGTTATTTGTGCATTCAAATGTTAGCAAAAATGAGCACTTAAATGTTGTGCCATATGGTGAAATGAAAATAATCCCAACTCCATTCCCCTCGCTACTGCAGGCTCCATCAAAATACATCTACCATATTCCTTGTTCATTTTGAGAAACATCTCTAGCAATTGGATCTATGTTTAGGAATTTAGAGTTTGAATGCTCAATTCTAAAAATCCCAAGGTCTACATCACAAAAGATATTCATTTGATTAGGGTCAAAGAGCTCAATGACCTAGGTTCTTTGTACAACTTGAATTCCCTTCCATTCATAGGTATTGTGGCATAAGATAAATCTAGCTGGACATTTCCACCTACTATTGCAGTCCATTTCCTAGATAATAAGATTCCATATTAAGGGGGAGTGTCCACCACAGTGATGTTTATCCTATATGTTTCCTCAAGGTATGATGCTAATTTCAATTCTACATCCCATATCACTCCAACTACTAGGATTGATTTGTTATCCATGGCGTAGCACTTTACATAGTGGTGTTCACCTAAAAACCTAATTCCTTCATGACAGCCAAAGGCATGATATTGATTGCTTCCCTTGAGTCAATCATGCAATTTTTTACTATTTTTTTTATCACCAATGTGGTGTAAAATGGATCCATCTAGGAGGGATTTTTTGTAAGGGTATCACCCAAATAGACATTTGGTTCCTTTGTAGTTTCCTGCTCAATGACATTGACCTCTTTGTTTTGATCTTCTTGTTTGTGAGATGCATTGGCAATCAATTTGAGGGTTGTGTCCTTGTACTCATCAATTTTCATCATCTCCATCAAAGGCACTATCATCTTTATTTGAGTTAGTGCTTGGGTAATGTCTAATGAAGGGGAAGTCATCCCTTGTTCTGTTTTCTCTATTTGAGCAGCCCTTTTTCCTTCAGCTTGGAACTTTGTCATTATTTGGTTCTTTTCTCATATTCGACATTTGCAGCCTCCTTCTGAACCATCTTCTGAGGATTTTTTGTTTCACCCTTCTTTTGGTTAGATGAGACCTTCTCCCTATTTTTTTGTTTTTTTATAAACAAGCCTCTAGGTGTTCCCTAGTCTACATTTGTGGGTCTACTTCTCAAGTTGTATTTATTTATTTTTGCTTCAACCACAATCTTTGTTGTGATGGCCCTCTTTTCTTCTTCTTTTGGTGTTCTCAATTGAAATTATGGTTATGTATTGTATGCATAGGCTATTTCTTCTGAATTTTCTTCTAGATTAGAGAACACTTCTTGCTCTATATTAACATTGTTTTTCTGATTGCTGACATCATATTCACACCCATCATCAGAGGATGAGTATCCATCATTTTTTTGATGGGACCCCATCTTAACATATTCATAGTGTAGCCATCTCTATCATGTTCTTGTGACCATTCATCTTCCTGTAAATTTTGGGCCACTACACAGTGTTTTGGGGCATGAGGCCTATGACATGGTGGACACCATGGTGTAGTATCCACTACATGTGCTCCATTTTTTTTCAAAGGATCTAAAGTATCTTGCCAATTTGGCTTACCCACTGGTCATCCATCCTTCCAAATGGTATTATAGGGCATGTCATGCAATCCTTGCCTTTCATTCCTATATTGGTTTTCTTGTCTATTTTGGTGATTGTTAGGATTTTGTGGGATTCTAAGGTTATCTCTTTTGTCGATGATGCAAGCAGCTTTCCTATTGTTTTCAATGGTTATAGAAACCTTTTGTGCTTCAGTCAAGCTGCTAGGACATCTGTTTCTAAGCTCATACCTTGTTTTAGGATCAACGGCTCTCAAATAGATGCTTAAAGTTGTTGAGTCGGCTAGTTTAGATCCATGTGGTATCTTGTTGTTAATCTTGGAGAACCTCTGATTAAAGTAAAAAATAGATTCATTTTGATGTTTTTGAATGCTTATCAACTCATGTAAGGAAAATTCAGGAGCACATTGATTCCCATATTTCTCTAAGAACTAATTTTTTGAAGTCTTTTGTAGAGGTAATTGAGGCATCTAGTAGGTTGTTGAACTAGTCCCTTGCTTCTTTAGTCAAGGACATCATGAATAGCCTCATGAGGACATCTTCCTATTCCATGCCTAAGTATTAAATGAAAGCATCGAAGTTTCTTACATGTTCCTCTGTTGTAGTTGCATTGTTCCCTGTGAATTTGGGGATGGTATTTTTCAAGTTGGTATCAATGGGGTATGGGTATATTGGATATCTGGCCAAGTCAAATTGTCTACTCATACTTGCAAGATTCTTTAGACAAGGATTTTGATGTGGCGGGTCTGGGTAATATTGGAATCCATGTTGGGATTGGTATACATTATGTTGGACATTTTGGTGAGAATATGCATTATGTTGTGGGACATGGTGCTGATAGTGTGGAACATGTCGTCTTGGTGGTGGGTGGGATTGGAGAGTATTGCTAGCATCTTATGATTGTGAGTTTTGTGGTGGCATATTATGCTGCACATGTTGATTTAATTTCCTCGCTACATTGTGAGGTGATTTTGAAGTACTTGGAGCACCTATATTTGAAGATGACCCATGCGGATTAATTTTCCCCCCTTCTTATGGAGAGGGACATATTTTGGTGGTTTTGATGAATGAATATTCAACTGGGATAGTTGTTGGTTCAGCTCTTTACTTTCTTTTATCAACTGTTGTCGCCTCCTAATTTCCTCCCTCTATCTTTCCACATGATGTTCTAACTCTTGAGTGGTCATTTCATCATAATTATCATCAAGGGTAGAATGGTCCATAAATCCATACTGGGTCTCTTATCCTTGTTGTGATGAAAACCTTTGGCCATACTCATTTTGTCTTTGAATTCTTTCTTCATCTATATGTGCATAGAATTTACTTTCCTATTGAGGATCTAGTTTGAAATTGAGAATGTTATCAGTTAGATTGTTTCGTTCAGATGGCATTGAATGGTGTCCTTCATCACTGTGAAAAGGACTATTATGCACTGTGAAAGGTTTCTTTGAGGTATTCCTCTTATCTCCGCACATGACATCTGACTGATTACATACCACTTCATTCCTATTTGTATTTTTCTTTGAAGGGGGGGATCTATGCTTGTCTTTCCACTTGTCATTGTTCTTCTTTGGACTTTCTTGGTACTTCATCGGCTTCTCCAAGAAGTCCCCACACTGTGTCATATCCCATTCCCAAGAATTTTTTGCGGAATCCGAGAAAACTTGATTCCTTCCTCCTGTGGAGCAGATTTTTGAGCATGTCACAACATGCATTGATCCGTTAGGGCCTTTTGTTTCTCCAGGTTTTTCAAAGACTAAATTCCCCCACCCATTTAAAAATATTAAAAAATTTAAAAGTATGGTGAGGGTCCCCTTTTGGATCGGCCCACCTTAGGTGTGGCACACACATATATGTGTGTGACCCACTTAAGTGGGGTGCACTTTATGTGCACTTCCACTTAGTGGGGTCTACACCATATGGGTGTGACCCACCACTTAGGGCGACCTCCCTTGGGGTTGAGTTGGGTATAGATACCCCTCCCCCTCTTCATTTTTCCACAAACATTTTGTATCTTGCTTTTTTCTCCTCCCAGTGGATTTTTTTTATTCCAACTAATGAGAGCTTATAGCCTGAAACATGTTTTTGAATTAATCCGTCTGGAGAACATATGATGCAAATATTGTTATGCAAATATTGTAATATTTTTTTGCATTTTGTGGAATATTCATAAATACTTTTATCTGGAATTATACTTTTCTATCTTTCCTATTCTTTCTTCAGAGCTGCAAGTGATATAACAAATTTTTACTTTAACTCTAATTTTTACTTTACTCTAATTTTTACTTAACTCTAATTTTTACTTAACTGTAAATTTTTACTTAACTCTAATTTTTACTTAACTGTAAATTTTTACTTAACTCTAATTTTTACTTAACTCTAAATTTTACTTAACTCTAATTTTTACTTCTCTAAATTTTTACTTAACTCTACTTTTACTTAACTCTAATTTTACTTAACTCTAATTTTTACTTAATTCTAATTTTTACTTAACACAAATTTTTACATTACCCAAATTTTTACTTAACTCTAATTTTTACTTAACTCTAATTTTCACTTAAATCAAATTTTTACTTAACTCTAATTTTTACTTAACTCTAATTTTTAATTAACTCAAATTTTTACTTAACTCTAATTTTTACTTAACTCAAATTTTTACTTAATTCTAATTTTTACTTAACTCTATTTTTTTCCATTCATTTCGTAGGATGCTTTGATGCTTTGAACTCTAGTGTTTGTTCCTCTTGATGTGTATTTTAATTTCTCAGTCATGCACTCATTCCTACAAACTTTTGATAGAGTCTCCACTCACTTTTTATGAAAAGTGAGAAAATTTTACAATCTTTTATATGTGTTCCCAGTGGACTCTTTTGATGACTTATACAATGAAACAGTTTTGAATGACTCTATGGTGACTTGTTTCAAGGTGTAGTTCTACGTAGTTGTTCCCCAATAGAGTCACCAATCTGTTAGGTGTGTGACTCAGATGGGGAGTGCAAATAACACAATTAGGAACCTCTAGTTGAAGATCAGTTTTGAAACTTTATTGACTTTTTAAATGGATAGGTTGGAACTGAATTTCCTCAAGTTTTTCCCTAGCAAATTCGTCAATCTATTAGGTCTCAAAAACATAGATTTTGAACCTTAAGAGGGTTCCAGTCTCTTAGTACGTTTTTGTCTAATGAACAGGATGAATCTGGATGATGACCCCCTACTCTTTAGGCTCTACTAAACCTAGGTGGGTGTACATGAATGATAAGGCAGATTTGAAGGTTTGAATATGATCTCTCATTTGGGAAATCTACTCACAATGGCACGTGGGTGTGAAGTAGATGCAAAGCTTAATGACTAGTTCCTACTACAGATGTTTCAAGAATTGAGTGTATAAGTAAAGTTTGTATAAAATGTTCTAAATTGACTAGTGCCTAATCCTATTGGGCGAATGGAGTCAAGGGATGGAGGATGATGAAGACAAATATGTAAGATAGGTGGATCTACTTCTCAACTTAACTTTAACTTGTTGGGCACTTTGGATGTTTGCACCATGTACAAACGTGTAGGTTTGTTAGTTAATGTATTCTTCTTTATGAATCCCAATGTTATTCTCCCAAATTACTATGATATCATGAGAGTATTTCTAATTCTTAACTTGAGGGAAACCAATCAGAATAATCAATTTAAAAGGATTTTAATCCCTAGTGGGAACTAATTAAAATGAATTACTTGAAAGGAGTTTAATTCACTCTAGCTAGAACCCAATCAAGATGATCACACAACAACAACAAATGTGTCCTAAAAATTTGTATAAATTTGAATAATTAAGGAAAACCACTTTGGAGACAACACAACAACATATAAGAATGAATATTAACACAACAGTTGAACACTGGAAATAGATCACCAATTATGAATAGTCTTCTCCATTATATTGCTTCAACAGATATACATTTATAGCAGAAGTTTCTAAAATATGAAAATGGATGAGTGAAAGATGCTATACTAGTGAATGAACCTATATATTACTAATGATGATGATGATAATGATGATCAAAATTGGGCCTTGGTTTCCCTTTTTATATGGGAAGCAACAAGCTATAGACCCATTTACAAAAGGGTATGTCTTTTCATAACCTTAACTAATTGTAATTTTTAAGCATAAATAAATTGGTTGAGGAAACAACAACAGATAGTAACACTTGCTTTGTTATTCATCATAGAGAACTCGTGACCTCTCAAAATCTAGAAAATTTCTCCTCTCCATGATGAACTTTATGTCTTTATCTTTCCTTCAGGGTATCGGTAGGACACTAGATAATTTCTCCCTGATACGCTTTAGTCCCTCTGATCCATTTCCTTAGCTTATATTTGATCATTTATGATATGATATTTCTCTTCATGTGTTATTAGCTCATCGAGGGAACTCACGTTCATATCCTGTTGATAGCCATCGTTCATTCTGATACTCTTTGATTTTGATTGTTTATTGTTGAATCATGGGGACCGAGTTTTCCATCAACCTAATAGCTTTATGTTTCCTCGATATTACCTACCACTACATATTTGTGATTTAATAAATGTCTTCATTATGTCATGTATCAGTCCAATGGTGGGAAGCAATGTCATCTCTCCCTGATATGCTTTAGTGTCTCTGATATGTTTTTCTCAAGATATCAGGGGGACAATGAGGTATGTCCTACCGATATGTATTACTCACTTCGATGAATTCACCTTAGTTAGCTCTATTGGTCTATTGGGGAGACTGTGTTAGAATTCTTCCCAATAGAGATTTATTTCGCCGGTGGTGTATGTTTTGTGGTTTTCCTCCATCGGTTCATCAGTGAGACCATGATGAGAGTCCCCCTAACGTGGTATTGTCATGCTAATATGTCTTATATTTTTGCGGTAATACTTTAGGAAGGGGAATTGCTCAGAATAATGATTGGAGACTTTATTTAATTTACAATGTTAGGTCTAAGAGCTATATACATTAGGAATTTTTTTTATGTTTTATGCCAAATATAGTGAAATATCAATGGCAATGGGGATTATCATGAAAATTAAATGACAAATGATACTGGAGGCATGTAAAAAACTAAGGTGGATTTTTTAGCTTCAACAAGACCTTAATGAAATTTGGTTTCCTTGGGAAACTTCACCAAATTTTATTCACTTAAGCCATGCCATTTTGTCCTAGTACCTTACTACATAGATCCCCTTAAGACATCCTATTACCCTAAACCCTAAAGAATTCATTTTGTCCTAGGACCTTAATGAAATTTGGTTGCCTTGGGAAAATTCACCAAATTTTATTCCCTTAAGCCATGTCATTTTGTATTCATAGATCCCCTTGAGCCATCCTATATTAATAGTTAATTTTTTTTTCATTCAATTAACATGCCTTAGACATAATTGAGGCTTACACATTTTAACATTTGTATTCAATTAGGCCATTTATATTGAATGGTTTAAGGGTATCTCCTAAACATGTATCTTACATTTTGAAATTACAAATCTAATGTAGGTTCACTTATATCTTAGAGATCATGGATCAATTCAATAATATTCGTAATCCACCTCCACGCCCTCCATCTCCACCACCTTCACCTCCACCTCCACTCACTCCACCTCATAACCCACCACCTCCACCACTTGAAACCAATGGTGCTTGTGTGCAAGCATGGATCAATGTCGATGCTAGAACCATTCAGGATCAATTCAACATTATTCAAAATGAAGAATGTATCACACCACCTTTGAGGATTTTTTCATCTAGGATGCAAAATGTTGTTGACGTTGTTATGGCTATGGATGGGGTCTTAGATCAGCATTGATGATGGTTAGAGGAGAGGAGAAATTCCAATTCTAAAAAGGAAAACACAAAGAATTGAAGAGATGCAATAGAGAGTTGCAACACTTTATAAATTAAGACAATGATCTTATAGTTATGGATTTATGAATTTGGTTTGATGGATATTTTGTGTGATGAATTTGTGGATTTGGTTAGATGGATATTTTTAGTGATGAATTTATGAATTTGGTTGAATGGATATTTTTAGTGATGAATTTATTAATTTGGTTGGATGAATATTTTTAGTGATGAATTTATGAATTTTGTTGGATGGATATTTTTTAGTGTTGAATTTATGACTATAATAACTTATAATGATGAATTTATAATAGGATATCTTTTATGACTATCTACTATCATGATTTCTCATGTTGTAAAAATGTAATTTATATATGTGTTAGAAATAAATGAGCTTTTTGTGAATGCTCTAAGTTTATTTTTTAGTACGTACATGTATTAAAATTACATAGTTCTAGATCTTAAATTTTGAAATTTGTATGTACACATAGTTTAGTTGAATGATGTATGCATGTATTATACATCTTATTTTTTATTTTAAATGTATCTACATCTTAAATTTTGAAATTTGTATACACATGCTTAAGTTCAATCAATGTATGTATGTCTATGTATATGTATACACATCCTATTTAAACAAATTTGCATGTATGTTTAAAATTTAACTATTTCTTATAATTTTGTGTGTTTGTATGTTAATTTCGTATAATTCAATGCAAGTGAACACTTATATATAGATATCATGGATCAATTTGAAATTGATGATATCATCAATCCACCACCTAAACAACCTCCACCTCCACCCCCTCCACCTCATATACCACCTCCACCACCCACTGGATCAAATGAGGCTCACTTGTGAGCACGTATCAATGGACATGTGGCATCCATTCAAAACCAAATCAATGCTATGCAAAATGAAACATTAATTCCACCGCATTTGAGATGCAAAATGTTATCGATTCCATTAGGACTATTGATTCTAACTTAGATAGGCATCGACAAGATGGAGAGGAGATGAGATGATTTTATGCAAATGGTGTCTCATATAAATAAATTTTAGACCTAAAAATAGCAAAATACCATATAGACCCTTATTTTATCAACCCGAATACTCAATAGCCCATTCTTTCCAGTAAAGCTAGAATATCCATGAGGTGGTGTATACATCCACATATGAGTGCACATTTTTGGGATCGATGGTATACGATATTTGAAAGTCCACCACATGCTAATTTGGAGGTCCCATTATATTTTTTGAGGAAACTATATGTAGATTTGTTTGTTGGCAACTCAATAGCAAACAATTGAGAAGGGGGGTGAATCATTTGTCACTAAATCTCACACTTATTCAACTTATTAACCCTAATTTTAGATCTGATCATTAATCATGAAAGCACAGATGAACAACACAACAGAAGCACACATAACACCAATATTTTTTATGTGGAAACCCTATTAGGGGAAAAACCACGGTGGAGGTCAATCTACAAGATTATACCCTATTAAAAGTATAAGAAAATATGAATGGGGAATGCACATGCATTCAAGAACACTTCCTAGAGCTCATTGCTCAAATACAACAAGTCTCACTGCCCAAGGAAGACACGCTGTCTTACAAAAATATTCGGATTAAAACCATCTGGATTTGAACTGAGAAAATAGCATCTACTAATGCTTGGTTACAGTTTCAGTTAAGCACATGAACACTTCTTCACTCTTCTTCACTCTTCTTCACTCTTCTATACTCTCTAGTTTTCCTTCGAATGATCTAAACTTTATTCGCACATAGGACTCATACACTTCACATTTGCACCCAAACTCATGCCTTCAAATGATAAAACAATTGCTATTATATATCTGCAACAAGAAATTGCATCGCTATAAGTCAACCACAAAAAGATAATAAAATAATTACAAGCAGTCGGCCCAAAAAAAATAAATATTATTCATGTGAATCAACCAAGGTCAGCCATCACATAGTGAAGACCGAAAACATCTCCAACATGAAAACACTTCAATTAATTTCTCCTCGAAGATCCACAACACGCTTCAACACCTTGTCAGCCAAGAACGTGAAAAACATGAACACGCAAGAGAAACTCTTGGATCACGAGCACAACGATCAATGCAGACATGCCACAAAGATAGAGAATGAACTAGAAACATCCACAAGCATTATGAAACACCAGAGAAGCATCCACAACAACTAAACTTACTAAAATCATATAATCTTCAATCGGGAACACTAACTGAAGCAACAAAAAAATGTCTGAAGGAAAATCACCATAACTTGATCAACTCTTCATGCGGATCTCTAAAATTCAACATGGATAAACTAGACATACTTAACAAGAAACCCTTTAGTCCACAACCTTAGAATAGCAACGTATTGAACACACTAATAGAATGAACTTCACTTCACCATTGACAACCTGTAGCACTTCTTATTACAATTTTCTCAATATCCTCAACATATACAACTTCTAATGCAACAATGCTAATAGTGTTGACATCAATGACAACAACATATCAGTAACACAACCACAACATCCAAAAATATCCCCCTTTGGAATTGACGAAAACACATGATGTGAAAAATACCATCAACACAACTACGCTTACTCTTCCTTTAAGTTCTAACTTTTCTTTCCTCAACTCTTCTCCCCACAAGGCTCTTCTCCCCAGATAATCAACAATTTGTTTTTCACATTACTCTTCTCCCCCTTTGACATAAATGACAAATATCTCTTCAATACAAGCTATGAACCACATATCTGAACTTCTGAACATATGACTACTCCCCCTAAGTAGCAACCACCACAACATCAATCTGGATCAAAATATGATCATGAAATGCATGGATTGATACAAATCAATGCATCCTTAGTTCTAATTAGGAGGGTTAATCACCCCTAACTTCCCTCTGAGATACTCAAAAGTTTCCTTAGGCAACGGCTTAGTAAAGATATCTACAATCTGCTCCTTAGTAGGCACATACTCCAATCTGACGTCCTTTTCACTTACATTCTCTCTCAAAAAGTGAAGTTCATAGATATATGTTTGGTCTTTGAATGTAGCACCAGATTCTTTGAAATGTTAATAGCACTTGAGTTATCACAAAATATAACAATAGGATCATCATACACAACTCTAATATCCTTCAGCATCTATTTCATCCACAATACTTGAGTACAATTATTAGCTGCAACAATGTATTCTACCTCTACAGTAGATAAAGAAATAGCATTATGCTTCTTACTCAACCATGAAATCAGCTTATTTCCCAAGAAAAATGCTCCACCACTAGTACTTTTCCTGTCATTCACATCTCCTACCTAATTAGCATCAGTAAAGGCACTCAAAGTAAGATCATCATCTTTAGGATACCATAGACCAAAATAAACTATCCCTTTCAAGTATTTGAAAATTCTCTTCACAACAGTCACATGAGATTCTTTAGGATCAGCTTGAAATCTAGCAACAATGCATACAACATTCATGATATCAGGCCTAGTTTGAGTCAAATAAAGCAATCCACCAATAATTGATTTATATCTTGTCTGATTTTCTTTTAGAGAATCATCATCAGTTTTCAACTTGCATTCGGTCACCATGGGTGTACCAACATGCTTTGAATCTACCATACTGAATTTCTTCAACAATTCCTTCACATACTTGGACTGATATATAAAAACCCCTTTATCTAACTAAGTAATTTTCAATCCCAAGAATAATTTCATCTCTCCAATCATTGACATCTCAAATTCATTTTGCGTCTCATTAGCAAACTTCGTGCACAAGCTATCATCTCCTCCAAATATGATATCATCAACAAAAACTTCCACAATCAAATCTTTATCATCATTCTTGAAATATAGATTACTATCAGCAATACCTTTGTTAAATCCAAGTTTCACAAAGTACTTATCCAATTTGGCATACCATACTCTAGGGGTTTGCTTAAGACCATACAATGCCTTCTTCAATCGACACACCATATCTTCCTAATTAGTCAACTGGAATCCATCAGGTTGCTCAACATATACCTCTTCTTCCAATTTTCCATTTAGAAAAGCAGACCTGACATCCATTTGATAAACCTTGTAGTCTTTGTAAGCAACATAAGCAAGAAACAATCTCATAGCTTTAATTCTAGCAACAGGGGCAAAGGTTTTTTCAAAATCAATACCTTCCATTTAAGAATATCCCTTACAAACCAGTCTTGCTTTGTTTCTAACCACTTCACCTTGTTCATTTAGTTTGTTTCTAAAGACCCATTTAGTTCCAATTATATTCTTATCCTTAGGTCTGGGAACAAGAATCCATGTATCATTCTTCTCAATTTGTTGCAATTCCTCTTTCATTGCTTCAACCCAATGCTCATCTTTGCATGATTCATTCACATTGTTAGGCAATTCTTTGAAATCAAACAATACTCTTTTGCTATTTTTCTCCTAGTCTAGACACCTTTGTTCTTATCACCTATGATCTAATTTTCTGAATGATTCAATCTCACATACCTTGGAGTCTTCTTAGAATTTTCTTCAACTTTAGGCTCTCCTAATCTCTCTTTTGTTCTTTCATCAGTTTCTCCTTCTTCCTGATTTTATTGATTCACCGAAATGATTTGAACTTGACTTATAGTCTGACCTTGCTTTCCTTTGCTTGTATTGTCATTCTGATCATCAAAATCATATCCACTGGTTCTGGATAGTATAGGTATGTCTTCATCAACCTCAATATTTGCACTTTAAACCATTTTCTTCAATATTTTGTTGTAACACCGGTAGGCCTTACTTTTAGTAGTGTAACCCAGAAAGATTCCTTCATCATTCCTAGCATCAAAATTTCCTATATCTTCATCTCTTTTGATATAACACTTGCTTCCAAAGATTTTGAAATATCTAACAGTAGGCTTTTGACCAATCCATAGTTCAAAAGGATTCTTACCAGTATCTCCTTTGATTTGTACCCAGTTAAGTGTGTACACAGTAGTACTCACAGCTTCTCGCCAATAGATATGAGGTACATTTCCTTCTAACATCATGGTTCTCGTAGCATCTAGAACTATTATGTTCTTCCTTTCCACAACTCCATTCTATTGAGGGGTCTGTGGTGCAGATTACTGTCTCTTTATTCCATGCTCTTCACAAAAAGAATTAAACTCACTGGAAGTGAATTCACCACCTCTATTTGATCTCAGAAACTTAATCTTCGAATCATTCTTTGTCTCAACCATAGCCTTAAAGATCTTGAACTTTTCCAAAGCTTCATATTTCTCCCTTAAGAAAGTAGCCCACATCATCCTTGAGTAATCATCAATAAGCAACATGAAGTATTTGTAACCTTGCAAACTTCTAGTTCTAGCAGGACCACATAATTCAGTATGCACAAGTTCCAATAATCCATTTGTATTTTTCTATTTACTTCAAAATGATATTCTTGTTTTCTTTCCTAACTGACGTTCTTTGCATATGGTATTAGTAGGTTTCATCAGCTTAGGAAGATCTCTCACAGCTTTAGTGGAACTTATCTTGACAATGTTATCAAATTTAACATGACACATTCTCCTATGCCATAACCAACTCTCATCAACTTGAGCAATCAAACTTTTACTAGCAACATTCAGATGAAAGATATTACCTTTTGTTTGTGTACCTGATGCAATCACATTATTAGAATTTCCCAATATTTTGCACTTACCATCCATGAACTGAAGATTGTATCCCTTATCAACCATTTGACCAACATTCAAAAGATTATGCTTCAAACCTTCAACATACAAGACATCATCAGTGTTATGCTTACCATCAAGAGAAATTCATCCTCTTCCATGGATCACACCAGTTGTGTTATCACCAAATCTCACAACACCGCCATCATACTTCTCCAAATTCACAAACTTACTTTTATCTCCTGTCATATGATGAGAACAACCATTGTCAATTACTCATTCATCTTTCTCTTCAACTTGAGCAGCTAGGGATTTCTCCACATTTGTACAACTAGTAGATTCAGTAGACACAGATTATTTTCCTTGATAGCAATAAACACAAATTCATCTTCACTTGCATTTCCTCTATCAGATTCATCATCTCTTACACGTTCATCAATAGCATAGTAACACTTCTTTTGGAATTTAGGCTTGTTAAATTTGGCTTGGAAACTCTCTCAGGACACCTTGATGCAAAATGACCTATCTTATTGCAAGAGAAACATTTAATAGGAAACTTTCCCTTATACTTACCTTTTCCTCTGGCTTCTCTTTTCACAATCAATGCTTCAAGTTCTTCAAGCTCTCTTTCTTCTTCATCTAGCTATTTCATTTCATCCTCATACTTGAATGTCTTTCTTGATGAGCTTTCACTTGGATCATATCTTTGTCTATCTCTTCTAGAAGTAGTATCCTTAAATTCAAATTCAACCTTAGGAAGGGAATCACCAAAATCACTCAACTCAAAAGTAGTAAGCTTACTAATCAACATATCTCTGGTAACATTTGTTACTGTTCAGATTTCTTCAATAGCACTAGCCTTGACTTTGTAAGAATCAAGCAAATATCCAAGCACTTTAGCAATAATCTTTGATTCATCTATTTGTCCACCAGCACATCTGATACCACACACAAGTTCATTTACTCTTTGCATGAAAGTAGTAACATTTTCATCATCACCCATTTTCAACTTTTCATATTTTCCTTTCAGACTTTGTAGCTTAGCACTCTTCACATTTTCATCACCTTCATACAAGGTTTCCAACTTCTTCCAGATCTCATAAGCAGTCTTCAAATCCATCACATTTTTCATCTTAGTATCATTCAAAGCACTCAACAATGCCTCCTTAGCCCTAATATTATATTCAACATAAGTACTATTCAGAGGTATAACATACCTATTACATGTAATGCTCCAGTAGGGTTCACCATTGCATCTCAGATGGCACTCCATTCGAGCTTTCCACAAAGAATAATGTGTTCCATCAAATCTAGGACTGTCCTTATAAGTCACCATCCTGGATTACCTCAAGTTGTTAAACTTCTTCCAAGGAACCACAAGCTCTGATACCAATTGTTGGCAACTCAAGGGCAGACAACTGAGAGGGGGGGTGAATCAATTGTCACCGAATCTCACACTTATTCAACTTATTAACCTTAATTTTAGATCTGATCATTAATCATGAAAGCACAAATGAACAACACAATAGAAGCACACATAACACCAAGATTTTTTATGTGGAAACCCTGTTAGGGGAAAAACCATGGTGGAGGTCAATCCACAAGATTATACCCTATTAAAAGTATAAGAAAATATGAATGAGGAATGCACATGCATTCAAGCACACTACCTAGAGCTCACTACTCAAATACAACAAGGCTCACTACCCAAGGAAGACACACCATCTTACAAAAAGATTCAGATTAAAACCATCCGGATTTGAACTGAGAAAATAGCATCTGTTAATGCCTGGTTATAGTTCCAGTTAAGCACATGAACACTTCTTCGCTCTTCTTCACTCTTCTTCACTCTCTGCTCTGCCTTCAAATGATATAAACTTTATTCACACATAGGACTCATACACTTTTCATTCACGCCCACACTCATGCTTTCAAATGATAAAACAATTGCTATTATATATCCGCAACAAGAAATTACATCACTATAAGTCGGCCACAAAAAGATAATAAAATAATTACAAGCAGTTGGCCCAAAAAAAAAAAATATTATTCATGTGAATCAACCAAGGTCATCCATAACATAGTGAAGACTGAAAACAACATCTCCAACATGAAAACACTTCAATTAATTTCTTCTCGAAGATCCACAACACGCTTCAACACCTTGTCGGCCAAGAACATGAAAAACATGAACACGCAAGAGAAAATCTCGGATCACGAGCACAACAATCAATGCGGACATGCCACAAATATAGAGAAAAAACTAGAAACATCCACAAATTGAACTTACTGAAATCACATAATCTTCAATCAAGAACACTAACTGAAGCACTAGAAAAACTATCAGAATGAAAATCACCATAACTCGATCAACTCTTCATGCAGATCTCTGAAATTCAATGTGGATAAACTAGACATACTCAACAAGAAACCCTTTATTCCACAACCTTAGAATAGCAATGTATTGAACACGCCAACATAAATAACTTCACTTCACCACTAACAACTTGTAGCACTTATTATTACAATTTTCTCAATATCCTCGACATATACAACTTCTAATGCAACAATGCTAATAGTGTTGAAATCAATGACAACCACATATCAGCAACACAACCAAAACATCCAACATTGTTATGGGGAAAAATCCCAATTATTTGATTTTAAATCATTTTAGGGTGTTGGTGGTGGCATGCCACAACAAAGGTTAGGGGCAAGGGTTGATCCCCAACACCCCATGCATGTGCAACCCCTTGTTTCTCCTCTTGGTCTTGTCATTCCTGCACCTGTGCATCAATGTGCAGTGGTATCAACATTAGGATCCCTCAGTACGCTCACAGGAGACCTTGATCAACATGATTATGCAATAGCGGCTAGGGAGCATAGAGACTGTAATGATGGAGGAGTGTTCTATGGAGTTGGTCCTAGTACCACTCCATGAGTTTTGACACCACATGTATGTACTAGTTGCCATTAGCTATGCTATGGACCTGATCAAGCCACACCTAGTTCAGGTGGATGTGGAGATTCTAGTGGATCATCTGGTTGCCTCAGTTCATTCATAGAATTTCTTACTGCAGAGCATCACCCTGAAGACAGTGCAACACAAGTATAAATATGCATCTACATGTTGAATTTATAAGAATTTTAATGAACATATATATCAAAAAAAAATTGTAATACATTTTAACAATCAAATTGTGTGGTGTACAAATGACACTAATGATGGGGCAATCATTTGCACTGCAAGTACATATGTTGACACTAGTCCTAGTCGGCAACCCTTATGGGGTATTTTGATTTCAATTTTTTAAATTATATATGAAATAATTTTTAACTTGACTTTTAAATTTATAATTCAATCATGAACATATGTTTTAAATATTTATGTTGCTTCGGGGGAGTCAATTGACTTCCACGTCAATTCCACCGGAGGGGTTGTTGAGCGCTCCTCCACTATTGAGCATCGTAGATCAAGGGCAAGTACATTTATATTGTAAATTATTTAACTTAAATTACTATAGTTACAATTATGAATTTTGAATTCACTATATATCAAATGTGCATGTACACTTGTAAATATTATAAGTGTTAAATTATGTCTATATGTATGTCTAGGTTGATACGACAATGAGAATGGGCATCGAACAGATATTAGATGTTGCAACTACTCGTGAGGCCTCTGAATTTCAAGTTGTTTAAAAAAGTTTCTACACAAAATGTGCAAACTTGAATATATATATTTTAACCTAATTCAAGTATACATGCTTTAATTTTGATCTTGTAGGACTTTGTTAGTGTGACATTCTGCCATGACTCAGTCATAGTTACACCTCCAAGAGGACATACAAAGTAGGCTCCAGATATCACGATAATTTAAAATTTTCATTATATCTAAAGTTAATTACAAATTATACATTGTAAATAACTTTAATTAAATTTAAAATTGAATATATATAAATATATGAGCTCATACATGTTAAATTCTTTTTCTTTTATAGCATGAGACACATCATGTAGTTGAGCATGTACAAACAGGTCTTAGAGTAGAGGGTGCACAACCTCTTACGGTACAATTTAAATATGATAAATTATAAATTAAATTGAATTAAATCATTTTTAATTGTAGACTTACATCTAATTTTAACTTTCTTTATCTTGTATATGTAGATTGATTCAAAGAATTTAGAGGTTGGTTCAAGTGCACCAGAGCATCCAAAGCTAGATATGATGGTAATTTAATTTTATGATGAATTATAAATAAAATTGTTATTAAATCATGTTTAATTGTCTTACATATGATTTCATTTTTCTCTTGTATAGAGTGTTTCAGGCCATCCGTGTAGTCCGCATGGTGTGAAGAAGTCTCTTGATTATAGAGACGATACATGAGCTAAACACGATTTTATGGGTTATATTTGATTATTTCATGGAATACATATTTGGTTTCTCATGGACTTAATATATTGTTTCATGGACTTTATTTCATGGGTTGTACTTTGTTGGACTTTATTTCATGGTTCAAGTACTTTGTTGGACTTTATTTCATGAGTTGTACTCTGATGGAATTTATTTCATGCAATTAATATATTGGTTTCATGCACTTAATATATTGGTTTCATGCGCTTAATATATTGTAAATAATGGACTTTATTATTATTTAATTTTAATTTACACATGTGCATTTATGCATTTTATGTGAAATTTTAATATGTAATTGATAGGAAATATTTGTAATTTTTAAAAGATTCAGAGTCAAGACATTAATGTGAAATTAAATATAAATATGAAATTAAAGTTGAAATTAATAGGACATTTTAACATTTTTACTTTACAAATTAGTGATCCATACATGATATACATTCAATAATTAGTGATAATTAGTCAATGAACTTATTTAATTCACATCCTAATAGGATGTCTTAAGGGGTCCTAATACACGGGTTAGATCTAATAAAATAAGAAAATAAATCATAATCTACAAACAAAAGCAATCTGTTTGTATAGCACAAGGGATGAAATTTTAAGAAATAAACAATACTATACAAGACTAGAGAACAAAAGAATTAATAAATTCTATAAAATAAACATAAATACCAATCAAAATAAAACGAGTTTTGCCAAAAAAAATGTTTTATAAGTATACACCATATTTCCTAGTTCTTTTACAACATAAAATTAAGAACTGAATTATCCAGAAATAGGCTAAAGTTTTGAAATTAAATCATGTATTCCCATATTTAAAAATCATGCAAAGTGCTAGAGAAAACTTAAGAACATAAAATTCCTCTTGACCTCATGTTCCACAAAAAACACTAATTTATAGGTTGTCAAAACAAATAATATCATCCAACAAAAATACTACAACCTTCTTCCTCTACGTCCACCCTTTCTTCTAGTATTGTTTGTTGGAATGGGAGTCACATCCTTTGTCAAAAGAGATAACTAAGTTAATCTACACAATTCCATGTATTTGGCATCATCCTCAACCAAATGATTTTAAAATACAAATCGAACAATAGAAAACATCTTCACCTATGTACGTCTTAAGGGGATGAAATTCTTCAAAGTACATGTCTCATATTTAATCAAGCAATTGATATAATTAAATTAGAATTTAGGATAACTCGTCATAACAATCGCCTTCTATACAATTTAAATAATTTCAATGGTTATTTAATTCAAGTTGTAATAGGATGTCTTAAGGGGTCCGAATACGATGTCTTAAGGGGATCAAAGAAGAGTATAATTAAGTATAAATATTAAGTGATATAAACAAGTATTAGACTTTAGGGTAACTCATCATAACAAATGATATAATTAAGTATAATATTTAGGATATGTCCTAATACGACATCTTTAGGGGATGTCTCAAGGGGTCCTAATATGTCTTAAGGGGATCAAAGAAGATGTCAAAATTTGGTGAAGTTGCTCAAGGAAACCAAATTTAACAGTAATATACTTGTTCTTTAGTGATTATACAATCAAATTTAAAGTTTAAAAGTAGGAAAACATGCACATTTAACAAACAAAATATATAGAATATTGATTTTGATACATAAAAGTACATAGAGTATAATTGTGTATGTACATGCATTTGTAATTTGTACAAAATGTTTAACTGTGTAAGTATGTATGTACATCTAAAACTTGTGCCCAGAATGTAGTAGGTCTTCATGCCACCTGATATCAAAATGGTACAAGAAATATCAATGAAATCATCAAAATATACATATTTTAATTTATATAAAATAATCTATATGTACACAACTCAAGTACCTGTATTTAAAAGTATTCCACACATGTGTGTAGGTTGGATCTGCATCCTCTCCTTTATGTTTCAAAGTACGAGATCAATGTGATGATGGCTTAAGGATACAAAAAAGGATAATAAATCAATTTTAACTATTAATGTACAAGAAATATCAATATATAATCAAAACATGTATTTAAATATAAGTTAACTAATAATTACCTATTTTTACCAAGTATTCCATGTTGTCTAGGTCAAATCTGCATGGACTCTACTTTTTGCAATGATGGCTTAAGGATCTATAAAAGGAAAATTTAAATCAATTTCAACTAATAACAAACTTGAGAAACATCAAAACATGTATTTAATCTATTTAAAAGGATAATATAAAACTAAAACTATATTTACCTGTATTTACTTATTCCATTGTACCATCTACATCCTCTCTTTTTTGCAACACATCTATGATTTTTTGATACTCTTCCATAGAAATTTTCCATAGCTCTTTATTTGTAGGTCTTCCATGATACTGATCTAGTTTTATATTTGTTTACACCACCAAATGTGAGCAGTGTATAATCTTTTTATGTGTTTCATAATATTTGAATGTAGGCAAACCATTCTTCCTTATCAGGTATTTTCGTATCCAAGTTCCAACAACCACCACCGATCCTATCGGAAAACACGATAACCATCATCAAAGAAGTTCTAAAAATTTGCTTAAGCGGATCAAAACTTGTTATCAAAATTTTGTTAAGGGGATCACCGTACCTATTGGATAATGATAGCCATCATCTTCTCGAGGTGCTATTAACTTATGTTTTTTCTCCACACAAGGAGCCAACCAATATTCCATTTCGTCTTCATTCCCCTCAAGTGAAACAACATCATACACATGTCCTACAAACAAAATTTTATTTAATAACCTGTGTGTGTCCATATAATTTGACCAATCTACATACATCCATTCATATGTATATAAATAAATAATTTATTATTACAAAATAACTTAATAAAGTAAAATAAAATGAAATAAATTGAATTAAATTACCTTCTTGTATGAGGTCTGAAACACATTCATAGTCTTCAGATGCAAACACTTGATCATTTTCTTTGATTATTGTTTCCTATTGATCGTGTGCTTGTGTAGGTGTCAATGATCTTTGCTTCTACTATTCAACCCATTTTGTATATTCACATGCTTCCCAATATCCTGAGATACAAAACTGACAAAAGCATGCAAGCTCCCTTGTCTAGATATTCCATGTGCTTGCATTTGAACTCTTAAATAAATGCCATTTAGTAGATCCACTGATTGTCTCATAGTCAAGTCTAGGTAGAATGTTCTCTTCTTCAACCAACCAAAAGAATTGATGAACTATTGAGTACTCATTGGAACTAGGTGTAGATAATCTTGTATTGCACCAATCCACAATCCCACATGCATCTTTAAATTTTACTGCATCCTCAAATTTCAATTGTTCTCTAGCAAGAATTATCTTAACACACGCACCAGCTCCATCATGTTCTCCTTTACCATGCCTAGCTTCAAAAAAAATCCACATATGTTGGACATTAAGTTTCTTGTGAACCCTACTTAACCAATAGAACATTCAAGAATTCTTGTACTACCCCATACAATTATTTGACCATATGAGGTGTTTTTTCATCTAGATTCCTCTTTCTCTTAAATTTCTATAAAATATATTGAAATAGTATTGAACAAACTATGATGAGTGTAACCGATTGTAACTCAAATAGAAATGATACTCCCTCAAAACTTTTCTATCATATTTTTTACTATCATTTGCATGTCTATAAACAATATGAACAAACATAGCTACTTGCAATAAATTATAATATTGTGATTGAATTTCCTCTTGCGGAGCTAGAGTATAGTTTCCAAACAATTTCAACCACTGATAGTATAGTACCAATTGGAAATGTGTTTCTACATGCGCGAAATTCATCAATCCATTGAGCATGTTGAGAGTGCATGACATATTTTGGTACAATCTTATTCTTAAATTCACTTATAAATGCATCTACACTAACTTTTTTTGTAACTAAATCAAAACTCTTTCCTATTTTTCCATCTTTTAAAGAATAGTCAACATTCTTAAATATTTTAACATCTACTAATTGTTTTCCAAAATCATTATCAACACTTTCATGGATACAAACTCTTAAGAATGAAATATCTCCACAACTAGTGCATTGTCTAGAAATACAAGAACTCAAATAAAACAATTTACCATTAGATCTTTCATAGAACAAACTTGAAATAAAATCCCTTATTGTTTTAGGTGGCATATTAATACCACATTCCTGCATAATCATGTTAGTGTGCAAAGTACAATGTATATATCGAAAAACATCATAAAAATAATGAAATTAAACATGTGTTTTACAACAACAAGATATTCATTGCTTATTAATTTTTACATACCAAGGTTTACATTTTTCAAAAGACCATTGACTTTTTATTTTTTGGTTGGTAAATTATATGTTTTTTATTAATATTAGACCAAGATTTATCCTGCCCCAAAACAGGGGTGGTTACAAGGGGAACCATCTCCCCAGAGAAAAGAAACCAACAAAAGACCAATACCCAAAACAACAAACCACAAACCTCGAAGCAATGGACATCGAACAATCAAACATGACCTTTACCTTTAGTACCTCCCTTAGTCTATGATCAGAGGACCATGTCAAAAGTTCCCTTCTTTCCCTTCTTGCCTCTCTTCGCCTTCACAGAAATCCAACCCTCCTCCATCCTTGCATTCTCCTTCTACCATTCCTTAGATATGACATGATGTGTCCATGCCTCTCCATGATCTCCACACACTAACCCTCTATATCTCCATTCACCTCCCCCTTTTCTTGCACCCTCGTTGGGCCTGATTTTTCCCTACACTCTATATTTTTAGCACCATAGTGATTTTGCATAGCCACAACTTTGTCAGCACTCCCTACATCAACATTGTTTGAGGTAGGCACCTCAACATGACTTGACCCCCCAACTGATCTGAAACCCTATTTGGCTGATGTAGTTCTGAGCTACCCACCGCCTGAGAGTAGCTCTTTCCCTAAACTTCCTTCTTCCTACCCTATTTCTTCATCGCATAATGAAGGTGAGACACATCCTACCACCAAGTAGTTGGTTTAAGCAATCTAGGCTTCGCACATTGCGTAGCAAGATGCCCTGTTTGGAAGCATCTTCTGCATTGAACTAGTACCCCTTCATAATCCAAGGGTTGCACCCAGCATCCTTTAGAAGTGTTGATTGAGATCTCTTATGGGAGTATCTTTGATACTTCCATCTCCACCAAAATCCAGGCATAGGTAGAATGCATAATATTTGAGGAACCCTCATCAATCATCAAAAAATTATCTAAATAATTTCCTATAGCTCTAAGCAAGACTTGAACCAGAAATGAAGGGGAAAGTTTAGGAGTCTCACCCACAGAGGCACTTTATCAAAATACTTTGTCATAGGTTTAAAAGTTGGATGCCATGGATTCAAAGATAGAGAAAATTTATCCTGCGAACTCCAAAAAAAATCACATAGAACTTTATTTCTATCAGCCACAGATTCAAAAACAACAATAAAATATCCTCTAGAAACCAGGTAGATTTGAACACAACCATCCATAATGGGATCCCAGTGTTTCAAAATCCATTTATGGAGATCACACAAACATGGCCAAAAACCCCTAAAACGTTCAATCAACCCTAATTCTAAAAACACTTTGGAATTATGAGATATCTTGTCTTCAAACTCATCCTATACGAAAACCGACACCAGGTTGGCCTTTTGATTAGCAACTACCTTCCCTGATGCTTGGAGGTGAGTCCCTAAAGGGGCATTAGCATCAAACCCTAACTGTCTTCCATTGGCTCTCTCCCTGAGGCTAGGCCCGTGACATTCCACACCCTACACCGCATTTGTTTCACCTGGTTGTGCAAATTTTACCTTCTTCTCATTAATACCAAACTGTGCATCTAAACCCCTATGGCTCAGTGGGCATCTTGCATCCATGCCCAGGACCACACGTGGGTGTAAATGGCTTCATCGCTCCAAAATACCTTTGACTTATTTTAATATTTCCAGGTAACACTAAATCACCAAAAAAAATTCTATAAAATTCAGTTTGTGTTGTATCTAATACGTTTTTTGGATGAGGATTGCAAACTTTGGACCCCACTCTTAGTTTTAAAAAATCTCTAGCATTAGATGATACCCTAGTATTATCATGCCAATATTTTTCAATCAGAAATTTGATTTGAACATTCAATTTCATGGCATACCTTGGGAGTCAACCACTAAAACTCCAACATTGGTTAATTGGATCATTTTATATACTTTCTCTTCTTTTTGCCACTCTTATCAATTTTTTAGGATGTATTTGTAGAACTTCACTAATATTGCTTACCATTATTTTATTCAAAGTTGCTTTATTAACCATAGCAGTTGTTATAGCTCTTCTTGCTGCATTTTTATCTTTAGATCAACTATTTTTTCCAATAGATTGAATGTCACTACAATAGTAGACATAGCATGTTTTAATGATTGATCTTTTCTTCTTGGTTTAACAAAAAAGCCTAACTTTTTCATTACTTTTCTCATTTTTTGCATTCCCATCAATTGCATCATTAGTTGACATTGAAATGCAAGTCTTTTACAATGAAAGAATTTTTTGTATAATCTATTCACATGTGTTCTTATTTGTCTGCAAGAAATCTTACCAAGAAGATTATCCAAAACATCACTTTCAAATTTAAAAAAAATATATATTTTCATTTTTAACATCACATTATGGATTTTTCATTTTCATTTTCATCTTCATTTTCATCAACAAAACGGTTTTAATTTTCATTTTCATCAACAAAATGGCTTTTGTTTGCATTTTCAACAAAAGGATTATTCTCATTTTCATTTTCTAGTTTATTTTCAACAAATTGTATAAAATTTTATTCTCTCTAAATATTATCAATGTCAACATTGTTAAGTCCAGCATCTTGTAAAACATCCACAAACAAATTTTCCATTTACTAAAATGTGGATTTGAATACATACATGGATGTGTGATTTTTGAAACATTCTCCATAGCATTGAAAGAGGGATTTGAAGACATACTAGGACTTGTTTGCATAATCATACTATTTTCCAAATTGACTTCTTGCAAATTAGCATCGTCTACAACCATGGTCTCCTCAATGTTTTTATCTTCAATAGTTATGGAATTGGATGCTTTAGCATTATTCATTGATTGAATCCTCATTCTTCTATCTCTTTTCCTTTTTTCTTCTATATCTTTCCTTGCTTAAATTTCTTCAAGAGTCAATGTCTTCCCATCTTTCCTCTTATTATGAGCTTGTGAACCCATGATTATTAAATTCTCAAGCACAAATGAATGTCAATAGTGAAAGTCTTCCAAAAATTCAATCCAAATTGTAAGTTGAAGACATGTAAAAATGAAATTATTCCTCTTTTGTTCCTCCAAACAAGTAGAAAACTAACACAATTCCACTTAAAAAACTATTTACATGATGCCTCCTTTCAAAAATTCAATCCAAATTGCAAGTTGAAGACATGTAAAGACAAAATTATTCCTCTTTTGTTCCTCCAAATGAGTAGAAAACTAACACAATTCCACTTTAAAAAATGTTTACATGATGCCTCTATTCAAAAAACCAATCCAAATTGCAAGTTGAAGACATGTAAAGACAAAATTTGATAGAAACTAGCTCAAATTGTCATAGTCAGCCATATATGTGAGTTTGCAGAATTCACAATAAAAGTTTTCCAATACATTTTTTTAAAAAGGTAAAAATAGAAACGAGATCATGTTTATAAAATGGGATCCCATTTAATAAAACGGGATCTCGTTTCTATTTCAATGGTCCGAACATTTAATATTGCGAAACAGGACCCCGATTTACAAAACGGGATCTCGTTTCTAAAAATTTGAACTTGTGCTTGGTTTGTGGTCAATTTTTTTGCTTGTATTTTGGCTTGGGAAAAGCATTGGGGATTTGAACCTAGGTCTTCAACCTGGTTTGACCTGCAGGTTGAAGGTCCTGACAATGTCACAGAAAAATACTGACTTTGGACATATGGCTAATGACTCTTTTTTTAGAATTTTTTGACGAAATTAAAACCCATTAGAGATGAGATAGTGCAAATTCCAAATATGTAAATTTTTTTACAATTGGATTATTTTTTCTATTTTTTAAATTAATTTCTGATGAAATTGGTCCATACACTTGAAATATCATGTTTTTTTAGTATTTTAATAAATTTTTATTAAAATATTTTTTTCTAAAACGAATTGCATGAAAACGTACTTCAAACAATTCTTTTCAATTTAAAAAATGTTTCAAAAAATGATAAGTTTAGGTCATCTTATGCGTGATGTACATGACAATTTTTCAAAACACCAAATATGGCTAATAAAAATTTAACAAAAAAAATATTCAATAAAAAATTACAAAAAAATATTGAAAATGTGCTTCAGTGAGTTACAAATCTTTTCCCAAAAGGATTTAGAAAAATATGATAATTTAGGTCAAAATATGGATGACGTACACGTGCATGGTATGGTAAAAAAATGTGACTTTTAAATAGTGGTTTTAGAAATGCCTATTGAAAATCAATTTGTAGCATCTAGATATTAAAATAAACTACATATTTAGAAACTAGACTTCGAGTATACATTTTATGAATAGTGACTTTTTTCAAGATTTCATCTCTAAGTGCTTCAAATTTTAAGGTCAAATGTGTCAAATTTTGAAAATCAAGGAAAACACTTCCACTTGGCCAAAAAGTGGGCTCAACTTCTTGCCAACACCCATATCTCTTATATTTGTGAAGAAAATACTTTGGCGTTAGAGGAACCCATCATTGAGAGCCATGAGAATCCTATATGTTTCTCTTCTCCTACTTGGGAAGACATTATTAAACAAGAGGATGCAATCATTGATAAGAAGGAAAATCCAACCATTGATATCTCCCCTACTTGTGATGAATTTATTTTAGAAGATCCAGCCACTCAATGTCATGAAAATCTAGTTTTCTCCTCTCCTAAAAATTCTCCTACGAGGGAAGATATCATGGTGCAAGAGGATGATAACATTGATACATTTCTTTCAAACAATAGTAATTTGGATTCCTTAGATGAAGATACTAAGGTTACATTAGACTCCTCTTCGCTAAAAGATCATAACAATAAGGATAAGTATGTTGAGGTTTTGAAAATTAGATCTCCCTTGATTATTAGACTTCCGAAGAGTCCTCTAATCATTTGACCTCCTAATATTCCTCTAATAATTGGACCTCCTAAGAGTCCTCTAATTATTGGAGCTCCCAAGTCATCTCCTAAGCCACTTCTTATCATGGGACCACCACAACACCAATCACAACCTCTAGGAGCTATCCTAAATTTTGTAAGGAAACTCACTAGTAACAATGTTTCACAACAACTGAGTTATAATACCATTTCTCATACATACAACACAAGGAACAATAGGCAACCAAAAACCATACCCACTTCATTACCACTTCCTCAACCTATCTCTCCTAGTCATCCTCATTTTCCTTTGCAAAATGAAAAGGAGTATGATCTTGTAGAACAACTTCGCAACACTCTTGCTAAGATATCCTTGTGGGATTTGATTCAAGCTTCACCTAATTACCATAGCATGCTTCAAAATTCTTTACAACAAGTTGTTATCCCTCCTATTGTGCAACCAAATGATGTAGCATCCCTAATTCAAGGTATGACCTCAGTGAACTTAGACATTTCCTTTCATCAAGATGAGTTACCTCAATTAGAAGTTTAAAAAAAAAATGATGCTTTGATGATATTGGTTAGTATTAACAAGTGAGGCATTAAGTGTACTATCATTGATAATGGTTCAACACTCAATATTTGTAGTGTAAACCTTTTGGATAAAATTAGAGTGGACAAGACTAAAATTCAAACAGATTTTTTATCTATCTGTGGCTTTGACAATATGGGAAAACAACCGCTTGGTGTGATAATATTACTTGTTAAAGCTGGTAGGGTTATGTTACAAACTCCTATCCATGTCATGCCCAATGATCTTTCATATAATATTCTCTTAGGTAGACCATGGATTCATGCAATGAATGTGGTGCCTTCTATGTTATATCGTCTAGTGAAGCACACTTATAACAATAAGATTTATATGATAAAAGTTGATCTTGAGCTTGAGAGTTGTTTAAAAATTGAAAAAATAATGACAAATCCTCTTACAACATTGACACCAACTACAAAAATAGAACCTATGCAAGGGGAATAAAAAGATAAGAATATTGAAGAAATCACAAAGCTATTGGATGATGATTGAGGTTCATTGGATTTCACACCTATATTCATGGGAGAATACAAGATTACACACAAACCAAGAAAAGAGAAAGAAGTTGACATAATATCAACACAATCTGAGTCATCAAAAGCATGTGATTCCACAACTTTTAGCAAAGAATAGGAAAAGAACAATTACACATCCACATATGAAGAGTGTGATCATGAGAAACCACCAAACCCAAAAGAGATGGAAAAGCTTTATGGAAGAGGTTACGAACTTTTAAAACAACTTGGCTATAATATAAAAGGATGTGGTGCTAGAGAACAAGGTATTTGTGTCCCTATAGAGCCTAACACACAAGAAACAAATAGCAGTTTTGGCTATTGTCCTTCAAAAAAATGAAAGCATCAAAGAAACCTTTTCTTAATATCAATGTCATCACACAAATCACTCCTAGGACATCTTCAAACACATGTCTTAGTAACAATTGGGGTTCATTATATTTTGCACCCTCCTTTATGGGAGATTATAAAATCTCACAATCTAAAGAGTCTTGTGTATGTATGACACCTTGTACTAAGAAAAATATACCATTGATCAAAAGAATACCTTTTTGAAGCTTCTCCAAGTTCCCTTGATATCTCTTCCTGCAATAACACGAAGGAAATTCTACAAAAAAAATTCATTTCATGCATATCATCGAGTTCATGGTCATTCTACTAATGAATGTAAGGCTTTGAGTGATAAAATTCAACATCTTAAGGATTTTGGTGCTCTTCCTTATGTTGATGCACCTATTTCCTCTAATTAATAATGATTTTCATTCTATCATGTTTCTCATCACTATGTGGCATTTGTAGCTTAATATGTCTTTCTCATTGTCATTCATGGTGGTACAATATTAGGTGCATCCATATTTCTCTTGGTAGCAACATGATAGTTCTTGGTGGTTGTCTTTGTCTCTATGAAATTGGGGGAAAGGATAACTAGTTTTTGGAAGTGTGAATTCTTTCCAAGGATCCTCTCTTTCTCTCTTTCTACTTGAAATTCCAACATAGCAAGTATGTTGACATTTTAAGTGGGGGCATATTGTCCCTCATTCATTGTTTGCAAGTCCCCTTCTTAGTGATGATAACATACTCTCCTTAGAAGTGAAAATTTTTATTCAAAGTGTGGTCTTCTCAATTCATGTGATGTGTCTTCCTTGTGGTGATATTATACTTGATGTTCTACAAGAGTGTGACATTTCTTGGCATATGACATTCCTCTCAGTGGTAATGTAATGGATTCCATTCCCTAAGTTGTGAATATTTTATCCTCGACTAGTCCTCTCTTGGAGACATTAAGCATGATTTTCCCTAAGTTGATACCTTTCATGAACTAAGGAAAACCCCTTTGACTATCCTGTCCCCTTGTATTTAAAATGGCCACCAAGCATAACACAACTTGTTTGCCAGTGGAGCCAATCTCATGAGTGCCTAAAATAATGCAACTTGCTAGCCTTGTGACCATTTCTATGGCACCTTATCAATGTTATCAGGAGGTATAACTTTGGTATGGTTGATACATGGGATCCTATAGACCTAGTATGGCTTTCCCATCAACCACCATTTTGTGGGTACATACTGACCTAGTGTGTGTTTCTCACTTTCTTGGGGGATCACCTAGTGGACACTAGGTTTTAGTAGCTCTTGTGAGCATATTTCTCATGGACACCAAGCATAACACAACTTGCTTGTCTATGGAGCCATATGTTTCATAAGTGATTTTACATCCTTATGAGTGTATTTGATAGGCGTGTCATAATACAACTTGCTAGTTCATCTTTCTTTCCTCTTTGCATTAATTTTGACATTGCATGTTTGTGTATCTTATCTTGTTGCTTCATATCATACATTCATGTGTGTCCCTTTTTTCTTATGTTGGTTTTCCATGGTATCTTGGATCTTGGGGGATTGGTCACCTCATTGATCTTTGTCATCCTATCCCTCGAAGTTTGTACACTTCGACCCCTCTTAACGCATATTTGTGTACTTTAGTGTGAGTTTCAACGTAGGGCTCACCCTCTCACTAAATTTGGGGGATAAATGTAGTGTAGAAAAATGTACACCTTTACATTTTCACACTATGTTTGGGTCCCTTAATTTAATTGGACTTAATTAAGCCTCTAATTGAGCCAATTATGCATTTATAATCCTAATTAATTGTATTTTTCTGAAGGTAGAACCCGTAATTAATTAATTCCCATACTTAATTTAACATCATGGAAAGTGTGTGTTCTAGGCTTAGGGCCTAGGACCCATTCGTCCAAGGGCGAATGGGTCCCCCTTAAGCTTTAGAACCCAATTTTTAATATATTTTTGGTGGCATTTTTATGATCCCAAATTCAAATTTTAAATGTCAACTTATAATGTTTAATTGTCAAGAAATTAGAAAATCATTTATAAATACACATTTATTTTATCAATTCAACATTAGGAATCAAGAGGGAAACTTTCATATGAGAAAATATTATTGTCAAGAGCATTGAAGAGAAGATTTATCAAGCATCTATAGTAGAAATCAAGATCAAGATCATCATGTCAAAGTTATTTCCATTCCTACATGTTTTTGGAGTTAACATTGTGATGTAGGTTTCAAGTTTTCAATCATCAAATCAAGTGTCAAATCGAGCATCCAATCAATCCATTTCATGCAAAATCTAATCCTTGGAGAGATGTGTTAGATTTCAGTCCTTCAAGGATCTCCATTTAGGGGTTTGGTGAGTTGCAACATAGCATTATTCATTCATCATTCCTTCCTTTAATTATTATTTCATTTCAAGGTTTAATTACCAAAATGGAGTTTGACCAGGACAAACCCCTATTCACCAAAAACAAACGATTTTTCCCTCTCTTGTGTATGTGCATATCTTAGGTTGAATAAAGGATTGGAATTGAAGATCTCAAAAGTGCAAAATTGCAAAAGTTGTCAAAGTTGCAAAGTTTTCAAAAAAAAGTTATCAAGATCATAGAAACTTAGATCTTGGATTTATTTTTGACATTTTTGCAGTGAAACCTATGGGAAAAGGGATCTCAGATCCATCTCTAGAGGCTTCCAAAATTTGAGGAAATTTTCTATACAAAGAGTCATTTTCCATTTCAGGATGCCTTGCGACACTTTTGGTGACAGGTTTTTAGTATCTTACCTTCTTCAAATCTATCAAGATTTTGTTGTTTTTTTTAGTATTATACTTCATCTACATGATTCAAGTCTTACATTGCATATTTTATTTCATTTATTTTTTTATTTCTATCTCCCAAAAGTGTTGTTCAGGCACATTTTACACTTTTTTTTCATAAAGGAAATTCCATGATCTTTCATAGAATTGAATCACTTAAAGGCTAAAAGTTAATTCTAACATGGGAGGATCTCATTTTTTAATGAAATAGATAAAAGATAGATGCATTGCACCCCATTTTTCCCTTTCTATTTCTAGTAAATTATTAGTGAACCCCCATTTTAGTGAACTTATTTTTCTATGTTTTATTTTGGTGAACCCGACATTCTTGCACTATAAAACTTCTGTAGTCTATTAGCTCTCTAACCTAGAGTATCATCCAGTGTGTGATTCCTACAGTACAATGTCATACAAGGGAGAGTTCGAGGGGTAGGGTTCCACCCCATTATTGTTAGGTTTGCGGGTCAGCCTATACATATGACCCCATAGACAATCAGAGGCTGGTGTGCAAGATACATCTGCAACTACCCAGTTGGTGATGATAGATGCCATCTTGAATGAGGCTTTCAGCCTAAATACTCGGGTAAATGTTAGCATGTTCATTGAATTTAATTTATTAAATTTAATTTATGAAATGCAAGATTAATTAATTTATTTTAATGATTGTAATAAAATTTCAGGGTCATAGTGTTGATATTGTTTACACCAGCCCTCCAGTTTTTTTTTACTCTACTACATCTATTGATGAGGTATGTAACTAGTAAACAATTATAAATATTACATGTGAATAACATTGTTATATGAATGGTAAATTCTAATATCTAATTTTGGATGTTGAATAGGTTAATATTTGAGGTTTCACAACAACACCTCCTAGTGCAAGTGGAGTACAAACCTTCACACAGGTAATAGAATAAAAAATTTAATTAATGAATTATACTTAATAGATTTGTGTAGTTTATATTCATATCATTGATTACATTGCATTTCACATCTTTCAAACTCAAAGCATTACTTCACATTGCATAACTAATAACTAGTCGTTGATAGATGAAAAAATTTCAATTACAAAATAGTTTTTAGAAAGTCAACATAAGCAATGATACAATTACATCACATAGCATAAGTAATAACTAGGAGCATCTGCCAATTGCATTTTCTTGTCATGGCATTCTATGAGGAAACATTTTATTGAGGCATTTTTTCAAACAATTCACTACCTTGTCTATCCTATGGATGCTTGGGAAAAATATATGAAAGCATAATAGTAACCAATAGCATAGACAAGGCAATGAGTTGTTTGAAAGAATGCCTCAAAGAAATTGGGTCTCATGGTGATGTCCATCACCATGAGACCCAATTTCTTTTAGAAATTTTTTCAAATAGCTCACCTCCTTGTCTATGCTACCACATTTTCCATACATGTCTACCAAAGCATTTTATCAAGAAATTCACTTCTTTGCTGCTATGGCTAAAAGCCTAAAATAGGTGCTTTCCAACAAACTATGGATGCTTGGAAAAAAAATCTATCAAAGCATAATAGTAAGTAATAGCATAGACAAGGCAGTGAGTTGTTTGAAAAAATGCCTCGAAGAAATGCGGTCTCATAGTGATGGAATTCCATTCCATCACCATGAAACCATATTTCTTTGAGGCAATTTTTCAAACAACTCAATTCCTTAAGAATAGAAACCAAGCCTTTAGCCAAAATTCCCCTCCAAATCCTTTTCAAGGTCCTCATCCTCATCCTTGATTTACCAATACATGGAAGCTTCCACCTCTTATTCCACTTTCATATACCACATCCTTAAAATACACATCACCCCACTATTACCAAGAAAATTCATCCCATGTCTCTCATAATAAATTCCTCCAAGGACTATTTGCAAAGGTCGTTGTCTCCCCATGCAAAAACAAAGTGGTGAAATCTTCCCATATCATGCATCCACCTTCATCACCCCCACATCGAGATAAACCATAATACCCAAAATATTAAATGAATCCCCTATCAATCCATCTATCCAAGTTGAAGATTCTATAAAACCTTCCTCTGTCATGACACCATGCATACCAAATGAACTATGTACATATCCTAATCCAAAGCATGCTAACATAGATTCCCCTCCATATAAAGATCAAGGAAACCCTTCTCCTCCATCATATGATCCCCTTTCATCTCATGATCCCATTTCCAATCAAGAACATATCCCTTCCATCTCATCTAATGATATTTTTCCATCTCAAGAGCAAGATATCCCTTCATCCCCCCTCTCACAATCCCCTCTCCCCAACTTCATCTAACGACATCCTTCTATATCTAGATCAAAGTACCTCTTCCACTCCATTGTATGATCACTCTCAAAAATGTGGTCTCAAAGTACACCTTCCACCCCATCTAATGATCCCCCTCATGATCAAAACACCCATCCCTCTTCATCTCATGATCCCCCTCCATCTCATAACCAAGACCACACTATACCATCCACCTCCTCCCAGCATAATAGCATAGAGAAGGCAATGAAATGTTTGAAAAAATGCCTCAAAGAAATGTGATATCATGGTGATGGAATGCCATGACAAACAAAATTTGCATGGCATTCCATCACCATGAGATTGCATTTCTTTGAGGATTTTTTTAAAAAGTTCACTGCCTTCTCTATGCTACCAAATTTTTCATACATTTCTACCAAAGCATTTTATGAAACAGTTCACTGCATCACTGCTATCGATAAAATCCTAAAATAGGTGCTTTCAAACAAGCTATGGATAGGGAAAATAGTAAGCATAATAGCAAGAAATAGATAGCTCAATAAGTACTCAAAACTTTGTTGATTATCTCATACAATATAAGCCATTACCTACATCACTATTCTACTTTTCATTATTGAATAATTTTTTATTTTATTTTCAGATGTTGCAAGCGGAATCACCTCCAAATGTGGATAGGGTAATGGAGGAAGGTGTATCTTGTGCAATAGATAGCTTGATACCTCTCATGGGGGTATGAGGCAGTTTAGTAATTTCAAATTACATTCATTGTTATAGTTTTTAGTTAGTGAAAAATCAAATGATTATTGATTTTTAGTTTAATTTTTATTTGGATGGTTTCTATAGGACTTAGGCACTCCACATCATGAGCATGTAAACTTTTTGCTTGAGGAGAGAGATCGTCTAGTGATAGTAAGTGATTATTTTGTTAAATATACCATTTTTTATAATGTAATTTCTATATATTAATGTCTTTACTTGTTATTGTAATAATTGAAGCTTGATGAGGAACTAAACCCTAGGATCAGCCCTCAAGTTAAGGGTAAACGAGTTTCATATGCATCGCCATCCACCCGACCACCAAAGGCCGCCTGTTTGTTTCATTCACTTGGAGCGAAATGACTTTTCAGTGGGGTCCTTTATTGTATGCATATATGGCATTTTTGGACATATTTTGTATTGCATATACTTGAAATTGTATGCCTATATGGCATTCTTGTAAGCCTATATGGCTATTTCATATATATTTTATACTTATATCGACATATATTGTTGTATGCCTACATGGCTATTTGGTTAATACAAATATTTTTATTGATGGTGTCCATATTTTCATTATAAATCCATGCTTCAATAGATATGAGTTATGGGTATTCAAGTGTATACTTTACAACTTACATGTATACTTTGTGAGTTACGTTTATTCCAATGTATATGACTTGTTTTCATGCATATACCTTGTATTCATGTGTATACTTTGTATTCATGTGTTTACTTTGTATTCATGCATATACTTTGTATTCATGTGTATACTTCATGGATTACATGTATGTATTTGAGTACTTATGCTTCACTTATTCAAATGTATGCTTCACTTATTCACGTGTATGCTTCACTTATTCCAATGTATGCTTCATGCTTCCAATGTATACTTCACTTATTACGTCTTTCATTTTCTCATGGTCTTGAAATTTAGCATTTGGTTAGCCATAGCATTGCTCATTGTTATCCTTCATGGTTTGTCTTAAATATTTATTAATTGATACTAAACAACTTTATTAGTTGATGTTAAAAAACTTCAATATCTTCAAAAATGATTCACCAAGCATTTATCAGTTACTTATGTGCTAATTCAATGTTCTACAATACTAAATCAATATATAAAAGGCTACAAAATTATATTTCCCACCACTATGGCTTCCATTTAGATCTTATATTCATTATGAAATTGTATGCATGCTCAAACACATGCCTACAATTCTTATAGGCCATATGTCACACTCCTTTTATGTTATTGTTGACATGTGGCCCTTGAAATCCATAAGATAATGGTGTAGTAAATGAGCACATTGATTCTTTATATTGTATATTAGTAAATTCTAATGTTACTTACTCTTGTAAGTAAGAAATATGCTTCTAATCAATTTAACATATCATTCATATACTTTCTTATGTGCTTCAATTACTGAATTAGTTGGATGAAAGTAAGAAAGTAAATAACTCAAATACACATTGAAAGAGATATTTTCAAAACAATAATTGAAGTTGTGCTTCCTCATTTCCACTATCATCTTGCAACATTTACAAGTCAATTTGGGCTTTCAAATGCATTGGGTGCTTGTCAAGAACATCTATAGTCCTCTATTAACTTTCCTTCTTGTGGATTACATGTTTATTCAATCTACTTGTCTCTTGCACTCATTTGTAGAGTCATCTTATATTCTTAATTTGAAACTACAACTCACCAACCTCCATATTTGACTTCCAAGGGTTGTACTCATGCTTACACAAGAGGATGACTCATAGAATATTCTAAATGCCCCCCACACAAATATATGGAAGAGAAATCAATTCAATTGCATGTTGGTCAATTGGTTATACCATTTATCTCATTTAGAGTAACATCCACTATAGCCAAACCCATCTAGGTAAGATTTTCTTTTGTTGTGTGAGTTCTTCTAAAGCCAAAACCTATTGAGTCAGTTAAGTAAGTACCCAATGGAAACTATCACTCATGACTTCCTATAAGTGGTATGAAGAGAATAATGTAGAGATCAACCCTCAACCTTCTTATACCAATTAATCAAACCCATCACTCATGATTGTTCATGCAAGTGGTGTGAAGTCTGGGATGTCTGGATTAACCCTGAGCCTCATACACCAATTCCCCTATTCCTCAATGTGGTGTTTTTTGTAGATTTTCCCTTTTCCTCAACTATTTTGACACCCACATGTTTTACCTCTTTCATGCAATCATATGCTTTTGGTGTGGAAAACTTAGACTTGTTAATTATCATGTGAATCTTTCTTTTTTCCTTTGTTTTGCATTCCATCTTAAGGGGATGAGCTGGTTGAACATAGCTCAGACTGATTCAGCATGTTTGGGTGCAAAATATGACCATGCCTAGCCTAAACTTACCCATCCCGACATGTTGGAATAGTCTATTTGGTCACTCAAGTTGCACAACGAAAGTTACACCCCTTTGCAACTTTACACTGCTTGCATTTGACACTTTTTTCATCAATTGAAAAGTCATCGCCATTGGAAAATGCCTCAGAGATATCAAAAATCAAGAGGTTATTGTAGAGGGGTCCAATGTGATCCTGTAGCCTCGGATGAAAATTTTCTGTGTCACGGTTTCCGAGTAACAACCCGTCAAATATTGCAATCATTTTGCACTTTGGACTCTTAAGGGATTGAGCCAGTTGAACGTAGCTCAAACTGATTCAACGTATTTGGGTGCAAAAGAGGACCATTCCTAAGCTAAATGTACCCATTGAAATATGTTGGAACAATTGGTTTGGTCACACGAGTTGCAGAATGAAAGTTACACCCCTTTGCAACTCTACATTGCTTGCATTTGACACTTTTTCTATCAACTAAAAACTCATCACCACTAGAAAACACCTTGGAGATATAAAAAATTGAAAGAGATTATTGTATATGGGCCCAACACAATCCTGTAGCCTCAGACAAGAAGTTTCTAAGCGTCACATTTTCTGAGGAACATCCCATCAAAGATTGCAGCCATTTTGCACTTTGGACTCTTAAGGGATTCAACCAGTTGAATGTAGCCTGGACTAATTCGACATGTTTGGGTGTAAAATAGGACCATTCCTAGCCTTAATGTACCCATCTAGATGTGTTAGAATAGTCATTTTGGTCACATGAATTGCAGAACGAAAGTTACACCCCTTTGCAACTTTACACTGCTTGCATTTGACACTTTTTCCATCAACTAAAAAGTCATCACCACTAGAAAATCCCTTTGAGATATCAAAAAAAAAGATAGGTTATTGTATATGGACCCAACGTGATCTCATAGCCTTAGACGAGAAGCTTTTAAGCATCACATTTCTGAGTAACATCCCGTCAAAGATTGCAGCCATTTTGCACTTTAGACTCTTAAGGGATTGAGATGGTTGAACGTAGCTCAGATTGATTCATCATGTTTGGGTGTAAAAGAGGACCATTTATAGCCTAATCATACCCATACTGACATGTTGGAATATTTTTTTTGGTCACATGAGTTGCAGAACAAAATTTACACCCCTTTGCAACTTTACACAGCTTGCATTTGACACTTTTTCCATCAACTGAAAAGTTGTCACCACTAGAAAACACCTCTGAGATATAAAAAAATGAGAGAGGTTATTGTATATGGGCCCAATTTTATCCCATAGCATCAGAAAAGAAGTTTTTAATCATCATGGTTTATGAGTAACATCCCATCAAAGATTGTAGCCATTTTGCACTTTGGACTCTTAAGGGATTGAGCCAGTTGAACATAGCCTAGACTGATTAGACGTGTTTGGGTGTGAAAAAGGACCATTCCTAGCCTAAAAATATGCATTCCAAATGTGATTGAATAGTACATTTGGTCACACGAGTTGCAGAATGAAAGTTACACCCCTTTGCAACTTTACAGTACTTGCATTTGACACTTTTTCCATCAACTAAAAAGTCATCACCATTGGAAAACGCCTCCAAGCTATCAAAAATTGAGAGAGGTTATTGTAGATGGGCCCAACATCATCTCATATCCTTAGATGAGAAGTTTCTAAGTGTCATGGTTTTGAGTAACATCCCATCAAAGATTGCAACCAATTTGCACTTTGGACTCTTAAGGGATTGAGTCGATTGAATGTATCCTGGATTGATTCAGCATGTTTGGGTGCAAAAGAGAACCATTCCTATCATAAACATACCCATATGTATGTGTTGGAATAGTCTGTTTGGTCACACTAGCTATAGAATGAAAGTTACACCCCTTTGCAACTTTACATTGCTTAACTTATTTTGGAACTGTCCATTTAGGCCTCAATCTAGGGCATAGACTTAACTTTTGTTTCCACCAACTAAATTTTCCCAAATTTTGGGTTATTGATTATTATAGGTGTATGGGACGATGTGCCAAGTTTCATGATTTTTCCACACATGCAAGTTCCTTTTCCATAAAGCCCTTGATTTCCTAACTTTTACATGGTAATTTGTCTATTTTTAGTGCAAATTCTTGTATTTATGATTGTTCAAGACTAGGGACTATTTAGGCATGTTATAAATGTCTAAATACACCTTCCATGTGAATTTCAAGACCTGACTAATCCATTTAGTAACTATTGTTCCATAACAGTCCTTAAAAAGAGGCCTAATTTGACTATAAGTAGTTTTTTCCAATTCTGTACAAATTAACCCCATATAATTTTTGCACATGTCTAATAAGAACCATAAGGGTATCCAAATCAGGTTTTAGATCCTCATTATCAATTATAAGAAGAAATTTATATCAAAATCATCTCTATGAAGGGCTACAAGCTCATAACCTGCAGGGTGCTTAAGGACACTTCATATCACATGTGAACCTACATCAACCTTGAAAAAATGCTCAAGTGAAAGTATGATAAGGGTGAGGTCTATGGAAATCATACTCATGTTCAAATATAAGCCTTCTCAGTATCATTTTTTGATGACTAATAAAACCTACAGGAGAAAAGATAGTGATGGGGTTAGAGAACAAGAAAACATGATGCTACAAATCAAGAACATAGTCGTGTTTTCAGCCACCTACAAGTGAAGGCAGCAAGATCATGTTGCATGAAACTATGAAAACTATCACAATCATCAAGAAATGTATATCAGTCATGGGACAACAATAAATTATCATGCAAGTAGATTGTATTATTAAAGGTAGTCATATGAGCATATGCAACCATCCAAGGTGCAGAAATGCATCAATGAAGAATAGAAATGGAATGATAGTGCTAATGAAGAATGGTAGTGCTAACATAGAGTGACAATGGAACATGCCAATGACACTTATGATTTTGATTATGAAAACTCACCATACCCAAATTCCAAAGAAACTATAATACATAGTCAAAGTCTACAAAGAAAGTTGTGTGAGGAGGCAACAACTTGATCACCATGAGACACCATACATAGTGAGCTCACTAGCTTGCCAATGCAATAGCATTGACAAGGTAGTGAGTTGTTTGATAAAATTCCTCTAAGAAATGGGGTCTCATAATGATAATGGGTGATAATGTCCAATAATCATCTATTTGATACGTCTTGTAGCATGGCCAAATTTATCCTATTTTCCCCCTTTGACTAATTTCTATACCATATTTTTTCTTACAATGCTCACTACCTTGTCAATGCATCTGCATTGAAAAGGTAGTGAGAGTTGTTTTAAAAAATTCCTCAAAGAAATGGGGTCTCCTAGTGATGTACATCACTAGGAGACCCCATTTCTTTGAGGCATTTTTTCAAATAGCTCACTACCTTGTCATTACTACTGCATTGACAATGTAGTAAGCTTGTCAAATTGTCAATACGATAGCAATGACAAGGTAGTGAGCTGTTCGAAAAAATGCCTCAAAGAGATAGGTTCTCCTGGTGGTGTACATCACTAGGAGACCCCATTTCTTTGAGGTATGTACATCACCAGGAGACTCCATTTCTTTGAGGTATTTTTTCAAACAGCTCACTACCTTGTCATTGCTACCACATTGACAATGTAGTGAGCTTATCAAATTTTCAATATGGTAGTATAGACAAGGTAGTGAGTTGTTTCAAAAAATTCCTCAAAGAAATGGGATCTCCTAGTGATGTACATCACCATGAGACCCTATTTATTTGAAGCATTTTTTCAAAAAAATAACTACCTTGTCAATTCTACCGCATTGACAAGCTAGTAAGCTCACTATCTTATCAAAAAAATTACAAATTTTTTGATGGAATGACTTAAAGAAATGTGGTCTCATGCCATGCCATGATTGCAAGATAGGAACAAAATGGAAGCATGGACAAGGCATGTGAATTGTTCGACAAATTTTTTTTGGTAGACATGTATGCAAAATGTGGAAGTATAGAGAAGCTACTAAGCTCACTAGCTTGTCAATGCGGTAGAATTGGAAAGGCAATGGGCTATTTGAAAAAGTTCCTCATAGAAATGGGGTCTCATGGTGATGTACATCACTGTGAGACCCCATTTCTATGAGGAAATTTTTCAAATAGCCCACTACCTTGTCTATGCGACCACATTGACAAGCTAGTGAGCTCAATAGCTTGTCAAAGCTAACATGAATTTTTTGATGGAATGCCTTAAAGAAATGCGGTCTCATGGAATTCCATGATTGCAAGATAGGCACAAAATGGAAGCATGGACAAGGCATGCACAAAATGGATTTTTTAAAAGACAATACAAACTTTCAAGAAGATACAATTGTCTTGAGTATAAATCCAAATTCCACAACTTTTGTCTTGACATCCTACCTTTGGAATAAGGTATCTAGGAATCAATCAAATCATTCAAAGAAAGGGGAATTTTTTGAAAAGAAAAATTAGTCGCCATCTATGGAAAATTTTGTAGCATAGACAAGGCAATCAACTGTTTGAAAAAATGCCTCAAAGAAATGTGGTCTCACGGTGCTATTTGATAAAAAAAATTGGTAGACATGTATGGAAAATTTGGTAGCATAAACAAGGCAACCGGTTGTTTGAAAAAATGCCTCAAAGAAGCACATCACTATGAGACCACATTTCTTTGAGGCATTTTTTCAAACAATTGATTGTCTTGTCTATGTTGTTTGATACAATGCTTTGGTAGACATGCAGGGAAAATTTGGTAGCATAAACAAGGAAATCACTTGTTTTGGTAGAACTATTTGACAAAATTCCTCAATGATATATGTCTTCATGGACTACAATGATTGTAGGATATGCACAAAATGGATTTGTTGAAAAGGATTTAGAAAATTTCAAGAAAATGCAATTTCTATGTGTAAAACCAAATTCCACTACATTTTCCAACATCCCCCATGGCTATACCAAAATGAAAGCTTTGGAAAGGGGTATGCACATCCATAGAAAAGGATTGAGAAATGATGTATTATATTACATACTTATAACTACTCTCATATATATGTGTATACAAAATGTGGAAGCATACACAAGGTAGGTCAATTGGTTTAACAAAATGCCTCAAAGAGATGTGGTTTAAAATGTAATTGGAAAGTGTAAAGAGTTGTGTAATTTAAAATGTGCCAAGAGGGGCTAAGGTTATAATGAAAAACAAACAATGATGAACATGGAATATGCATAATAATAAAATAAAAGCATTATATTAAGAATGATAAGGGATGATAAAGAAACATAATAGAATTAACGAAAAATGTAAAGAAATTGTGTAAAGACTTTACATACCTAATAAACAGAGATTCAAATGGAGGAGTTCTACCCAATTATGTAGTCTTTGTTTCTTCTTGCATCAAAATCCTCATAATTTTAGTTTTTCACAATCTTTTTTCCTTTTCAACATTCAATTGTATATCACTCTTGAATATATAATTACTAACAACAATACAATAGCCAATTTATAATGTTAAATTCCTACAATTCAATCACAATTAACATTGCAACACTACCACAATTGAAACTTAAATTGATATATATCAAATTCAATGTGAAAAATATGTTATTTCCTCCTTCCTAAGTTGGCAAACCATAAAAAGGTGGTAGAATATGAATACTTTGCATGTGCACTTCCCAATAGCATTAAAAACTTCTTTTTGTCTGAACATACACATAACCAAGAGAATATCAGAGTATGTGGGCCTAGATCATGGGTGTGTTGACTTTTTAACCATTTTTAGAGCAAGAAAAAATGCACTCACATTATAACAAGAGCATGTTTTGGATTGCTATACAAAACGGTTATATCTCAACTTCTTCAAAATGTGCTTGCATTATGAAAAATATTTTATAAAGGTTTCCTCTCTCCCTCTCTCCTTAGCCATCCATCCCTCCTTAGACATCTAGGTCTCTCACTTAGCCCTAAACCGTATGCCTAAACCCTAGACACTATGCATTAAACCCTAATCCCTCAACCCTATACCCTTAAACCCTTAATACCTCAACCCTTAAACCCTATACCCTAATCTCTCTCTCTCTCTCTCTCTCTCTCTCTCTCTCTCTCTCTCTCTCTCTCCTATATCCCTTTATCTCCCACTCCCTCTCTCTCCCTATCTCTCAACTATCTCCCTCCCATCCCCCTCTCTCTTTGTCATATCTCTCCCTCAAGCACCCTATACCCCCAACCCCTATACCCTTTACCCTATACATTAGACCCTCAACACTAATCCCTCAACCCTCTACCCTCAACCCTCTACCCTAAACCCTAAACCCTCAACCTTATACCCTCAACCCTATACCCTCAATTCTCAACCCTCTACCCTATACATTGGATCCTCAAATCTCATCTATCTTTCTCCTTCCCTCCTCTTCTCTCCTTCTCTCTATCTCACTTCTCCCTCTAGATCTCCCTCCCTCCATCCCTCCCTCTCTACCCTATACCCTCAACACTTAAACCATTAAACCCTCAACCCTAAACCTCTCAACCCTCAACCTCACCCTTAAACCCTCTAACCTCTACCCTCTACCCAATGCCCTAAACCATCAACCCTTAAAATATCTACCCTCAGCCCTCAACCCCTCAACCCTAATTCCTCAACCCCTAAACCCTATACCCTATACCTCAACCCTTAAACCCTTAAACCCTCAACCATAAACCCTCAACCCTCAGCCCTTAAACCTTTAATCTCTACCCTCAACCCAATACCCTCTATCCTCAACCCTAATCCCTCAACCCTATACCTTCAACCCTAATCCCTTAAATCTCTCTCCCTCTCTCTCTCCCCTCTATCTCCCACTCCCTCTATCTCCCACTCTCTCTCTCCCACTCCCTCTCTCCCTCTCTCTCAACGATCCCTCCCACCCTACCTAGATAAGTCCCTCTCACTCCAACCCCCCCCTCTCTCTCTCTTAGGTCTCTCTCTCTCCCACTCCCTCTCTCTTGGGTCTCTCCCTCTTTCATCTCTCTCTCTCCCACTCCCCCTCTCTCTCTATCTCTCAAGTCTCTCCCTCTCAACCCCCCTCACACTCAATTTTCTCCATTTGGTACCCTACCTACATAACTCTCTCTTTCTCTCCCTCTAGATCTCCCCCCCTCTCTCTCTCCCTTTATCCCTCCCGCCCTACCTAGGTAAGTCCCTCTCACTCCAACCCCTTCTCTCCCACTCCCTCTCTCTTAGGCCTCTCCCTTCCACCCCCTCTCCCTCTTAGATCTCTCTCTCTCTCTCTCGCGGGTCTCTCCCTCCCACCCTACCTAGATAACTCTCTCTCCCTCTCTCTCAAGTTTATCCCTCCCTCTCTCCCTCCCACCATACCTAGAAAACTCTCTCTCTCTTAAAATTCTCCCTCTCTCTAAAGATATGCATACATACATAGATATAAGAAAACATACATACATACAAACATACATAGATACTTACATATATACAAGCATGCATACATATGTACATACAATCTTACATACATACATACATACATACATACACCGATACATACATACATATAGGCATACATGAATACATGTCATACAAGCATACATATATACAAACATACAAATATATATGGATACATTTAATTGACTAGCATTTAACGCAAAGCAAGACATAATGTGAGTGTGTTATAATGCACTCATGTTATGTCTTGCTTAGGCAAGTCTTGGGCACAAACGTAAAAAAACATTTCAAAACTATGAATTAACGCGAGCGTGTTATAATGAGCTCACATTATAACACACTCACATTATTTCTTGCTTTGGGAATCCTCAAGCCTTAGGCATGGTATTTTCTTTGGAATACAAACCCAAAGGCCTACAGTTCCTTCCCAACTTCCAAAGACATGTTTTTGCAAATTCTATAGTATTTCACATAATTGTGTTCATGCTAAGTGTCAGGTTTACACGTGTTTCAAGGTCAAAAAAATTGAACACCTGGCTAATGTTAGGCTCTCTCTTAGTATCTAACGATGTAATTTTTTTCACATTTTGACAATGTTAAGCCTTTGATCTATAATTTATTTTGTTTGTGTGTTTTTGTTTTTGGCGAAAACTAGTGTTTGGTATTTTTTATTTATAAATTAATCGTTCATTGAAATTTTAAATAAGTTACATTTTTAGAAACTAGACTCCATTCTACACATGCTAAAAAAATATATTTTCTATTAGTTTTCAAAATTTATAGGGGTAGCACGGCCAAAATTTTGTTTTACAAGAAGTGTCCACTTTGAAAATTAGTAAAAAATCAAATATTCATTAAAAATTACCAAAAAAATCAAGCATAAACTACATGTTGTTAGCTAATTTCTCACTTAAGTGATTTTAAAAATACTAAAAAAATTTAACCTTTTGAGGGAGCGACAAAAGTTGCTATGTTATGATCTTTTGACAAAAACAACACCAATTTCTATGGATCCCTCTTTTGAACCCCTTAATCTCTACCATTCTAATAAAAAAATAGTAGTTTAGAAAGTAGACTCGACAGAGCACTACGACCCTTGTTTTTGTTGCATCTAAATTTTTTGAGTGTAACTATCCTTAATTTCATTTCCAAGGTTAGTATTTCTTGATTTCAAAAAAGATGTGGCCAGTTAAGACCCCTTTTTGACCCCCCATCTTTTTGCACTTACCCCAAGAAACCATAAATTTGACTTTCTAGCCTATTCAACCTGTCTAAACCATTGGAGTATGATCCCAATGGACCTCCTAAACCTAAACCAACTCAATCTAGACTCCTATAAATAGAATAAAGCATAAAAACACATTGAGAGTGATGCTCCTACATCTATCTTGGATCCCTACAACTTGCTAATCTGATATTTGGAGTCTTGCTTCAAATCCTCTAAGTTACCCTACACTTCTTTCAAATAGTCTAATGATTGTCTCATTTTTACCTTAGGTCTCCCAAATTCCTTGTAAAGATCCTCAATCTCAGCCCACCTGTTAAAAGAAGCCTTTCCCTCATTACTCAACTGAAATTTAAGTTGTTCAACTTGCTTCTCTTCCTTGTTCTTCCACATGCCATGCAACTTAGAATTTATTTCCAAAATTTTATCCTCCTCTGACCTTGTTGCATCATCTGCATCTCTGACTTCCTCCTGCAAAATTGCTTCAACAACTAAGACTTTATCAATAAATTATGCAACTAAAATCTCAAACTTAGATTTCATGTTTTCCTTGTCTTGAAGACATGACTTAGTTTCCTCAAACAAACCCTCCAGATATTTGATTTTTTTGTCAACTTCTGATAATTCTTGGAAAAGCACATCACAATGGTGTAACTTATGTGGCAATTCATCTATATTACTACCTCGGTCACTCAATTCTGAATATGTAGCTTCCAATGTAATGAATTCCTCTTGCAATGACAATTGAATTTTCTTATTCTCCTATGCAATGAATTCTTTGTGTTGTTTCCTACACTCACCCAATGATCTTTTCAACATTTCAACATCTGATATAAGGGTCTTGTTCTAAAATCAACAATGTGAACTTTGTCTTTGTAATTTTCCTGATCTATTTCTGTCATCTCCATTGACTTTGCAAAATGATTGGCCTTCTCCCTTTTTGTATTAATATCAGACTAAGAAATTGATAACTAACCTTCCTTGTATTGAAGCAAGAGACAGTGACTTTACATATAGTTGTCTCTATTTTCATGGACCGCTATGTTGGGACTTAGCTCCCTAATTCCATCTTGTAATGTCTTACATTCACCAAGATTCATTTGCACATTAGAGATAACTTGGTTTGCATTCTAAAGTTCCAATTGAATATGCTCAGCATCTTCAGCCAAATTAAAAGCTTTGTCTTTCCATCCTAGCAATTGAAAGTCTGAATCCTTCACAGTGTTGGCAAGCAAGTCAATCTATTTAGCTAGCATAGTGGACTCGAATTTACTGTCTTCTAGCAACTCTATATGATGATTGATTTCTCTTATTAGGGGCAAGGAATTTGGAAGTTCATCAACAACTATATATGCATAACCCTTCAACATGTCTTGTATATCCCAAGGAAACTCATACATTCTTTCTATTGTTATGACAATTTTAGGCTTGATCATCACTACAAATCCTATCTCTTCCTCTTCCATTATCTTTAGAAACTCCCTTTCACCCATTAACATCACGCTTGATCCAACCTTTTGTTCTTTATCTCCCTCCTTCAAAAGTGCTAAGGAAACTCCATCCTTTTCCAAAACATAGACATTCTTCCTACCATCATACATTGTTTTTTTTTATATATATTGCAGAGGCCTACCAAATAGCACATGACATACATCCATTGGGATGATATCACATAACACCTTGTCTTTATACCTTCCTATTTGAAACTCTACCCAACATTGTTCATTAACTAGTACTTTCTTCCCCTTATTCATCCATGAGACTTTATAAGGTGTAGGATGAGGTAGTATTTTCAAATTCAATTTCTTTACCATCTCAACAACAATTAGATCATTAGTATTTCCTGAATCTATAACAAATTGACAACACTTACCTTGGCATTTGCAAATAGTCCTAAATAGTGACTTTCTTTGAGGTGGCTCCTTCTCCATTAGAACCTTGATCAATGTCCTTCTCATCAGCAATGATTCTCCTATCTCTAGTTCTTTTGGTGATGGCGAGGAGTTAACACTTTCTTCATCTCCTCCTTGAGCAACTTGAGTCCTCCTTTCATTCCTAAATGTGGTATTTTCTTGCTCTTCTAGACACTCCCAAGTTTGATGACCTACAAACTTGTTCCACTTGTAGCATTTCTTGTGAAGCCACTAAATCCTCCTCTTTGTCCAAATCTTCCCCTAAAGATAGGACTTCTTCCTCTAAAATACCCTCTTGAACTTGGTGCTTGTTCTTGTGAGATGCTTGACTCACCTTGATCTCTTTGTGACTATCCTCTATCAACATATGGACCTCTACCTCTATTCTACTTTTCTTGCTTCCTATTCAACTTCTCCTTAGCCTTTAAGGCCAACTAATATTACTCTTCAAGTGTCTTGGGGTTTGTAAGGATCAACTCATCTTGCAAGCTATACTTCAACCCATGAAGGTATATTGCAACCTTATCAGTATCATCCTCCATATGTCATCATCTGATACTCACCTTATAAAACTCTTCAATATACTCTTTCACTCCCATATCCTTTTTTTTTAAGTTCTACAACTTCCTATACAACTGATTCATATAGTCACCTGGTAAGAATTTTCCCTTCAACTTGGAAACCATCATATCCCAAGAAGTAATCTTGGTTTTTCCTTTCTTTCTCCTATCTTCTTGAACATAATCCCACCATAGGGATGCATGACCTTTCAACTTGGTCCTGGTCAACTTTACTTTTTGCTCTTTAGGTACCTCCTCCAATTCAAAGTATTTTTCCAACTCCCCTATCCAATCAAGGAGTTCTTCACCATTCAAACTTTCTACATATACTGGAAGTTCCACCTTCACCTTGGCTCCTTCACTCTTGACTACCTTCAACATTATTTACATCCTCATTTCATCAACATCCCTCTCTTCTTGAGGTTATTCATTCACCAATTTTTCTTCTTCATCACCCATGTCCCCTGTAACCACTCCTCTTCTTTGGTTTACTTTAAATGCACTGAGTCTTGCATCCAAACTGACTCTCATCTCCCTCATTTCTCTAGCAAGGGCTTCTCCCAATTGTGTTGCTATCCTTTTTTCCACCCTTTCAAAATTTCTTGGATGCATATTGATTGTTATTGCTTAACCCTTATATTGAATTCCTTGCTTCATCGGCTCTAATACCAATAATGATGCAAAGGAAGATAACCTTTTGTACTTAGTGGGAAAACAAGAGCAATAGGAAAGGATGATTTCAACTATTCTCAAACCCTCAAAGTGACCTATTGCTATTTGGGATGATCCAACTCTTCCTTTCCACCTTCTCAAGATTCACCAATGTTCAACAACCTCTATAGGGTCTTATAAAACCCTAGCTCCACTATGGCAACACAAAAAGGACAAAAATTCACTAAACCCTTAAGGGTTCGTAAGGTTTACCAATCCCTCTTGCACTCAAACCTACATAACTTTCACTTGCAATACTTTCAAGACCTCTCCTTTGGTAGACCCTTGGGAAAAAAATAAATGAATGTTTCTACCAAGTTCAGATTTTTCCCATGGTTAGAACAAAATTTATGGGAAAATATTTACCGTTGGAAATCCTAGGTTTCAAAACATAGTAGCAAGCACTATTTTGATCATAACTTGAGAAAAATCCAATGAATTCACCTAAAAAAATTTATATTCAAACCTTAAGACATGCCATTATCATCCCACAAAAACACAAACCTATAACTTGACCGTACAAGGCTATACAAAAAGAGTTTCATACTATAAATGCTTAAAAACAATCATAAAATGGTGAAGGAAACTACACATTTCATGAAATAGATCCTCTAATTGTTTCTTGGAGAGTTACCTTTCATATTTTTGGTGTGAATGATCTATTACAAGCTATTTTGATCAAGTTACATTTGTGTTTTTCATCAAAACCTAAAATCACCATAATAAGCTATGCATCAACTTTTAAAAGTATACACTTTTTGCAACTTTTAACCAAGACCTAAGAAAAAAAACAAGTAAAAAAGACCTTACATGCTTTCCATGGTCCTTTTAAGACCTTTTTATTCTTAAAAAACCAAAAAAATAGTTAAGAAACAAATCTCAACCTTGCAACAAACCAAAACTCCCTAGGAATTTAAATTTTCCTTTATGACGGGAAACCCCAAATTTGAATTTCTAGCCTATTCAACCTATCTAACCCATTGGATTATGATCCCAATGGACCTCCTAAATCTAAACCAAGTCAATATAGACTCCTACCAACATAATAAAGAATAAAAACACATTGATATTGATACTCTTGCATCAAAATCTCGAGAAGGTCAAAGGCCCATGCATTACTATAGTTGAAAATGAAAAACCAACATCCTCAATAGTAGGGTAAAAGAGAAAGAGGTGATGAGAATTAAATAGGTTCAATACCAATTTTTGAGAAATTCAATCTTTATCCAGACATGACTTCAATGGATGAGATACAATTCTTGGACTATAGCAACATGAAAATCTAAAACTTATATACAAATCTAAAAATTTAGTTGCCTTAATATGGAAAACTCATGATTAGATCCATTTTCTTTATGATGTCAAAAATCAGCCAACATAACATGCTTATAAGCTCTACCTTATGTAAACTTATAACTGTTGGGAATATGATGCCATTTAATTGCAATCCTAAACATATTTCATGTATCTCCTAAGTCCTTGGAAAGTGTTCCGCAACATTAGGATTAGAAAGAGATTAAATTTGAATGAAATGAACATAAATTAAAATTTGTAATTAATTCTAAATGATAGGAACATGTGGGGATGCCCTAGAAGAGATCCTACAAAATAGGAGCACATGGGGTGCCCACATGGAAGGTGGAACCCACCTTTAGTTCAGTTGAGTTCAGTATCAATTCAGTTCAGTTCAGTTTAGTTCAGTTCAGTTCAATTCAGTTCAATTCAGTTCATTTATATTCAATTGCATGTAGCTAGTTTTAGTTGAATGCTAGTTGACTTCAGTTGACCTGGAATGCATGACTAATGACTTTAGTTGCATGACAAATAATAGGTGATACATTCAGTTAAGTGGGGATGATCAATCATGCATAATGTTTGCATGAATTAATGGAGAGATATGTTTTTGTTAACAAAGATTGACTTGGACCCACCTTGGGCGCCCAAGTTGGCATCTTGGAGTTAACAACTTTTGCATGAGAAGATATTTACAAGGCTGAGTTAAGTGGGCCCATTCTTGGGCTCCAACTTTGAGGAGAAGCTTGGAAAATATTTTCTTGACCAACAATCAGTTAGGAGTTCAGTTTGGGGCGCTAAATTGAGGAGATATTGGATTTGACTTCTTATTACACATTGAAACTCTTCTTACAAAGAATAGGCGTAGGTTTTTGAGAGGAAGCTTTGTGCTTTGTAATTGACAACTCTTCAGAGTTTTCAAGGCTCATTATTGTCTATTAATTGCAACAAGTTGAAGAGAGTTTTATCAAAGTTTATTGCAGGTTGTGAAGAAGAATTGTTGAAGGAAAAAGAAGCATCTCAATCAAGGATTGATGCAGTATTATTGTAATCTTGTTCTAAGGTTAAATAATACAAACACTATTGATTCTGGTGGTGGAATGTTTTCCTGAAAGGGTTTCTCCATGTATATGTTGTGTCACTTCTATCTTTTGGTCTTATTCTTCTACAATCTTCTGTCTACTTCTACAATTGGTAAAATGAATCTAAACAGATAATCATACACAAAGAATTTGTAACAAATAACACTTAATTAGATCTCCAATCTCATAGTTTTATAAGTTTTAAAGCTACATAATTACCTCCATTTTCAACATTTGGTATCAAAGCTAATAGTTGGGTAGAGTTTGGGATGCCTTTCTCTTAAAATTTTGAAGGTTTTTTTGGCTATAGTGGGAGCTTTTACTATTGTGTTATTGATGATTTTGTAAAAGAAGTGTGTTACAATGATTTCTAATTCTCATTTAGATATTGAAAGATTCAATGGATCTAGTTATGAGATGTGGAAACTAAAAATGGAGGATCTCCTTGTTGTTTGTATTGAGACAAAGTCACCTACAATGATGCTAGATGAGGATTGGGCTAAGCTTGATAAGAAGGCAAGAAGGACCATAAGATTATGTATTGCTAATGTTGTTTTCTTGAATGTTTCAAATGAAACTACTACATATAAATTGTGGAAGAGGATAGGTGATATCTATCAAAGTAAAAGTCTTACTAATAAGGTGTATTTGAAAAAATGGTTGTATTCTTTAAAGATGAAAGATGGTGATTCTGTTGCACATCATTTAAATGCTTTTAATTTGATTGTAAGTTAGTTAGCATTTGTGGATGTAAATATAGAAGATGAAGATAAATGCATTTTGTTACTTTATTCTTTACCAAAATCTTTGGAAAATCTAATTGTTGCTATCAGTGGTAGTGGTGTAGATCCTAAGATGGACAATATAATTCCTACTCTCCTATTAGAGGAGATGAGGAGGAAGTCTAAAACGGGATCCCAAGATGCCTTGTTTGTAAGAGGTAGGCCTAAGGAAAAGGAATCTAAGGCAAACAAGAAAGGAAAGGGTAAATCCAAAGGATAGTCTAAAACCCCTAGTGAGAGTAAGGTAAAGTGTTGGAATTGTGGAAAACCTGGACATGTAAAGAAGGATTGTAAGAGCAAGAAAAAGAGTATTGATGCTTCTACAGAGAAATCCTTGGATGATAATAATGATGCATTGGTCATTTCATCTAATATTGTTGTTGATAACTCTTGGCTTATTGATTCAGGTTGCTCCTATCATATGAATCCTAACAAGGAGTGGTTCACTAAGTATACTGCATATGATGGAGGGAATGTCTTCTTTGGAGATAAATGCATGTGACATTTGACAAAGGTGGTTGCAGATTTGTGAAAGGGAATATGGTGGTTGCTAAAGGATCTCGGATTGGGACTTTGTTTAAGCTTAACACCTTCAATTTGAATAAATCAAAAAATATAACTGAAGCTAAAAATACATGTATGTTGTGGCACCATAGATTGGGCCACATTGGTGAAAAAGGTCTTAGGAACATTCTTAATAAGAAATTGGTTGACGGTATTCCTAATTATAATATTGGAAAAAATGATCTATGTGAGCATTGTGTGTTTGGAAATCAATCTAGATCTTCATTTCCTAGTGGAACAAATAAAGCTAAAATATTATTAGAGATTATTCATTCAGATGTAATGGGCCTCGTGGATATTGAATCTACTGGAAAATCTAGATATTATGTCACATTTATTGATGATGTCTCAAGATACACTTGGATTTATTTTATGCATAACAAATTTAATGTGTTTAATAAGTTTAAGGAATTTAAGGATTTGGTTGAGAAATAATTAGATCATAAGATAAAAGTGTTGAGATCAAATAATGGTGGTGACTATTTTTCTAGGGAATTTGATGATTATTGTAAGCATGTAGGAATTGTGAGACAGAAAACTACTTCATATACACCTCAACAAAATGGAGTAGCATAAAGGATGAATCGAACCTTAATGGAAAGAGCTAGGAGTATGTTAAGTAGTGCTAAGCTAGATCGGTGCCTTTGGGTTGAGGTTGTAAGTACTTCTTGTTATTTAATCAATAGATCCCCTAGTTCATCTATTGAAGATAAAACTCCTTATTAAATGTGGTTAGGTAGGAAACCTAGTGTTGCACATTTAAGGATCTTTGGTTGTGAGGATTTTGTTCATGTGCCTAATGAAAAGTGATCTAAGTTGGATCCAAAAGCACAAAAATGCATATTCATAGGTTATGGTGAAAATGTAAAAGGTTACAAGTGTTAGAGTAATAAGTTATTATGCTTAATTAATTACATCATATTGATTAATTAATTAAGTCACTTATTCCTCTTTATTACTTAAGCTAAACTTAGGCACATTAATAATTAATTAATTATTAATTATTAAGTGTGCACACTAGGGTTTCATTTAGGGTTTCCCTTTTAGGGTTTCTTGATCTCCTTCATAAGGATTGATCTCTTTTGTAATCATTGATTCTCTTAATGCATTTTTACTGAGAGGTTTACAGAACATCATTTTTGGTTTTGCATGTCTTTTGCATGTGACAGGTGATTGCATGCAGGTGATCTTGGCTTTCTAACATGGTATCAGAGCTCCAGACCTGCAGCTAGCTATTCGTGATCTGAAGATATGGCCTTTCAGTGAGTTTCTAATGCAAGGGTTTCCACATGCATCTTTTTTGCAAGATCTGGGAGTTGCGAAGCTTCTGGTGCATTTTTAGGTAGATCTGACTCACCATCAGATCCAAAGCATCTGAGAGACAAAAATCGACATATAATATGCCCTATTTCTACGAACGGGAGCTTCTGAGGCCAAAAAAAAAATTATTTCAGAGGCCGTACGGTCTGTGTACGGCCCCTATGCACGCATTTCAAAAAAATCAGGTTTTTCTCCAATATTTTTTACTGCAAAAAAAATCATTTTTTTTTAAATCAAATAAAAAAAATGAAATCACAAGATTTTTGATTTTTTAAAACAAAAAAAGGGCAAAAAAAAGAAATTGTTTTTTTTTAAAGGCTTTTAAAGCCTGTGCGGCCGGGTCCCCCCATACCCTGCCACGACAGGGCTGTACGCCACCGCTGGTAAGGCGGGGCCCCACCAACTGCCGCCACAAAAGAAATCCAGCGGCTTTCATCCACCCACCGGCCGCAGAAAGGTCACCGTCTTTTTTCAAATACCGGCCGGGAAATTCCAGGAATATTCCCCTGCACATTCTGGCGGCTACAGCTAAAATGGTGAAAGAATCTTCTCATATTCCTATGGAATATTCCGTCAGCATATTCTTTGTAGAGGTGGCAGATTCCGACGGCCATCAATTTTTTTGCATGGGCCGATTTTTTGTGGCGATGGCCACACGGCCATCAATTTTTTTCTCGTGAACCGCTAACGTCAGCATGACGTCAGTGTCCGTACGGCCCTCCTTGCCCCTCCTAGCCCTGATTTTTTCTAAAAGAGCAGTTTTTTTTCTTTTGGCCATAACTTGGGCATACGGTATCGAAATTGGCCAAACGAGATATCACCGAAAAGCTGGTTCCGAGCACTTTCCAGTAGTGCTGTTTATTTTTCAGTATTTTACTATTTTCCTACATTTATTGCTGTTTGAAGTCATATGTTATTTTTGGACTTCCGAGCTCAACTTTTTTCCATGATGTCCGATTTTTTCCTCGTTTGCAGCGTTGGAAAGGTATTAAGGAGCTCTATGTTGTTGTCCATGCACTTTTTTTGTATCTGTTCCAGGTTGATTGCTTAGTCCAGATTTGGCCCGATGGGTTGTTTGGAGATTACTTGAATATTTTGGCAGTTGGGAGGGTGCATCTTGCTTCTTTGCACTTCATTTTCAGTAATACATATTTCAATAATTGCTTGTTGCTTCATAGATTCCAGGGTTGTTCCCATTTGGAGTTTTTGAGTGTTCCGTGGCATCAGGTCTGCTGTCACATTATCATGATTCCAGTTTTGGTTTCAGTTGTAGACAGAAGTATCTTTCCTTGCTTGTCAGATTGCGGTTCCAGTGTTACTCCACAGTGATCTTCCAGTGCTTCTTGCAGCAGTCATCTCATTGTAGGGGGGTTTTGTCCCACTGGGTTTTTCCTTCTCTACCTCATTCTTGCATTTGTAAATGGGTACCTGATCAGGCCCTAGTTGTCGACCCATCTTTGCTTTCATGCATCTTATTCTAGTGTTTTAGCTTCTTCCTAAGTTCATCTTATAGGTGTTAGAGTAATAAGTTATTATGCTTAATTAATTACATCATATTGATTAATTAATTAAGTCACTTATTCCTCTTTATTACTTAAGCTAAACTTAGGCACATTAATAATTAATTAATTATTAATTATTAAGTGTGCACACTAGGGTTTCATTTAGGGTTTCCCTTTTAGGGTTTCTTGATCTCCTTCATAAGGATTGATCTCTTTTGTAATCATTGATTCTCTTAATGCATTTTTACTGAGAGGTTTACAGAACATCATTTTTGGTTCTGCATGTCCTTTGCATGTGACAGGTGATTGCACGCAGGTGATCTTGGCTTTCTAACAACAAGCTTTGGAATCCTCTATCTCGAAAAATTTCTTTATCTAGAGATGTGATTTTTAGGGAATTTAGAGCTTATTCAGGAGAAGAACAACCAAAGGATAAGGATACTTCTCGAACAATGCATTTTGAGATAAATACTAAGAAGCAAGAAGATGCACATGTTGAAGAACAATTGGATGGATTGCATGAGGAGAGTTCACAGAGTTCTAAGATAGATGCTCATGATGAGCATATTGAGGAACAAGAAGAAACCCCTTTGAGAAGATCCACAAGACAACGGAATCCCGTTGATAGGTATAACCCACTTGATTTTTGTTTTATATTTTCTTTTATGAGTACTAATGATGAACCTAGATCTTACAGTGAAGCTTTATGTTCATATGAGAACAAGCTTTGGTCACAAGATATGCATGAGGAAATGGAATCCTTGGATACTTGTGACACATGGGATCTTGAGAGTTTTCCCAAAGGAAGAAAGGCCATTGGTTGTAAATGGATCTTTAAAAAGAAAATTGGTGCAGATGGTAATCTCGAAAGGTACAAGGCTAGATTAGTAGCCAAGGGCTACTCCAAGAGAGAGGGAGTTGACTTTAATGAAATCTTCTTTCCTGTTGCTAAATTAACTTCTATTAGATTCTTTTTATCTATTGTTGTTGCTTATGATTTTGAGATAGAGCAAATGGATGTGAAAACTGCTTTTTTGCATGGGAATCTTGATGAGGAGATTTATATGAGGCAACCTAATGGTTTTGTTGTAAAAGGAAAAGAAGAATTGGTTTGCAGGTTAAAGAGATCTTTATATGGATTGAAATAGTCACCAAGAATCTAGTACCAAAAGTTTGATGCTTTTGCATTGAAAATTAGTTATATTAGGAGTGAGGAAGATCATTGTGTTTACATAAAAGTTATTGATGATCAGCTTTTAATTATTATCTTGTATGTTGATGACATGTTGTTTATTGGTAATGTAGATGTAAAAATCTGCAAATGGTTAGTATTTTAAAACCAAGCTAATAATCAACATCCCTATGAAATAAATCAACATGCTTCATGATGCAATCAAAACAACAAAGGAAACTAATTGAAAGCATACAATAAAACATGAAGTAAATCATCTCATATTGGATTGGTGCTATTGTGGAAAATAGCCCTTTCCCAACCCTTGCTAAGATAAGCTAAATGATATAATGCCAATGATGATGATGGAGTAAGATGGGCAAAATCAATTCTCAAATGAGGAGAGTGACTTTGCATAGGATTTGTGGATGATTTTGTGGAGGATTTGATTAAGAATGAAGCCTCTATTTAAAGATTCTCAAGTTGAAAGAATACTTATGAGAGAGCAATGTGGGATCAAAAACAAGCCAATGAAAAGAGGCCACTTGTCAACTTGTGAGTGGTTGATGCATGAGCAAGTTTTGGTCAATGTGCCAAAGAGAGGGAGATTCAAATTTAAATTTGATGACAATATGAGTTAAATGCTAAGCTTGACTTGTGCAAGAGACATGTAAGAGCTTATTAATTGCTTTGTTGGATGTACATGGAAAATTGGGGGGAGATTCAAACTTGGAGAATATTCTCCCTTTATGCCAAGGTAAAAGTAAATAAAGATTTTGATAAATCAATTAAATGCAATTTCATGTGCAAGTGGCAAAATCTAGAGAATGCAAGTGATTAGGATTAGCATTTAATCATGGATTAGATTAATTAAGATGATGTTAGATGTTTTTGACCCATTTGACTTAGATTTAGGGATTTAAATCAAATCAAAGGGAGATGAAAGGTGATAAAGATTTAGTTAAATAAATATTTGATTTATTTAGCTAAGGGGGATAGTGATAGGACCAAATTAAATAAAGTTAATTTATTTAATTTTAGATGGATGATCCTTAGAGATTAATCAATTAAACTTGGTTTATTTAATTGATGAGTGAATATGATTAGTTAAATATGCATGATGTCAATTTGACGTGTCTACATTTTTCCCCTCTTTGAAGCACTGTACTTGTTGAGTTGGTTCAAAGAATAATCTTACCGTGATCAAAATTCAAAAAATTCCTAATTTTTTGGATGCCCCAGCAGAAAGAAGTACACTGGTACATTGCCCCCTCGAGAGATCGAGCAAAAAGATTCGATTTGAGGGTCGATCTCGCGATAAAGAGGTTTAAAATGGATGGTTATGGATGATGATGCAAATGATATGGTTTTAAGATGCTTAGAATAAAAAATCTATATTATCTTAAACAACTTAAATGATGATATGATGTGATATGCTATGATTATGCAATGGATGTTCTATGCAGATGCTTGGATTAACAGATCTATATTATGATGATAAAAATGCATGTGAGATCATGTGCAAAATGATGATGGTTTGTGGATGCACAATGGATGCATTGGCGATGTTATGTTAGCACAGAAATGAGACATTAGATGATGACAAGAGGATCCAACAAGCCAACTTTATGAGAGATGATGAGAAATGATGATGATAGATGGATGATTTGTTTATCAAGGATTGGGATTTTAAAAGGGCTACTTACCTTATTTCTGATAACACACCTAAGCACGATGCATCAAGGTATAAAGAACCAGGATGGTGTTGTACCTAGTACGATGGACTTTGACTCGACAAACAGATAGGAGTATTCTTGTTCACACTTGACATACGAAAACCTTGCTAGGACGTACCTAACAAAGAAAGTATTCACCAAGTTATTTTACAAGAACGTCCAACAAGCACAGTAGACAAAAGATAATGATTGTTGCCCCATTCCTATCTCTCTAAATCTTTCGTTCGGATATCATCGAGAGGTCCTTGGAATGAGTGCAATAAGATAAATCAAAAGAAAAGACCAAGTATGCAAACAAGTCAATGTTCTTCATATCTCCGGCCAGAGGGATGTGTTTTGATAGGATAAGAATCCAGAGTGATATCCAAAATGATTCCCATTGTCGAAACTATATATCCTAGGACATGCATTGTATAGAATGATGATGGTTTGATAAGTTGATTGATAGGCTATTGATATAAGGTCAATTGACATGTTTGCGAATGATCAAGAGTTTGATTTTGTTTTAAAGATTTGTTGTTTCAATTTTGATTTTACGATTGAAGATTGATTTTGTTGATTGTTGTGATTGTTTCTATTTGTTTTGCCAAAGGATGAAGGTGACGATCAGTTTATTATGGATGATTGATTATCGCAGGTGAAAGTGAAATGGGACGAATGGATTTTTTCAAATATTTGGATGTTTTTGACGTTTTTGAAATGTTTTGAGGCTATTTTTGGTGTTTTTGAGATTTTTACAAATGTTTTGATTTTTGAATTTTGTGATGTTTTGGGGTTTTCGAGATTTTATGAATGTTTTTGGATTTTTGTGTTTTGGATGTTTTTTGGATTTTTGTGTTTTTTAAATGTTTTTGGATTTTGATGTCTCGGGGGCTGATCAAAGATTTAGCCTTGCCTACGTTTAAGCTCAGAGATGACGTAGTTCGGATTCCAATATTTTTATGTTTTTTTTATTTTTTGAGTGTTTTTGGATTTTTTGATGTTTTGAATGTTTTTGGATTTTGATATGTTTTGATGTTTTTTGGATTTTTCACATGATTTTGATGATTTGGATATGTGTGATGATATCAGTTCTCTGTTGGGGATTTTGTTGAAAACCAAGCTAAGGTTGATTGATCAAATCGATGGATTGATGATGATGATAACATTGTTGAGGATGCACAACAATGCAAGGATTTGATTGATCAGGATTGATGATGATAACATTGTTGAGGATGAACAACAATGCAAGGGTTGATTGATCAGGATTGATGATGATAACATTGTTGAGGATGCACAACAATGCAAGGATAGTGTTAAGCAACACAAGGATTGGGATGGATATCCCAAGGTGATGATTTTTTGATTGGATTTGATTGATCATGATTGATGAAGCTTGATTTGGAAAAAAGTTGTTCGAATGATTTGATGTGACATTTGACGTGAAAATTAGATGCAACTGATAGTGATTACTTGGATTGATGTTCGACAAAAGATGAAGACTGATAAGGAATGTCTTCTCGTCAAAATATGCCATGGGATAGTGATTCGAATTTTGGATCCCAAATGCTTGAACAATTTTATTTCATGTTTGCCAATGTTCAGATCACCACATAAGTTGGAGGATATAGATCAAGATTTATTCTTGAAGCAAGATGTACATATCTGCCCCCAGTGTCTAGCAATGTATGGAATGTCATGTGTGGATGCTTGAATAGGTGTACAGATGGATGGATATGGCAAGCATGCAAAGGATTCCAAGGATTATCTTGCGATAAGATAAGGTGTTTGGATAAAGAATGCTCATTTGGATAATGCTTCATGTCTCAGATAATGCTGGGTAGGATAGGATCAATGAAAATGACCCATGTCAAGATGTTTATCATAAGCAAGCGTAAAGTGTGCCCCAAACTTTCATCAAGATCAAGATAACTTCGATGATGGATGCAGATGGATGAAAATGGATTGGATAAATGGTTTATGGATGAATGGATTTATTATGGATAAGACGGTTGGAATGTTGGCTTTATTATGGATGGGATGAGTCGCTTTCACCTAAAATGGCGCACGTAGATGCTTGATTCCACACATGACGCCTGTTTGCCAGGTTTTCATCATGGTCTTGCCCCAAAGCGTCGCCCATGCAGTTTTCACTAGAGGACGATTTTTCTCTTTACTGTTTTCAATCCTTTTTCTGATTTTTTTTGGATTTTCATATTTTTTTGATTTTTTTGATTTTTTCTAACAGATTTCAGGCTCATGCTAAATCACAAGGTGTTGCTAATGTAGATGCCCTTGTCATAATGTGCCATCGATATCCTGCTTGAAGAAGCTGCTTTGCTAAGATACGTGCACTTGAATGTAACTTTTGGGATTCTTGATCTGCTTCATTGATACTGGGATTAACTCTGTCTCTGTGTGCACATCGCGATAGAATGCCTTCTGAATCCTTATGATAAAGGGTCATTGCCAATACATGGTCAATTTGAGAATTGGATATCATGCGTGGAGGTGTGGATGGAGTGTGTTTAGGGATAACAGATGGGTTGGTTGACAATTTGGAACTTTTGACTCTCCAAACTTGGGAAGATGAGCAATGATGGGTGGATACAAAAGTATGCGTGGAATTAGGACCAACTATTTGATACATTTTGTACTTCGCTTGAAAATCTTGCTTTTTCTTTTGCAGACATCTTCGATGGATACTTTTCCCCTTTTTGTTTTGCCCCATAGTTTCTTTGACTGATGGAGTTTGATAGGGATAATCTTTCTTTGTATTCTTTGGTATCCATATGTATTTGATTTTTCCATTATGCTTTTCTGATTCTTTTTCTTTTTCTTTGATAATGTTCTTTGTACTTTCATTCAATTCTTTCTTTTGACGTTGGTCCCAATTCGTGGATGGGGTGATGGGTGGATGAAGATTCATGGTGTGGCTAGTTGTAGTATTGGCAATAGTTTCATCATAAGGACTCTTCGTGCTCCCTATGTTGACATTTGCACTAGATGAAGTTTCCCCCAATATGGTGGTAATATTGTCTTCATGCTTTGATTCTACCTGTTCCAAGAGTTCCTGTTTAGAATGCATTCTCTGATAAACGACCATTGCAGATGATGTTATTTCAATTTGCTGCTTTGTTAACTCTGAAATATCTTGTTATGTCTGACCTACTTCCTTGAGTGGATAATGTTGGATATCCTCATACCTAATGTCCCCGGTCTAAATTCGGGATATATCTAATCCTGATGTTGACAACTCTGTTTGATTATAGGAATCAATAACCTGCTCTTTTTGTGTAACAATGCCAGGAATAAAGGGATCCTATTCTGAATGAAGATTATCTATGTCTCCATCCATAGAAAGCATCTCATGGGTAGATGGAGGAGTATGTGTTACATGGATATGATTATCTTGTGTAGATAAGAGAGTGTCCATTAGATTATTGTAGTATCTTGAAGATACAAATTCTTGATCTTGAAAGATTTCGGAGTTGCTTTCGACATGCTTTGGATCAAGTTCTTGATATGGATCGGTTTCAAAGGATGGACTGCTTACAAAGGGTTCTTGGATGTCATCATTAGGCATGGTAAGTGGTTCAATATCCTCTTGATATTTGAGTGAATTTGGATCAAGTGTCGAGTTGAGGATTCTCTCAGTATCTGTAACCATGAGGTCAAAGGGGGTCAACATGTCTTGGAAGGGACCATTGCTAGACCTTGGTGAGAGATTTTGATCATGCTTTGGAATAAATTCTTGAGATATGTCCTCTAACTCATAAGGCGATGTAGAGACATTTTCAACATGATCATAGGTCAACAAATCGTGCATTATGTCAATAGGATTAAACAATCCTATCACTCCTTGAAATAGATCACTAAAAAGTGGCTCTTGATGTATGGCGAGTTGATCATCGGATGGGGTGGAAACATCTTCAAGGTGCTCATCGATGGAGAGATCTTGATCATTTTTTCAACAATTGTGATGGAGGAATTTCCAATGTCTTCAACCATAGGTTCAAATGATGTTGACATTTCTTGAATTGGATCATTGTTAGGTATTGTGGGTGGATTTTGATCATGATTGAAAAGTGACTTTTGGCATATGTTGATTTGATCATTGGATGGAGTAGACACAGCTTCTGGGTGCTCAATGATGGATTGATCTTGATCCTTGTTCTCAACAATTGTCATTTTTTGTGTGTGTGCTTGTGTTTGTTGGGTAGCTTGAGAGGCTTGTTGCACTTGTTGAGCTTTTTTTGCTTGTTGTGTGGCTAAATATTGTAGGATGGCCTTTTGGTAGGCCTAGTGAGCTTTTAGTGCAATGTTATATTGTCTTGCTGTGTTTAGTTTTGGTGGTAGTGGTGGTGGATTCGGAATTGTGTTGTATGTAGTGACAAGTGGTTGAGATACGCTTGGAGCGATCATTGTAGTGAGGGGTTAAGATATGATGGGTGTGATAGGGGTGGTTGGAGTGATTGAGGTGATAGGAATGGTCAGAATGATTGAGGTGATAGATCCTTGGGAGACCATATTTTGATTTGTCAGGATTGATGTTGTCATTTGATTAGATACCATCTGTTGGTGCTATGTCGATGGTATATTCAAAGGATTTGATGTGATGAATTGATTGGTGTTAGGTGGATTGATTTGGATGGATTGATTGGTGCTAGGTAAAGGGGGAAGCCCTAAACCAAGGAATGATGTTGATATGGGTAATGGTGGTGGAGATGTCTCTTGGTGCAATGACTCAACTATTTTGGTAAGTGTAGCAATTTGATCTTGATTTCGATCTTGACTTCCTTGATATAGTTGATTTGGTTTTTGTTCAAACATATTTGGGATGCATACTTGTGGTTTTTGAATGGGATCATGGACAAATTGATTTTGGAAAATGTTCTGATTTGGGGTAATGTTCAGATTTGGCATGATAGGTTGAAATTGAACATTGTTGATGTTAGGAATCACATTTCCTTGTTTTAGGTAACTTTTATTTTGCATGGTGTTACCTTGACTTGGAGTCGTTAACATCTTGTTTGGATTTTGAACAATATTCGTATGATTTGCAAACATATTTATCCCAAAGTTTGTCGGATTCATGTTTGGAAAACTGGTACTTTGTACATTCTCATTTGGCATGTAGGGATTTGGTGGGATGACGTTGTTCGTTTAAAGGCTTGTGCTTTGATTGTTCGGTTGGTGGATTTGTAGGTTTGGATTTAGATCTACCATCGGGAAAGGTGTTCCAATATTTGAGTTGGGCATACTCACACTTGTTGTGCCATTGCCATTTGTAGAAGGTAATGATCCCATGTATGGATTTTGATAATCAATAGGCATTGTAAGGCTTTGAAAGTTAAATTGATTTGGATTACTCATGATGTATGGATCAAGTTTATATTCCATGTTCCTTTTGTGTTTTGACCTTGTTGTAAAAGTGACCTCTAAGGCTCTTAGGACTAATGATGAGATGAAGGATGAAAAGGGGTGAATGGTATGAATGTTTGAACGTTTAGGGACTTTGTATCAATGCTAGACTTAGGGTTTGATTGGATAATGAACTTGTAAACCCTAAGATGTTGGATGTGATTTTAGCATGAACTTGTTCAAAGGAGTGTTAATTCAATTAAATGTATGAGAAAGGATGCATTCCCATACACCTAACTAAACAAAGTGATTTTGATTTTGATGATTTACCCAAGTCTAGGATGACATTTCCAAAGCTCTAAAGTTGTTTGGTGAGATGGGATGATAAATGTTTGGAATTTGGATGAAGTGTTTGAGTTTTATCCTAAATGAATCTAGGAAGGACTTGTTTACTAGGCCAAGATAGTGAAGAACATGCTTTTCTCAAAGAGTAATTCAAAATCAAAAGACCAATGTTTGCATGAAAACCATATGACCAAAAGATGAAAAGCACATATGTGGGGTTCAATTGATTTAATCTTTGCTTAATGGATTCTTTTTACCACAAACACACTCTTGATTAGATTTTGAATCTAGATGTCCAATGTCCTAATTCTCTTTCATCCCACAAAATGCATTATGCGGAAATTGAGGAAATCAAGGCAAAGGTTTCCTAGTGTTGACCTTAGTAGGAGCAAATTGAGATGAAATCCAAATTTTTAGAAGCCTCTAAGGATACGAATCCCAAGGGCAAGCAATAACATGTGAATTTGTTCAAGGATATTTGCTTCTCCTAAAGGGTTTGAGATTTGATGCTTATGTTGAATGTTGGTTTTCCAATGTTTTCGATCAAAGCACTGCGTTTTCAAACCACAAGCAATATGGCATCCTAGCTCAATTGGTATGTTTTTCTTAGTGGGCTTGCCTCATGCCATTCGTAGAAGAGATGATTTTACATGCAACCAAGGAAAGAGTATAAAGGTATGTTAAGAATGAAGTCTTAACCTCTATACTTTAACCAAGATTGGACATGGCAAGTAACTTCTTGGAATCTAAGTTCCAATGCACCACTTTGATAAACTCGCTCAATGGATTAATAGGCCACTACAAACAAGGGTTTTATTTCAGAATTTCCATTCGTGGAGATTGACCCATATGGCAAGAGTCCCCTTTCGGATCCATCTTGTCAGAATCAACCGCGTGATATTGGCGTTTATTCCAATACCCACATTTATATCCCAGGTTGGAAATACTCTTGGCTTTAGAGTGTTACTGGTTGATTCGTTCCCTTGGGTGAGTACTTTTTCCCCAAGGCAGACCCTCTAGGATAAACAAAAGCGAGTAAAAATAGAACCCGTAACTCGATCAATCATTGATGGCAACAAAGAGAGAGAATATATGCGATAATGCCCCCACTCACACTCACACAAGATTTTGTTCAATTTTAAACCCAAATCGAAGTGTGGAGGCAATATTTTATGCAACTTAATGTCATCAAAAAAGACTTTTGGTTCTCAAGATCGGCGTGAAGTGCGAGAGAAGTGCATACGCCTTTTTAGATGAGATTACTTTGAATAAGAGATTACGAAACACGAAAAACACATGTTCATTTTAAGCCTCAAAGTAATGATGATTTCGTTTTAAAGCACCAAATGAAATATGAGTTAGCCTAAAACCGAAAATCAAAGCATACAACAAGCTCTCCAAGTATTTTGAAATGTTCATTTTAAGGCCCAAAACTAAAGATGAGTTAGCATGAAACAGAAAATTAAGGCATGTGACGGAACCTCAAAGCATTTAAAAATGCTTTTGGGTTTCAAGTTTGATGCTTGAATCTTTAACTCCAATGCTTGATTTTAACCTTCACCTACAAAATCATGATAAATAAGATTCATTTCATAAACAAAATTTTAATCATAATGAATTTGAAATTTGTCATAACAAGGAACCAATCCTTAAAAACCAGCATTCAAGAGATAAAAAAGAAAAAAGTTCAATAGTTACTAAAAAAATAGTAACTTGTTAAACATTCACCTCCTAAATCAACTTTCAACTTGCTATTCAAGACACATTTAAATCTGCTTTATGATTCACCTGTTTTGACAATTGTTATTTTCTATATAAAAAAAAAATAATGTGGAAATCTGCATTGCCCACACTTAGATATTTTTATGTATAGTTGGATTTCACACACTCGTTATTTTTACTTTCCAAGTAGTATTGGTGGGACCTTAATGCTTATGTGAAAAGCACTGACTGCTTTTTCTTTCTTTATTCAATAGTCTCCTCATAAATGGAACGACAAAGGAAATTGAGACAGGATATGTTGGACAGATTATCGATGCATAATGGACAGATCTCCCAATGCCACTATTAAAAGCTTTTGATTATAGACATAAAATATAATAGGTGGTGCATCTATTCAACAATCAATTCCATAGATTCCCATCGTTGCTCACCACTATTCCTTTCGATGGAGTGTGAAGCATTCAAAACATGTACCAACGCCAAAAGGAAATGGTTGATGGTGATTTGAACCACAATAATAAATGTTGAATGGGGCGCTTTAAACTCCCTCCAAATAAAGAAAATAACACAGTTGTAGTGGGATAGTTAAACCATGTTGACCTTGTATGACATACGTGTGTAGCATAATAGACAAAACAAATATCATCGACTCTATTTATGTGTAGACAAAAGCAGATGGTGGCTTTCTTTCATACGTGGGATCAAAGATAACAAATGCAGTCGTTAGTCAACAAGGATAATAGCAGACAAATAACTAACCTTTCACCTCTCTAATTTAGTGAGCCACTGCCATAAATATGATAGAAGGATGACAGGATGTATATGAAGAATAACTCGAGTAACAAAATAGCCTAAATACTTTTCTTGCTGTTGATCAGAAACAAAAGACTGTAGACTCTCATCGATATGCAGATTTCAATAAGTTAATAGAAAGAAACGCCTTTGTATGCTATCCTTGAGCACCAATAAAATCTGCATAAACTCTTTCAGCTAATATTTTCTCAACCCTTGGGTTTTATAACAGAGATCAGCAGGTGCTAAATGCTCTTGTAGTTTTTGATACGGTCAAAGGGAAACGAGTCAGCAATTGAATGAAAACATGAACCTTACACAGCTCCCCTATATCCATAAACATGAACTTTGGAAGAAGTCAGTTACTATTTCGTTTTCACATGCCAATGTCCTGTCAGATGTTGTAGTTGCAGCTGCTTTGGTAGACAAAATTGCGGATTCCTAGAGAAGGAATGTGAACTGTCCAATATAATGTCGCATAGAAACGTGGTCTCATGGAATATAATCAGTTTGCAATGTCGTGATTGCAGGGTACACACAAAGTGCAAGTTGTCTTCCACTTACAATTGTAGGCAATGCAAGTTCCACAACCAAGATGGGAATCCTTTATTCCTACCAAGATTGGAAAGGCTTCAGCTAAGACAATAAAAGTTTACGTCTACAATGGAAGCTACAAATGGTTTGATCCTATATATGAGACAACAAGACTTTTGCAGGACATGAAGACCAGACAATTTGATGAAAAGTTATGTAAGCTTGCAATTTCAACGGGGTCCTCTCGCTATGGCTATCTTGGGGAGGCTGACATCAACCTTGCAGATTATGCAAAATCTGTAAACCGATCAACTATCTCTCTACCGCTGTAAAGAAAGAAAAGTTTTTTCATTGGGTAACAGAGGAAGGAGTGTTGTGTTGTTGTTATGTTGTGGAGAATGGAATAAAGTTGTGTGCGTTGGCAGACATGTACGCAGAAAAGGATGAGGCATGCAGAATGTTGGATGGAATGCATAGGCATAAAGAAGGCATTTAGACATAATGCACTAAAAAAAATGTGATCTCAGGGAATGCCATGATTGCAGGGTATGCATAAAATGCATTTGTTAATAGCCGCGCCATAAAGGGCATAACATAAAGAAAATATTTTGTCATCTATTCAACTCATTATGTTGGATGAGGCCGATCAGATGCTTGATGTCTTCGTCAAGATTGGATCCCATGGAGTCTTTTGCGTGCTCACCAGAGGTATGCAAAAGGAATGGGTACACACAGACAGAGCGCTTGAACTATTTGGCAGAATTCTTGAAAGATTTAGTCGAGGCTATAATGTGTACCATTTCAAACAAATTCAATGTCAGTCTTAAGTTCATGTTGATCATATTTTTCAAACTGTAATAGATGGAAACGTACCAAACATGTAAAGAAAAACTACATCAAATATAAATAGGCATCCTTCTAATACAGAGATAGAGCAACATGTATCAGGTTGTGTTTTCTATATGAAACATGGAATGCAAAGGTTAGCATAAAGCCCACCTTGACATTGAATGCTAGCACTCTAGTTATTTGTTCCTATTTTGGCAAACTGATTTATTCCACACTTTTTATAACCTTGAAAACTATTTAATAAAAAAGAATCATGTTCACTAATGTTTAGTGCACCCCATAAGAGTTTTCCAAAAGGAGCATAATACCCTCCAATAGCATGATCAATATAAACCAATAGAGTTACGATGCAAAGGAAGAGTAAATAGAAAGATATTGATCTAAACAAGACACAAAGAGTTCACACCAATGTAAACCAACTTGCAAATAGCAATAAACCAAATGTAAACATGTAGTTAGCAATTAAAATAGGCTCAACAAGATGATTAACAAATAATTCCCTCCTTCTAGCGCCATAATGTAGATGTCAAAATCTGCAAATGGTTAGTATTTTAAAACCAAGCTAATAATCAACATCCCTATGAAATAAATCAACATGCTTCATGATGCAATCAAAACAACAAAGGAAACTAGTTGAAAGCATACAATAAAACATGAAGTAAATCATCTCATATTGGATTGGTATTATTGTGGAAAATAGCCCTTTCCCAACCCTTGCTAAGATAAGCTAAATGATATAATGCCAATGATGATGATGGAGTAAGATGGGAAAAATCAGTTCTCAAATGAGGAGAGTGACTTTGCATAGGATTTGTGGATGATTTTGTGGAGGATTTTATTAAGAATGAAGCCTCTATTTAAAGATTCTCAAGTTGAAAGAATGCTTATGAGAGAGCAATGTGGGATCAAAAACAAGCCAATGAAAAGAGGCCACTTGTCAACTTGTGAGTGGTTGATGCATGAGCAAGTTTTGGTCAATGTGCCAAAGAGGGGGAGATTCAAATTTGAATTTGATGACAAGATGAGTTAAATGTTAAGCTTGACTTGTGCAAGAGACATGTAAGAGCTTATTAATTGCTTTGTTGGATGTACATGCCAAATTGGGGGGATATTCAAACTTGGAGAATATTCTCCCTTTATGCCAAGTTGAAAGTAAATAAAGATTTTGATAAATCAATTAAATGCAATTTCATGTGCAAGTGGCAAAATCTAGAGAATACAAGTGATTAGGATTAGCATTTAATCATGGATTAGATTAATTAAGATGATGTTAGATGTTTTGACCCATTTGACTTAGATATAGGGATTTAAATCAAATAAAGGGAGATGAAAGGTGATAAAGATTTAGTTAAATAAATATTTGATTTATTTAGCTAAGGGGGATAGTGATAGGACCAAATTAAATAAAGTTAATTTATTTAATTTTAGATGGACGATCCTTAGAGATTAATCAATTAAACTTGGTTTATTTAATTGACGAGCGAATATGATTAGTTAAATATGCATGATGTCAATTTGACGTGTCTATAGGTAATAGCAAGGTAATGATCAAAGAATCGAAAGCACAACTCTCTAGCACATTTGAGATGAAAGATCTAGGGGCTGCAAAATATATCCTTGGTATGGAGATTAGCAGAGATAGAGGTAACATAAAGCTTTGCTTAAGTCAGAGCAACTATGTTGATACTATTTTGAAACGATTTAACATACAAGATAGTAAACCAATTAATATTCCTTTACTAGTTCGAATGAAGTTAAGTTTAGACATGACTCCTAAATCTGATTTTTATTATGAGAAAATGTCTGAAATTCCATATGCTAGTGCAGTTGGTTGTTTAATTATGCAATGGTTTGTACAAGACTAGATATAGCCCAAGCAAAGGGAGTTCTAAGTAGGTTTATGTCTAACCCTAGTAAAGAACATTGGACTTATGTTAAGAGGGTGTTTAGCTATTTACAAGGTACTTCTAATTACTATTTGGTTTATCATGGTGCTAATGATATTGATATTATGCATAGATCATTGGACATATAGGGTTTTGTTTATTCAGATTGGGTAGGAGACCTGGATAGTTGGAGGTCGACAAGTGGCTATGTGTTTACTTTGTTTGGAGTTGTGGTTAGTTGGATGAGTAAGAGGCAACACACGGTTGCTTTGTTCACCATAGAAGAAGAGTACATGGATGCTACGTATGCCTCTAAAGAGGCAGTTTGGTTACAGAGACTTGGGAAAGGTATTGGTTTTAATTGCAAGAAAATTAAACTTGAATGTGATAGTCAAAGTGTTATTTGTTTGGCCAAAAATCCTATGTATCATGCTCGTACTAAGAATGTTGATGTTCAGTATCACTTTGTGCGAGAAATGGTTGAGAGTGGGAAGGTATTGATTGAGAAAGTTGACACTTTGATCAATGATGTAGATAAGTTCTCTTGGTGCAAGAAAGCCATTGGCCTTGAGTCATGTACTTGATTTATAATAATGATTTCTTGTTTAGAATAATTGCAATGTATAATGTCAAGTGGGAGAATGTTGGGAATAGGATTCCATTTAATTGCAATCTTAAATATATTTCATGTATCTCCTAAGTCCTTGGAAAGTGTTCCCCAATATTATGATTAGAAAGAGATTAAATTTGAATGAAATGAACATGTAAATTAACATTTGTAATTGATTCTAAATGATAGGAACATGTGGGGATGCCCAAGAAGAGCTCCTAAAAAATAGGAGAACATGGGGCGCCCACATGGAAGGTGGAACCCACCTTCAATTTAGTTCAGTTCAGTTCAATATCAATTCAGTTTAGTTTAGTTCAGTTCAATTCAGTTATCTTCAGTTGCATGTAGTTAGTTTTAGTTGAATGCTAGTTGACTTCAGTTGACTTAGAATGTATGACTAATGACTTGAGTTGCATGACAAATAATAGGCGATACATTCAGTTAAGTGGGGATGATTAATCATGCATAATGTTTGCATGAATTAATGGAGAGATATGTTTCTATTAACAAAGATTGACTTGGACCCATCTTAGGCACCCAAGTTGGCATCTTGGAGTTAACAACTTTTGCATGAGAAGATACTTACAAGGTTGAGTTAAGTGGGCCCATTCTTGGGCGACAACTTTGAGGAGAAGCTTGGAAGATATTTTCTTGACCAACGATCAATTAGGAGTTCAGTTTGGGGTGCCTAAATTGAGGAGATATTGGATTTGACTTCTTGTTACACATTGAAACTCTACTTGCAAAGAATAGGCATAGGTTTTTGAGAGGAAGCTTTGTACTTTGTAATTGAAAACTCTCTGGAGTTTTCAAGGCTCATTATTTTCTATTAATTGCAACAAGTTGAAGAGAGTTTTATTAGACTTTATTGCAATTTGTGAAGAAGAATTGTTGAAGGAAAAAGAAGAATCTCAATCAAGGATTGATACAGTGTTATTGTAATCTTGTTCTAAGGTTAAATAATACAAGAACTATTGATTTTGGTTTTGGAGTTTTTTCCCAAAAGGTTTTCTCCACGTATATGTTTAGTCACTTCTATCTTCTGGTCTTATTCTTCTACAATCTTCTTCCTACTTCTAGAATTGGTAAAATGAATCTAAACAGATAATCATACACAAAGAATTTGTAACAAAGAACACTTAATTAGATCTACAATCTCATAGTTTTACAAGTTTTAAAGCTACATAATTACCTCCATTTTCAACTATAACAACAATAAATAAATATTAGCATCAACATAAGATAGCAACAATGAGGCACAAATCAACAACACAAGATCATCATATAACATAGGATTTACTTGGAGAAACCCTTGCGAGAAAAAATCTACCAAGAAGAGAGGCCAAGTATGCATTGTTAAAATAAGATTCAACAGCTCCCTTCGGGTTCCTTTTGTTGATATTCGTGTGTCGGCCTGTGCGTCTCCAAATTGTTCAGCTTCCCAGCAGATTTTGATCTTCCCCCTTGCACATTTTTCACTTCGCAACTTGGGCTAGCGGCTTCCCTTTCGGGTCCTGAAGTGCTGCGCTGGGCGTCCACGTGTCTCGCCCACGGGGATTCTTATTTTGTTGCTTTATATTTTCTTCGGGTCGCTATGCCTTCCACAACGGTCCAGCACTCCTAAGATTGTCAGAGGGGCCCACATCTCGATACGTGGCGGCGTATCGCAAGCTTTCCTTGTGGGGATAAAATATGCAGCTGCCGACTGCGAAACATTTCTGCTGGCCTTCTCTATTTCACGGCGGGCCCTACCTTCAGCCACATGGCAGAATTTCGCAGCCTTTTCAATACAATAAGGAGATAAAACGCAGCGAGCTCCGAAACGCTGCCAAGCGTCTTTCGGATATAGTTCACACAGCTTCCTCCCCACCTCAGCATAGCATTTGACCCTTCGAACACGTGTTGCTTCTTCGCAATCTTTCAGCAGCTAAAGGAGGAGTTCTCATTCGGGCCGCGACGTGCTGCCGCGTGCCTTTCACTGATCATCAAAGCAGGCTGTGGGCTGGCAAAGCGGGTTTGTGTTATTAGGTGCTGGTCGTCATAGTTCTCTGAGGCGGTAGATGGCACTTGTCGCCTCGAGGCTTGGTTCGAACCGCTACCATCATTACAAAGGGCACGCCTGTAACCAATCAACTAGATGCTAGGTTCTAACTGATTGCTGTTATAACGGCATTGGGAATGTTCTGATTCAGGCATCATTGCAGGAGATTGGGAATCTTTTCTGTTACAGCTTCCAAAGCGGTGGGAATTTTTTCTCTCCAGCTATATATACTCTCTCTGTCAAGAAGACAAGGGTCCAAGTTTTTAGAAAGAATAATGGTTTTTAGCAAGAGACACCAGGCCTCTTTTGCATGTTTATTCACAAGAAACTTTCAGACTGTGCCTATTGTTCGGCCTTTCTATTTTCATGTTTTGTTTAAACTGTAAACTGTGCTCCTTATGGTCTTAAGCATTTCATTTGAAGGGACTTCTATGCATTGAATACAAACTTGCTTACCTAAACCATGTCTTAATGACTCTTCTTAGCAGTGAGAATGTATGCGATACTTTTATGTCAATTAAATGAATTGTTTATGCTATAGCTTTAAGTTTCTGATGTTTTGGAACATAGCAATAACATTCAGGCCCTCAAGTCTATGATTTATCGTGCCTATCAGAAAGCTTTGGCGCATCGCCTTAGATTTAAATTTGCTTTATTATATCTGCTTCCTTTTTCCTTTCCAAAAACCCATTATAGAAGAAGCCGGCTTCTTTAAAACCCGGAGGTCACTCAGTTCGGCGCAAAGGGTCCCCCTTGAACTGAGTTTCCCATAAGGCACTGTTACCTTGTCAAATTTTGGCATCAACAGTTTTACCCTTTTTCTGGCACGCCCGGTGGGACCCAAACTAATGAAATTGTCTTAAAGAAGGGTGTATGAGCCATCGGCCTGTAACTAGATCCCAGACTGAAAATAACCTAGGTTTACTAGTGCCTCCATTAGGGACAGTACAAGCCGCAAATCAGTTAGCAACAGTTCTATTCCCACCACCCTTTCCTCTCACCATGTTGCCGGCTGCGAACATAAATTATGTGGCATGGGATGCTGGAAGTCCCCTGGTAGCTCTGGTAGCGCCTGCCGTCTGGGGCGCTATCCCGGTTTCGGCCCTGAAAGCTCTTCCTAAATTCTCCGGAGATAACATAAAAACTCCAGCAGAGTATTTGTAGGATGTAGCGGATGTATGTCTGGTACACGGTATCACAGCGCAGAATGTAGCCCTAAGGCTCCTTGCTGCGTCCTTCAAAGGCAAAGCTCTGGATTGGTACCGAACATTGACTCCTAACAGCATTTGCACTTGGGATGACCTCGGAGATCCATTCTATGAAAGGTTTTCAAATGACGGAGATCGTTCTTCGCTATATTATCAGCTATCCGTCATCAAACGAGCACCCCAGGAGGCTCTGACGGACTTCAATGCCCGATTTCACTCAAGTTGGCGGAGGATTCCTGTAACTATCTGCCCGACTCCGGAATTGGCGTTCATGTTTTATCTGAAGTCCATCAATCCCGACATTTCTATGATGATCAAGTCTTTGGGAGGAGCCACTTTACCAGATGCATATGCCACCGCTATCAAAGCAGAGAATCACTTGATAGACTGCGGGAAATTGCCTCCTCGACCTGTTATGCTGATATTTCCTGAGATATCAGACGTAGCACAAGAGGTTGCGTCGACCAGTGCGCCAGCGACTCCCCAGTCAGCGTATTCATATACAGCCGCTCCTAAAAATTTGGCCTCTACATCGGGTCCTCCAAAAGATGAGATGGGTGACCTCAAGGAGATGTTGCGGACTATGGCGAACGATATAACAACTCTCAAGCGGAACCAAGCAATTCCTCCACGACCTGCATATCAGAACTATCAAGGTGGGTGGCCTACCTATCATCAAAATCAATATCAGAATGCGCCTCGCACTAATTCACCAGCGGCGGCTATAAACCAAATTGTTCCGGTGCCTACACCGCTGGCAGGTGTGTCGCCAAGTTCTAGTAGAGAATTGACCGCGGGACAGAACAATCTTATTGATGACATCAATCCATGGTGCTTCCCTTGCAATGATGCACATATGCCCCGAAATTGTCCGCGTGGCAACTTACAACAAAGGATAGCAGAGCAACGTAGTCAAGGTGTTGCGACAGAGAATGGAGAATACATATACGCCTCGGCAATGGAGAACGCGGTCCTTACCACGCAAACACAGGGAATGTCCTTAGAGCAAGAGTCTGATATTGTTCTTGATCATGCGCTCTTCTCGTGGATGGAAGATGAGGAAATGGTGTTTGCAAATGACGCGCCCACAGCCGAAACGCCGCGGGTACAGTCCGACTATAACACACGCTCCAAGAGGAGATACACCGGTGAGCCCATTGTCTCGCTTTCGGACAACCCGCAATGCAAAGACGTTTCAGATCAAATTCCTGGCGCACCGACCGTCTCTTTGTCTTCTCAACCGCGGAAGGAAATCATTATAACAAAAGCAAAGGAGCAGAAATCTCTGAGCTCCTCACCTTTTAATGTGGTGGAGTAGTTGAAGAAATCACCCGCTAATGTGTCTTTATGGGACATTCTAGCTATCCCGGAACATAAAACTATACTCCAAAAGGCGCTTCAGCAACAGATGGACCCAGCACTAACCGAGCCTTCGGCCAGTACCGAGGCGGTTTATCAAATGCCACGGGCTAAGGTTGTTACAGACAAAGCAAAGGAATCCCATACGGAAGGCGGAGGTAGGCCAAAACCTCAACCCTTCTTCTTGACCCTCATTGTAGGGGAAAAGCTATTACACAACGCTATGATTGATTCTGGCGCTAGTACAACAGTTATGCCAAAACTGATAGCCGAAGCCTTGGGACTCAGCTACGAACCTATGAAGAAAGGGGTGATGCAGCTAGATGGAAATAAGGTAGATACTGTGGGTGTCATCAAAGCACTTCCGCTAACTCTATTTTCCTGTCCAAGTATCACGGTCCCGCAAGATACAGTGATCATAGATGTTCCACCAATGTTTGGTCTTTGTCTTTCTCGAGAGTTTACTTCGAAGGTGGGCGGATATTTGTCTTTAGATTGGTCACATCTAATACTTAGGACCAAACATGGCGCAAAGATGAAGATAGAATCGGAGGCTCTGCATTCCGAACATGTGGCGAATGAGGCCCTGATTAACTTTGAAGCCGCACATACCTCCATCACTAAGCAGGACATGTACAATGTCGAACTGCTAGAAGAGGAGAAAGTGAGCGGAGACCGAAGCGATAAGGAAGACGCTCTGTTGAGTGAACATATAAACAATGATCCTTTCGGAAATTATCATGCTACCGGATTAGGCACATATGTGATCTATGATGAAGACCAAGTTCTTCCAAAGGTCGTCAAAGAACCCGACAATGACCAAGCAAGTGAGCTGTGGACATTGTATTTTGACGGAGCAAGAAGCAAAGTTGGAGCTGGAGCAGGGGTATGTCTAATATCCCCACAGAATGAAAAGTTGTTGAGGTCTTTCGATTCCAATTCGCCTGTTCAAATAACGAGGCTGAATATGAAGGGCTAGTCCAAGGCCTAAGCCTAGTGGAACGAATGGGTATCAAGCAATTGATTGTGTTCGGAGATTCCGAACTGGTAGTTAATCAGGTCCGAGGAATTTCTGCAGCAAAGAATATCCGCATGAGATCCTATCGGCATCGAATCTGGGACCTTGTAGAAAGTTTTGAAGCCTTCAACATCCTGACCATTCCCCGAGCACAGAATGGCGATGCAGATCGCATGGCGGTAATCGGTGCTCAGTTTGATCCTGTCTCCGACTTGCTTCGGAACAAATATTCAGTGCGAGTGCTTGTTCGACCAGCAATACCCGACAATGACCAAAGTTGGCAAGTCTTTGAGAGCGATGAACACATCGCCTCGTTTATTCAACACTCAGGGCAATTTGCTGATCAACTCCAACCAAAGATCGCCGAGGCCTACGAAGGACAAATTATGCAGCTAAAGTCAAATAAGCTTCCGAAAGGATTGGTTACTCTCGAAAAAAAATTTGATTGTAGTGACGCCCGAAATGATAAACGGAAATTCGTGGCAGACAAAAGCGATTATGAAAATCTTCGGGTTTCCGACGGCAAAAATCTTAGAGTCGGAAAGGATGTCTCACAGCAAGAAAGAGAGAGACTTATCGGTTTCTGCAGAAAATATGGAGTTGTGGCCTGGTCTTACGATGATCTGGAAGGTTATGATCCTGGCATCATCCAACATACTATTGAGCTAACAGAAGGTGCGAAACTAGTCCGACAAAAGCAGCGGCCAGTCAACCCTAAAGTTGAAGCCTTGATGGCACAAGAGCTAACCAAGCTCATTGAGTCACGCATTGTCTTCCCAATCAAACATAGTACTTGGGTATCAAACCTGGTGCCAGTCTGAAAGAAGAATGGTGATATCCGCTTATGCGTGGATTTCCGAGACCTGAACAGAGCATCTCTAAAAGACCACTATCCGTTGCCTTCTATGGAATCAATCCTCCAAACTGTCGCAGGATCGGAAATGTTCTCTCTGCTGGATGGCTTCTCTGGCTATAACCAGATCCGAGTAAAAGAAGAAGATCAGCACAAGACTACGTTCACCACCAAGTGGGGACATTTGCATATGCTAAAATGCCTTTCGGTTTATCTAATGCAGGGGCAACTTTCCAGAGAGCTATGGACGTCGCATTTAGCGAACTGATCAATAAGTTTATCCTAATCTATTTGGATGACCTTACTGTGTTTTCTAAATCTAAAGATGATCATTTCGATCATCTGGAGTTGGTTTTTCAAAAGTGCCAGGAGTTCGGGATTTCCCTAAATCCAAAGAAATGTGTATTCGGAGTACCTCAGGGTAAACTCTTAGGGCATGTTGTGTCTAAGGAAGGTATTTCTATTGACCCCGAACGAGTAAGGGCTATAAGGGAGCTTCCCCTTCCAGTAAATAAGAAAGGTGTCCAGTCTTTTCTGGGCAAAGTAAATTTCGTCAGCAAATTTATTTCCGATTTTGCGGGAATAATTAGGCCGATCACCCTAATGCTGAAAAAGGATCAAGCTTTCAAGTGGACAACAGAGGCTCGGGGGGCATTTGAAAAGGTCAAGGAAGCGATCTCCTCAGCCCCGGTGTTAATCAATCCAGATCAACACAAAGATTTTATAATGTATGCCTTCAGTAGTAAGTCCAGTATCGCTACTGTTCTGACTCAAAAGGATAGAGAAGGAAAGGGAGAGCATCCAGTTGCATTCTATTCCCGAACCTTAAAGGATTATGAGGCGAATTATAACTTCGTTGAAAGACAGGCTTTCGCAATAGTAAAGGGACTTAAAAAGTTCCGCCATCTAATTTCCTGCAACAAAGTTCTGGTATATGTTGCACATTCTAGTGTGCGGGAATACATCATGGAGGGAGAGATCACAGAAAAAAGGGCTAATTGGATCACCAAGATCCTAGAGTATGACATCGAGGTCAGGCCTACCAAGACTGTCAAAGGCAGAGGACTGTGTGAGTATATGGCACGGGACGAGGAGATGCCTGCTAAAGAGGAACAGCCAAAGCTTGTCCTGATAAATGGATCGGGATCGGAGGATGATTGGCTGAAAGATAGAACGAACTTCATGCGAACCGGAAAGTATCCGCCAGGCCTCTCATCCCAAAAAAGAAGGTATTACCGCCTTCAGAATTGTAGGATACATGCTGATAGAAGGAGTTCTTTTCAAAAGGAATTTTAATGGTGTGCTCCTACGATGCGTTACTTCGGGGGAGGCACAGAGGATCCTCGACGCATTTCACAATAGCGACGAAGGCGGACATTTCTCCGCTAAAACTACCGCCATCAAGGTCCTACGGGCTGGATATTACTGGCCTACACTTTTCAATGATTCCTACTCTCTGGTAAAAACTTGTAAAAAATGTCAGTTCTTCTCCGACAGAAGGAAGAATTCAGCAATGCCCCTCAAACCTATTGTGGCGGATGAACCATTTGTGCAATGGGGCCTGGACTTTATCGGAATGATCAACCCGGTTTCTAGTGCCGGACATAAATGGATTCTGACTGCTACAGACTACTTCACAAGGTGGGCGGAGGCTATTCCCCTTAAGGAGGCGACGGAAGCAGAGATTGTGGACTTCCTCGAGGCTCTGGTGACAAGGTTCGGCCCTCCGAAGACAATCATTTCGGACAATGCTAGAGCATTTGTAGGCACAAAGGTATGTCACTTTGCATTAAAAAATGGCATATTCCTTAAAACATCATCAAACTATTATCCACAGGGAAATGGCCTAGCCGAGTCGACAAACAAAAGTTTAGTCCAACTCCTCAAAAAGGTTGGCTCAGAACACCAGAGGGAATGGCATAAAAATCTCCGAAAAGCACTTTGGGCTAACCGCATAACTCCTAAACAAGTCCTAAAGACTTCACCCTATGAGCTAGTATATGGGAAAGAAGCGTTGTTACCTATCTCTATGGAGATCCCGGCGATATAGTTATTGAAATCTCTTGAGATAGAACTAAATGATGCTATGGAGGTTCGGCTTGCCGAACTACTGGAAGGACAAGAAAAAAGGGAGAATTCCCTAATAGCGATGACAAACCGTCAACAGGTGGTCAAACGGTGGTTTGACAAAAAGGCTTCCGACCAAGGCCTAAAAAGTGGAGACTTAGTGCTGAAATATGACAGCAGGGCCGCAAAGCCAGGTCAGCACGGTAAGTTTGATAGCCTATGGGAGGGACCCTTCAAAATCATTCGGTGCATGCAACACAACGCTTTTGAGCTGGAAAACATGGAACAGGAGCCGTTAGGAATCCCCGTCAATGGGATTCATCTGAAGTTATTCCATTAGGCAAAATGCTCTACCCTGTACAGTTGTAAATAACGCTTTTGTTTCCTTTCCTGTTTTTGGCCTATTCTTTTGCTAGTCAGTTGTCTTGTTACGCATTTGCTCATCGTCATTAGCGGGTAAAACACCGAAATTTCTTAAGTACAAAATATACTCATAAACGGAGAAAAAGCACGAAAGATTTGCAAACCCAGAAAAATTAAACATAGAAGCAAAGGGAGCATAGTTTTCTTTTAAAAAGAGAGACGTATATATTTATATATATATGTTCCTGGGTTACAAAATGGCATGAATGCCGATTTTTCAAAATGTACAAGTATTAGAACATACTATATATACAGCGGCCTTTTATCAGGCTTATCTAAAGCAAGTATGTTATATCAGCAGGCAGGAAGGCAAGGGGTTTATCTATCCACATGAATGGCTGGCAGCAACCGACGCATTCACCGCAGCGTTCGCCTCTTCCTCGTCCACAGGCTCCTCGGCAGCACTGGCAGCATCATTCAACAAGGCCGTAGTCGGTGGTGGATACACCAGGTCCCTGAATTCGGTATACCATTCTACGTCGTAGAAGGGTATCACGTTGTAGCTCCTGAACAGGAAGTGTAGGGCTTGGGTAACCCTTTGCTGATGCTGGCCATGGGTCTACAGGCGGAATCCGCTAAGAAATGGTAGCCAAGCCACAACAGCTTCTTCTTCAATATAGCGACGTAGGTCGCTGGCTGATGGCAGACCTATCCCATACGCGGCGTGTGTGACAACCTCGCCAAGCCCGTTCAGGTACTTCTTCGGGAAGATCTCCTTGACCAGCTTCAAGATAAGAGGCCGGGGGACGCAAATGTCCAGCATGGACGCTACAAAGTGCGAACACACGTCGGTGTTCACCCTATGCTTGTCTTCATATTCAACGCAGTCCTTGCCTAGGACCCACTTCATGGCTACCAGAGCAAGAGAGTGCTTGTTCTTCGTCATTCTTTTGAGCCTTCTGGTAGAGATCTCGCCTACAAACGCCGTCTGTGATTTGAATGAGGTAAGACGAATTGGGGTATCCATTTCCCCTGACACTATCCCTAAGACTGCTGAAATAACGCCGAGTCGGCTCACCACCTAACCTATGAAAAGACTTGCAAAGCAATCTGCTACTGACCTATCACTCCAAAAAGCTAAGTATGTTTGCTTGCTTTCCACTGGGCTATTTATAGAAAAATTGACAAGACATATGCCAATCCGCCTGTAAGAAACGTGATGTATACTGGCTGCAATCTCAAAGGCCGAGTCTGCGTTTGCTCACGTTTTGGGCTGATACATGCACGATAGCACGGCTCTAGGCGTGCTTAATTAAATGGAGTTAATTAAGTAAGCATTAAAAAGGTGGCACTTGTTGGTGAAGGGACGTATGGTCGTATGCAATTGTGTCATATCTCAAACGCATCCCGGAACCCAAGGCGATCCTCGTATCTTTTCAGGCCGTGATCGTTTGCTTGGCGTAATCATTTCGGCCAGATATTAAATGCCGGTACATGCTAACGCAAGGTGAGAAAGCCAGTTGCAGGCTCATTTTCCAAGGAGATCAGGGCGTATCACACGAGCTTTTGAAAGCAATGATGAAATCCAGCCGCCTCGGAGTAGCAATCAGTTCGTCTTGCACGAAGTTGCCAGGTTGACGGTACATGCCGAATTAAATGCAAAAGGCCTGCTTTCACCTACCACCTTTGGAAAGTTGCTATTATTGCATGAAAACGCTTGGTATTTCCAAGTCTTTTCACAAAAGCTAAGGAGGGTGCGAAGTGTTTTCTGTCTGGATATCCATCGCAGTGTATTCACAAGCCAAGAAGCTTACAAGTTCTGCAACGAAAGAAAGATGTCGGAATCTTCAGCTTAGCCGATACAAGAAGAGATCAGCCAGGACCTATTTTTGGCTATTCGTTCCTCAGACGAGGTATACGTGTTTGACGATGTAGCATATGCAACTCCAGGTATACCCGCGAAGACAAGAAGAGCAAACACAGAGGAGCTAGAGAGACCGAAAGAGTGGAAAAACCCGAAAAAGGTTATGGAAAAGTGGGCTAATATCTACGACCCAAAGCTTGCCAAGAACCCTAAATCTCTCAGAGAGGCAGCTTGTGCAAGGTTATCAGCGTCAAAGGCAGACCAAGCCACGGAAAACAGAGTCTGGCTTAGCGGTCTTCCACAATACATGGTCCCACTGGTGCACTATTGCCCGGAGGTGGTCGACGCGGCTGTTCAACGCTACAACCCAGATACCCACTGCATTGAAGGTCGCAATTTAAGGGTTCAGATCAGCCCAGAGGCCATCTGGCATATGTTATGTATCCCTGATCCCAAAAGGAGAAAAGAGAATATCGAGCATTTCCGCCCAAGCAAAGGGAAAAAAATATGGAAAAAGATGAAGACCAGCTCCGAGTTCTTGCTAGAAGAAACTAATAAGAAGGGTGTTGCCTCCGCTAAGGCACCGAGTATCCCATTATCGCGTGGTTCATTCCGCGATGACCTCCAGGACCCCATCTCCATGCTGGCATTTGTTTGCGGCCGAGACTCCGATGAAAAGATTGAGGCTTTTCAGCTAGGCCCTGCGATGCAGTTTCGCAAACAGCGTGAACATTTCTGGTATGATTTTGCTCAGTTCATGGTTGAAGAAATGATACAGCAAATAGAGAATTATCAGGCGGAGAAGAAATTTTGATTTCTTTCCTACCTGGTCCACATGTTCCTGCACCAGAATCTGGATTTCTTTGCCCGATTTGTCCCTCTATCAATTTTTGATGAGCAGAACAAAAGAAAGCCGGTGTCTACATGGACACCCTACCTTTCCGCAACATATGACTATTATGCCTTCGCGGACTATTTCATAGCCCCGGTCCTGAATGATTTGATCGGAGAAGGTGATATTGTCCGGCTTAACACTGAGCAGACTGGATTTCTGCAAAGCTACAACCCCGCTTGTGACTGGTTCTTGGGCAAGGATTTCACAATCCTTCGAATGCGGGGCTTTATTGGTAAGCCTTTCCTGCTCCCGGCCTGCGTCACCGATAGAGTGCTCACGCTGGAGGTTTTCCGGCAGGTGTGCATCGTTGATTTCATGTTCTGTAGCCGCGATAGTGTCAAAAAGAAGGGATTCTTCACTTGCCCGAAGAGTTTCAAATCAATAACGCTTGTTAAAAAGCAATCGCACGAGTTGCTAGAGCACAAACTGGCACAGCTAGGGTTGGTACTAGTAAACGATAAGTGGGATTACAACCCTTTCAATGATCTACCCGAGCCACACATGAATGTTACACATGTTCCCCGACCATACTGGGAGAAGCGGCGTAATTGCCGGACTGATAAAGATGAAAATTTTGTTGAGTTAGCACAAGTCCCTACGCCGGATACCAGGGGCCTATGGCACAAGTTCTACTTTCTAGTGGCTGTGGCCAGGGACAACCTTCTGATGGAGCGCACCATGTATAACAAATTGAAAGTGGACGAGGAATGGGGCGACAAAAAAATAAGAGCTTTCTGGAGGTACCGCCAGGAAACAGCACAGTTGAAGGCTCCTTATAATCAAGTGAAGGAGGATCAAGAATTTGAAAGATGGTGGGATGAGGGCCATCCCAGCCCGATCTCTAGTGCTAACAGAAGCGAAGCAGAGGGATCTGAGGGGCAGGAGGAAGAAACGGCAGTATCAACGCAGGGAGGCGATGCCTCCGAGCACGCCGCCTATGTGGGCACTAATGTGTGCTTTAACATATCAAAGGGCTCGCTTACACGCACATGGACTACTAAACCAGTCAGACTAACACCTCAGCAAAAGGGTCCGACTGCCGAAGCTAGTGAGCGTCCGCCCGCGAAAAGGCAACGTACTGAAAATGTTATCGGGTCGGTTTCACATGAACCCGTCGGAGGAGAAGCACCCGATACTAGTCAAATGCCGGAGTTTACTGGCGAGTCCTGAATGATCCCGGAGCCACCGCCGACCAATCAGCAAGTACTTTTCGTTCCTTCCTCTCTTACATCTCATTCTTTCGCATCCGCCCCTGCTTTGTCCGCAACTCCTACCATTAGTCTGAGCCCTCTACCCTCTGCTTCTGGTCCAGCCTTTTCCGTTGGATTTGCCCAGTATTCACAAGCCCAACCATTTATAATTACTCCTCCGAGCATGCTTATGCCTGCTGCTGCCGCCCAGACTTTCCTCACCTCGCTTTCAGAAAATATTCCTCCTATTGGCCCCCACTCTTTTTTCGAGATGCTTACAGATCTCTTCCCATCGCAACAGGCCGATACATAGGCAGCAACTCCATTCCCTCGGCCAATGGGCCTTACAACTGAACCTCCAATTCAGCCGCTGCAAATGTTTAGCCCTGCTGAGAATCCTCAGGCCAGGCTGTGGAATGTGCCACACTTTTCCCCGCAAATGGTTACCCTCCAGAAAAAGAAAATGCGTGCACCTATGAAAGTCACCTATCCCTATGCCCTGCCTTCTGGTGTCCCTTTCGCAAGTGGGCTGGTTTCATCACCAGCTGAGTTCATAGCATAGATAGATTGTGGAAAGAAGGCGCATGCAAATAGAATGAGGCGACAAAAAGTGAAGGATGATAATGCCCCCGCCGAGCCGAGAGTACAGGCTTCGTATGACGAGGCCCGCCAAGAGTTGAAATTTGCAACTATGTACCCAAGGATAAGCAAGCCTCAGGGAGAAATGCAACCCGAGGACTACGAGATTTATGCTGTCGGACTTGACATGAAGGTAGCCCGGCTACAAGATAAAGTCGAAATCATGGAGGAGACACAACGGGTGGTCACTTTCGACTTCCTAAAGACTGGTCGCCAGTTAAAGAAGAAGGATGAACAACTCAAGACAGCCAAGGACATGGTGAGCTTTCTAGAGGCAAAAGAAAAATCCTTGGAGGCAGATATCGCCCGGATGATAGAAAGGGCGCTAACAGTAGAAAATGAGAGAAACAGGCTTCAGAGCGAAGTTGCAAAGACCCAAGCAGTCAACCCTGTCTTATTAAAAGAATTACAAAACCAAAACCAAGCATCACAACAGAGCCTACGGTCGATGGAAGGGGAGCTTGAATGTTTCCGCCTCGAGTACAGTCAAAAGATGGCAGAGAAAGGTGAGGAGGTGGAGCGCCTACAAGAACAGTATCAGCAAAAGGCAAAGGAGAAAGAGGCCGAATTCAAAGGTCTGAAGACTAAACTGAAAGAAGAGCTCCGGGAAACAAGGACCAAGCTAGAAGGTGAGCTCCGAGAGACAAAAACTTCGTTAGAAGAGCAATCGACTAACCACTCTCGAGCTGAACAAACTTGGAATAAAGAAATGAACAGCTATGCAGAGCAGTTGGCGGCCGAGAAAAAGAAGAAGGTTGAATTGGCTGAGGCCCTGATTTCAAGGGAAGTGGAAATTTCTTCACTAAAAACCTATGTGTTACCTGCCCCTGCCCAGCCCGATATCATTCCACTAATCAGACAATTGTACATTTCTCACTGGGAGAAAATCAAAACTTTCTGCCTAAATCTGCAGCCTATCCTCCGGTTCATCGACAAGGCATTAAGGCTCAATCAGGAAGCCCACGACGTAATGGAGCAGTTCCCTCGTTTCATCCTGGAAAAGGTTCCTGAGGTAAGGGACTTGCTAAATAAGCTATACTCTATCTCGGACGAGATCCTTGCTGGGGCGGGTATCGAAGATCGGGACACCGCTGCTCAAATGGCAAATAAATTCATTCATTGCCACTCCGCTTTCCAGCGTACTAAGGGAGCGGCGGCTTTTCTAAACAAGGCGCTAGACGGTATTCGGGGAAGTTTCTCTAACTTGGGAAAATTGGGATTTCCATCTCTGTTCCTTGAGGATGGCACTATTGCCATGGCTGCATAGATTACAGAGGTTATTCAACAGAAAGAGAATGATCCAGAGGCGTTCAAATATTTCGACAGCCCCCCAACAGCAACAGATATCGAGGCGGTCATTCATCCACTCTCCCAGTTACTTTTCCATATCCAAGCAGGCACCGGCTTATCAGAGGTGCTGCCTCATAAGGAAGTTATTGACCTCCACAGGGCACAAGAGAATTTGTGCAGCATGGCAAAGCCATCCGAAAGTGAATGGTTGCCTTTACGGGCTACACTTTCCAAACTCTAATGATTCTGTTTGCCCTATAGATGAAGGCTCTGGTCTGTAGAACCAGAGAGTTTTTGGGTTCTTCGTTCCTTATCTGAAACGCCCCTGATAGTCGCCAAAAGTTGTTAAAATAAGATTCAACAGCTCCCTTCGGGTTCCTTTTGTTGATATTCGTGTGCCGGCCTATGCGTCTCCAAGTTGTTCGGCTTCCCGGCAGATTTTGATCTTCCCCCTTGCGCATTTTTCACTTTGCAACTTGGGCTAGCGGCTTCCCTTTCAGGTCCTGAAGTGCTGCGCTGGGCGTCCATGTGTCTTGCCCACGGGGATTCTTATTTTGTTGCTTTATATTTTCTTCGGGTCGCTATGCCTTCCACAACGGTCCAGCACTCCTAAGTTTGTCAAAGGGGCCGACATCTCGATGCGTGGCGGCGTATCGCAAGCTATCCTTGCGGGGATAAAATATGCAGCTGCCAGCTACGAAACATTTCTGCTGGCCTTCTTTATTTCATGGCGGGCCCTACCTTCAACCACATGGCAGCATTTCACAACCTTTTCAATACAGCAAGGAGGGAAGACGCAACGGGCTCCAAAACGCTGCCAAGCGTCTTTCAGATGTAGTTCACACAATTTCTCCCCACCTCAGCATAACATTTGACCCTTCAAACACGTGTCGTTTCTTCGCAATCTTTCGACAGCTAAAGGAGGAGTTCCCATTCGGGCCGCGACATGCTGCCGCATACCTTTCACTGATCATCGAAGCAGGCTGTGGGTTGGCAAGGTGGGTTTGTGTTATTAGGCACTGGTCATCATAGTTCTCTAAGGCGGTAGATGGCACTTGTCACCTCGAGGCTTGGTTCAAACCGCTACCATCATTACAAAGGGCACGCCTGCAACCAATCAACTAGATGCTAGGTTCTAACTGATTGTTGTTATAACGGCATTGGGAATGTTCTGATTCAGGCATCATTGTAGGAGATTGGGAATCTTTTCTGTTACAGCTTCCAAGGCGGTGGAAATTTTTCTCTTCGGCTATATATACTCTCTCTGTCAAGGAGAGAGGGGTCCAAGATTTTAGAAAGAATACTGGTTTTTAGCAAGAGACACCAGGCCTCTTTTGCATGTTTATTCACAAGAAACTTTCAGACTGTGCCTATTGTTCGGCCTTTCTGTTTTCATGTTTTGTTTAAACTGTAAACTGTGCTCCTTATAGTCTTAAGCATTTCATTTGAAGGGACTTCTATGCATTGAATACAAACTTGCTTACCTAAACCATGTCTTAATGACTCTTCTTAGCAGTGAGAATTTATGTGATACTTTTATGTCAATTAAATGAATTGTTTCTGCTATAGCTTTAAGTTTCTGATGTTTTGGAACATAGCAATAACATTCAGGCCCTCAAGTCTATGATTTATCATGCCTATCAGAAAGCTTTGGCGCATCGCCTTAGATTTAAATTTGCTTTATTATATCTACTTCCTTCCCTTTCCAAAAACCCATTATAGAAGAGTAAACTACTTTAAAACGGAGGTCACTCGATTCGGTATAGGGTCCCCTTGAATTGAGTTTCTCATAAAGCTAACATTACCTCGTCAAATTTTAGCGTCAACCTTGAGATACAAGAGAAAATCTATCAAAAACTATGTGTTTCATCATTCTTTTATTTGTTTCCAATTTATTAAGCTTTCACATCGAGAATGATGCAAGTGTTGGGGAATTAGGGCTTCTTCCATTGACCTAGATTTTTATTTTCCTTCATGTGTCTTTTTCTCATTCCAATATATTTGGGGAAATTGATGGAAATTCATATAATTTACACTATATGTACATTTATGATCAATTATGACCTGGTTCTGATTCCATGTGCTCTTAATCTCTTAATATATTTTTATTTCATGATGTTGTGGATTCATATTGTTGTCCCTCGTGAGTAAAGTCTGTAGATACATCTACTTTATATGTCTGAAACCCTTCTCCTTAGAATGACTTGTGCTCCTCTATGTAGCACATATCATTCTAAAGGGGTCTATCATATTTGGTTATTCTCATTTTTCAAAAATATGCCTTAAAAATCTTGATGTCTTATGATCTTGTCATCTAGCTTGAGGGAAACCTGACTAGATTTGTCTTTTCAGTGACTATACTGCAACATATTTTGCAGCAGCCACTAGCCTATTAGCTTGTTGTATGGTCTCTAGCATAACACAAATTTCTAGCCATACTTATCAACACCATCTTTATATTTGATCAGATTTATCATGTCTATTTTTTATTTTTTTCCTGACATGTTTGTTTGTAGCTAACATGTTTGTGGTAAAATTACAATCAACTTTGTAGGATAGAAGACTCATGTCTTCATGTCCTGGCTCAACTTTTCAATCACATATACTAGATCAAAGACCTGCATCCTCTTCATCCTAGGTATATTCTCTTCAACCGCTTTCTCTCTCTAGTTTAGCTCAGTACATTTGTTGGAATACATATGCTCACTAAAGTGGGGGAAAATGTAATGTCGATAAATGCATCCTATGTAATTTTGCATTCCATAAACCTCCCTTTTAGATAAATTAATTCAATAATGCAATAATCCCTTAATTTTATCCTTAACTTGTCTATTTCTAGTTGTTAAGGTGAATTTTATCGTGGATGATCGTGTGTCGCATGAATGTCCCAAAAAGATTTTCAACTATAGTAGCCATTTGGACATTACACTTCTCACCTACCTATGAGTGTAATGCCTCTACAGCTTCAGTCATGCCAAGAATGGCCCCTACATGCATATACTCTCTACAAACTTCATTTGACCATTCATTCAATCTAATATTTCATTATTTCACTCTTCCCAAGCTCTTTTCGCTCTTTCGTGCATTTCTACACAATTTTCTACCACCTTCACAACACTTTGGCTTTCTACATCAAGGATTTGGCACTATTGACACACCTTGTACAAGCTTGGAGGTTGCAACTTCTTCCTTTTCACATTTCTCACTTGCTAAAGGAGGGTAACTGTAGCTTCCTTATTGCATTATCTATTTTACTTTGATAACATATTATTCTAGCACATCTTTTTATTTATTTATCTTGTTTATTTTCTTTATCTCTATCTATTTGGTTGTGTGTGGAGGTGGGAACACCTATGCGGGGGTTTGACTAAGGCAAGCCCCTAAAATGACCTCAACCATTTTATTGCTTCTATGTGTGTAAGTATCGAAGTTGTCATTTTGCTGGAGGCTTCATTCGTGGACCTCTTGTGAATGTCTCCTTTATTTTTTTCCATCCTATCATTTCCTTTCAATTTCATTTAGTTGATGTTCATTATTATTATTTTGTTATTCTATTATTTTAGTGCATTCTTGAGATTTTAGTTATCGAATTGTTAGTAGGTTCTTTGTGATTTTCTATGATAAAATCAGTTTTTGTCTATATGATACTACGATGTGCCATATTTTCATCCTTGGACGAGAGCTTGTTGGTTTGTCCAAAGAACCTCTATAACCTGCTCTTTCAATTTCTAAAACTCTCTTATTTTTATTCCGCATAAAATATAAATAAACTCCTTTATCTCCTCATCTCGTCACCTAAGCTTTAATCCTTGAGGTAGTCGAGGAATATTCCCCCTTTTAGATCACATCATTTTAGGGTGTCAAATTTCTTCCTCTACACTTATCCTCTAACAATTAGAGTATTAGAAGAATTACCTTTACTCAACAAAATGCCTATAAAATTTTTTTAGCTTCAATGACACAACATTATTTTTTATAGATATTATTAGGTTTTCCCATGAATATAGTAAGGAAAGAAGTAATACAATGCACTTTTCTCTTCATCCTTTTTGACTCGTATTGATGCAAGTTGACTTAGAATCATATTAAGGCCATCAAGTGATAATTTATAAAGTTTCTCTCTCCTATTTTAAAAGGATATAACTTATTTTTGAAAACAAGTTAATTTACTAGAATCTTAGACTAATTTAATGTACTTATCTTCTTCCACAATGCATTTATATTCTACTCCTTAGACATATTTGTTGAATGCACAAGGCAACTGAGAGGGGGGTTTGAATCAACTGTACATTAAAATATCAAAACCCTCATTAACATTCAAATCCACATCAACTTAATTAACCTTTAATATGCTAGAATGATTTAGTATGAAAGAAAATAACATAAACTGAAACACATCAACACCATGCACAATAGAACACTAGATTTATGTGGAAAACCCAAGACGAGAAAAACCACGGTGAGAGTTAGCTCACAATATAAAGTAATTACAATACCAAATACAAAAAGGCTCACTATCAGAGGGCTCACTACCCAAAAGAAAGAAGGGCTCACTACTAGATTGTAGAAAAGAAGAAAGAAGAATGTTACAGTGAGAAATCCATCTCAATGCAATAGAAAATTCCACCACAGCATCACCAACACTTTTTCAACCTTTCTAAAGATTGTAGACACCTTATGCTCACTACTTCCAGTAGTCTAACACATTAAATATTGCATTGCACTTCACAACTTCACACTTCACAAATTTTAAATTCACATCTTACACTTTATACACAAATCCTCCATCAACATAACACTTATTTATACCTTCTTCAACCTTGAAAATATTCTCCAAGTTCGGCTATGCACCTCAACCGTGCAAATTCAAATTTGGTCGGCACCAAAAAATTCCTACGGTGGAAAGGAATGAAGGAAGACCACATCACACCTTATCTTGGACCTAAATATACTCATACATGCCACAACACACTTCCAAAATCAAAGAAGAAAATCCATAATTAGTGTAAACACCCAAGGTCGGCCAAAACTATGTAAACACCAACAAACATTTAAGTACATGCTTCCTTTGATCCAAAGATGACTCGTGGATAAAATACATCACTTGAACACAATCTGAAATATTCCACAAACACCCTGAGATCCAACAAATTCCTTTGCAACAACTTTTACCTAAAGAATGTACACACCCAGTACACTCAGACAACCTTCCATACAATGTAACTCAATAAACCACCTTGTGGAGAACCAAACCACAAAAAATTCAACTGAAGGTAGATATGAACCTTGTAAGAACACTTCCAAAACTACAAGACCAAAAACCAAACTACGGAGAAATGCAGAGAAAAACCATTTTTCCCAGACACTAAGTTGCAACATAGTTCACACACTGGTGAACACAACTTTCTTTGCACAACGATCCAAACCAAGAAATTTTGGATATATCTATGAACACTTATAACCAACACATCCGACCCACACAAGTAGATATTCAACATGGAAGAAATGCAGAGAAAAACCAAAACACCACTTTGCATGCCAGAACACCTCTACAACACACTGTTTCCTCTTTTATTCAATTTTTCTCAAAAGAAATTAGAAACCAAGCACCATAAACATATTCTCATCATATTCACCACTTTCTCATCATCACCAAACCAATTTCAACACTACAAATCAACTATACATCCATAAACAAAATCTTATCAAAGCAATGTACTAGAGGTTGACATCAGTAGCACTTATTAATGACAACATAATGAAACTAATCAAAGCATTACCACAAACAACATTCTCATAGACATCAATTACAACCACAAACATAAGACTATTGAAATCAATGACAACAACAACTACTCATACTTGCAACAATACCCCCCTTTTTCAATGATGGCAACACATGATGTGAAAAACCACCAACAATTCAAACATAACAACTCTGATCACCAACACACTGCTCCATATCAACTCTTTTTTTTCTCCCTTTTACTTTCTCTCCTATATTCTCTCTCCCCCTTTGACAACTAATCATACATTAATGAAAAAGGGCAACACATTTGCATCTCTTTACCCCTTCGACATCAAACATGCATACTTCCTTTCTCCCCCAAGGGTGATAACTATAAGGTACAACAACTACTTTGCAACTACCTTTTATTTTTACTGCTCTACATACTCCCCCTTAGGAGCATACAACAAATTGTACCACCCAAAAACCACTACACATAATTGACAAAGTAAAACACCAACCTACACCAATACTTACTCCCACTAACTGTAACAACCAACAAAGGACTACCTACTCCCCCTGAGAGGTAGCCTCCAACATCAGTCCAGAACAAAGAATGAATCTTGAAATCTACTGGACTAATGCATATCCTTATGCATCTAGTTGAAAGAAGGAGGGGTAATAACCCCTAACTTCTCCTAGAGATACTCAAAAGTTTCCGTAGGAAGAGCCTTAGTGAATATATCAACAACCTAATCCTTTGTAGGTACATACTCAAGCTTCACCTCATTATCTGCAACCTTCTCTCTTAAAAAGTGATATTAAATTAAGATATGTTTTGTCCTTGAGTGCATTACTAAATTCTTTGAAATGTTAATAGCACTTGTATTGTCACAAAAGATAGAAATTGGTTCATCATACACAACTATGGTATCCTTCGAGGTTGTCCTCATCCATAACACGTGTGTGCAACAAGATGTTGTTGCAATGCATTTTACTTGTGCAGTAGATAGAGACATTGATTCTTACTTCTTGCTTAGCCAATACACGAATCTTCATCCAATAAAGAATGCAACACCACTTGTACTTTTCCTATCATCAACACATCCTACCCAATCAACATATTTGTAAGCACTTAGAGAGAAATCAATATCCTTTAGATACCACAAATCATGTTTCGAAGTGTCCTTCAAGTATCTGAATATCCTCTTCACTGCTACAACATGTGATTCTCTAGTATCTTCTTGAAATCTATCCATAAGACAAACTACATGCATGATATCCGGTCTAGTAGCAGTTAGATATAGTAGTCCTCCAATCATTGATCTATACTTTCTCTAATCAGCCTTAGGAAATTCATCATTCTTACTTATCTTGCAACAATAACCATAGAGGTACATACTAGTTTAGAATCTTCCTTTCCAAAATTTTTCAACATTTCCTTGACATACTTTGATTGTGAAATGAATATAACTTTCTCTATTTGATTGATTTGTAGCCCAAGGAAGAAATTTATCTCCCCAAACATAGACATCTCAAACTCTTTTTCATCTCTTCTACAATTTTTTTGCACAGAGCTTCACTTCCTCCAAAAATTATATAATCAACATACACATCCACAATCAAGATTTGTTTTCAAATTTGAAATAAATATTACTATCTGCGGTGCCTAATGAATCGTTGTTGTATCAAGTACCTATCCAACCTTGCATACCAAGATCTAGGAGCTTGCTTCAATCTATATAATGCCTTTTTTAATCTACATACCGTATCTAGTTTGTCTAATAACTAAAATCCTTTTGATTGTTCAATGTATACTTCTTCTTCTAGCTCACCATTCGAGAAAGCAGACTTCACATCCATTTGATAAACTTTGAAATCTTTATGTGTTGCAAAAGACGAAAACATTTTGATAGATTCCATTCTTGTCACTAAAGAAAATGTCTCCTCAAAATCTATTCATTCTACTTGTGAGTAGCCTTTACACACAAGCCTATCCTTGTTTCCTACCACTTCTCCACTCTCATTTAGTTTGTTCTGGAATACCCACTTAGTTACAATTACATTCTTATTTTTTGGTCTTGGGAGAAGTTCTCGAGTCTGGATTTTCTCAATCTGCATCAGTTCTTCTTTCATAGCCTCGATCTAATATTCATCCTTGCATGCTTCAATCACTAATTTAGGTTCAACTTTGGAGAGTAAACATAGGTTTACCTATTCTTCAACAATAACAACTTTTATTCTTATCAACACGCCCTTGATTTTTTCACCAATGATTTGGTCTTTACAATGATTCTTTTGCACATACTTAGGAGTCTTAAGGATCCTTTCAGAGCTTCTTCCTCTTCAATCTGAACTTCTTTTACCTTACCTTCATCTTTGTCATTTTCTCTGCAAGAGGAATCATCTGATTCATATCCATATATCACCACATAATTCTTATGTAAGTCATCATCCTCTTTAACACTTACACTCTCAACAACCTTATTCATCATCTTGTTGTAGCACTGGTGAGCTTTTCTTACTATAGAATATCCAAGAAAGATACCTTCATCAGATCTTGTATCAAACTTTCCCAAGTTCTCTTCATCTCTTCTGATATAACATTTGATTCCAAACACTTTGAAATATTTGATAGTAGGGATCCTTCCATACCACATCTCATAGGGAGTCTTTGAACTATTTGCTCTTGCTTGAACTTTGTTAAGTATGTAGACAACATGAATTACTTCTCTCCAGTAGACTTTTGGTAGGTTTTATTCTTTCATCATTGTTCTTGCAACTTCCTAAATAGTCCTATTCTTTCTTTCAACCACTCCATTTTGTTGAGGAGTCTTAGGGGTAGATAAATTCCTTTTTATTCCATGATCTTCACAAAAATTGTTTAACTCATTGGAGGTGAAATCTTCGCGTCTATTAGACCTCAAACACTTGATTTTCATGTCCATTTCATTCTCAACCATAACTTTGAATGCTTTAAACTTATCTAGAGTCTCTAACTTTTCTTTGAGAAAATTAACCCATGTCATTCTAGAATAATCATCAATAATAACATGAAATAATTCACCTTGAAGACTTCTTACTTTGGTAGGACCACAAAGGTTTGTATGCACCAACAACAATCCAGTAGTAGATTGTTCTTTGACTTTGAAACTTCTTCTTGCTTGCTTCCCAATCTAGCATTCCTTGCAAACAATATTGATGGGATTTGTAATATTTGGTAGATCTCTCACAACTTGAATTGAACTGATTCTCACTAGGCTATCAAAATTGATGTGACACATCATTTTATGCCATAACCAAATTTCACTAATATGATTCATAAAGCAATGAACATTAGAACCTTTAAGCTAATAAACATTTCCATTTGTTCTTCTTCCAACAAAAACCATAGTTTCAAAGCTTTTTCTGATCTCACATCCAGCATCCTGAAACATAAGACTATAGCCTTAGCTCACATTTTTCCAACACTCAATAGGTTATGTCTCAAACTCTTAACAAAAATAACATCATTTGTATTATGCTTGTCATCAAAACTAATTGAACCTTTTCCACATATCTTAGCAAATGTATCATCACCAAAATTAACAAGACCTCCATATTTCTCAAGTTTAACAAACTTAATTTTGTCATTGGTCATATGATTTGAGCATCCATTGTCTATGATCTAGCAATTCTTCTCCTCTCTAGCATGAAAAGAAGTCACCATAACATTATGGCCTGCTTTCAGAGCACTTTCCTTCACACATCTCTTAGAGTTAGCAGAATTAGATTTAACTTTCATAGCCATGAACAAACATTCACTATCCTCATCATCTAAATAGTCAGATTCATCATTAGATATATTGGCATCTTCTCTAACATAATAGCTTTTATTAATTGCTTTACTTTTGTTCTCCTTATTTTTGTCATTCAAAGCTTTGTTTGGACATCTTGATGCATAATGACCTATCTTACCACAATTGAAACTTTTGAAAGGAAACTTACTTTAGTATTTACCGGTACCCTTTTTCATTCTCCTCACAAATTTTGCTTCAACATCATCAAGATCCTCCTGATCCGATTCCTCAATCTTCTCTGATTTTCCAACCTTAAAAGCAGTCTCAACTTTTGTATCACTTGGACCAAATTATCTCATTTCAAAAGTAGATAAAGCACCATACAATTGATCTCTAGAATATTTTCTTAAATCTTGAAGTTCCTTAATAGCATTAATTTTATGACTATAAGATTTAGGAAGAGTCCTTAGTACCTTTACCACTTCTTCTTCAAGTTTTCCACCAAGACCTCTGATGGAATTGACAACTTCATCCACCTTTTGCATGTAGCTTGTAATTTTTTCATCTTCATACATCCAAAGGGTCTCAAATGTGATCTTTAGATTCTGCGTCTTAGCTTCTTGACATTATCATCTCCTTTATAAATACTTTCCAACTTTTTCCAAATATCTCTAGCAGATTTAAAATTCATAACTTTCACAAGTTCAGTGGTAGAAAGACCACTTAAAAGAGCATACCTTGCTTTTCAATTATTCTCATAGGCCTTGATCTCATCATCAGTACTTGGACCACCAGTAGGCATAGTATATCTAGTCTCAACAGACTTTAAGACTCCAAATCCAAGAGATACCAGGAAACCTTCCATCCTTGTCTTCCAAAATCCATAGTCTGATCCATCAAACAAAGGAGCACCCCTCTTGTGCACCATCCCAAATCTACCTCAAGCGGTTAATATTTCTTCCAAGGAACCTTGCTCTGATACCAATTATTGAATACACAAGACAACTGAGAGGGAGGTTGAATTAGTTTTACATTAAAACATTAAAACCCTCATTAAAATCCAGATCCACTTCAATTTAATTAACCTTTAATCTGTTAGAATGATTTAGTATGAAAGTAAATATCAAAAACTAAAACACATCAACACCATGCACAATAGAACAATAGATTCACATGGAAATTCCAAGAAGGGAAAAACCATGGTGAGGGTTAGCTCACAATATAAAGTAATTGCAACACTAGATACAAAAAGGCTCACTATCAAAGGGCTCACTGCCTATAAGAAAGAAGGTCTCACTGCTAATGGCTCACCGCTATATTATAGAAAAGAAGAAAGAAGGATGTTACAGTGATATAAAATCCATCTCAATGCAAAGGAAATTCTACCATGTAGAATCACCAATACATTCATAACCTTTCTAACTATTGTAGACACTTTTTTCTCATTGCTTCCAATAGTCTAACTATTAAAGCTCACGCTGCACTTCACAACTCTGCAATTCACATCATACTCTCTACACACATCCTCCATCAACACAACACTTATTTATACCTTCTTCAACCTTGAAAACATTCTCCAAGGTTAGCTATGCACCTCAACCATGCAAATTCAAATTAGGTCACATAAAAAATTGATGGAAAGGAATGAAGGAACCACATCACACCTTATCTTGGACCTAAATATACTCATACATGTCACACACCACACTTCCAAAATCACATAAGAAAATCCGCAATTAGTGTAAACACCCAAGGTCGGTCAAACTTGTGTAGACACTATCAAACATTTGAGTACATGCCTCTGTAGACACCCAAAATAATATCTGATTAAATAAATACTTGTTATTTATTTAGTTTAACCCTTTCACTTATCCTAATAATCAATTAAATAAATATTCATTATTTATTTAATTAATTTCCCCATTACCTTTATCCACCACCTTTAATTAAATAAATCTACATTTATTTAATTAAAGCTAACCTTTTTTGCCACATTTCTCTAAAATCCCCTAACCTTTCTTAAGTTAACTAATCCTTGATTAATTAACTTTATCCCTTTCCTAATCACCATTATTCCATTCTCCAACTTTTAACTCCACCCAAGTTAATAAACCTTTGGTTTATTAACTCAACCCATCCTCATTAAGTCAATTAATCCTTGATTAATTTATCTAACCCTCATCCCTAATCCTCATTATCATTATTTCCTAATTTTAAATTCCTACATCTCACCTACCCCCACTAACCTCTTACACAAGCCACCCTATGAGCCACCTTGTCTCTTACACTCACTCTTCCCAATGTGTGCTCACACATGTGTGAGCACACCTCCCGATATCACCTCCTCCATCTTGTGAAACTTGTCACAAAGCTAATCCTTCTTCATTCCTTGATCCAAACCCTATCTCTCTTTTCTCAACCCTCCATCAACTAATCAATCCTAGCCCTTGGTTCCTCTCATCAAAATTCTATATAATGAGGCCTTGGCTCTAATTATTCAAATCCATATTCACCATAGCCTCATGTTATCCAAATATCCATCAAATCCATCTATACCCTACCATCATGCTGCTAAAATATTGAGCAACCATATCCATTCCAATCAGTTGAGCAAATCTACAAGATATGGGTGCATCTTGTGAGCTCAATCCATGAAGAGGAGGAGAATATTAAGGTATAACATATTTATATTTATTTATTTTTTCATTTCTATCTATTTACCTTCATATCATGTTTTTTCTTCTTCATTTTGGCACACTCGGTGGTTATCCCACCCCTTTTCTAACGTTTCTTCAAGTTTTTGTGATATTTGGTATTGCAAGTGTTATTTTCGAATAAAAATTGTAAAGCTACGCCTTTGTTTCCTAGAAAGGTAGCTCTGATTTTTCATAAGTGTAGATTATTCACAAAGTTTCACCCTTGCTTTGCCCTCACAAAATTGTGCCTCTGCTTTGGGACATTTGCAACCCAGAACTATGCTTTTTTCTTTTTATAATTTTTGATGATTTTGACTTAGATTCAGGGTCTGTTTGACTTCTCATGTCTTGTTTTGCAGGTTTTCATCATTCTAACACTCTTTTTTGCAAGTTCATTCATTATTTTCATACATAAACAAGGTCCTTTTAGAGTTTTGTAAAGTTAGGGTTTCTTACAAAGTTTCTAGGTCACCTAGGGTTTTTGCTTATCTTGAGATCTTTTAACCCCTTAACTTGACATATTATGGAAATATCCCTAGGTTTTCAGATCTCTTGCATCCTCATCTATCTAATTTCTTAGCTGGCCTGGTGAAAAACCCCTATTTTTGGTGCCTAGAAGCTATTTTATGCCCTTGTTTGCAAAGTTGTGCCTCTACTCCACAGAGTGGCACCCCTATTTTTGCAAAAGCACAGTTTTGTGCATAAAGCTATGCCTATTCTTTTGATTGCATTTTTTAGGGTTTTTTGGGTGCTTTTTTGCATCAAATCTTCATTTTTGGGTCTGCACTTACCTTGTCAAGTTGTTTCCTAAACTGGGTCATTGAAAAACATCAATTTTTTACCTCTAGAAGCTATTTTTTGGGCTAATATGTAAAATTGTGCCTGTTCTTCATAAAGTGGCACTTCTATTTTAGCATAAGTGTAACTTTATCTGCAAATTTGTGCCTGTGCTTCAGCTTGCATTTTTAAGGCTTTTTTTTTGTTTTTTTCTTCATCTAATCTTTGTTTTTGAGTTACTAATGCATGTTGTAGGGGTTTAATGCTTTTTTAAGGAAAAAATCATCAAAATCTATCTTTTTTCTTATCCAAAAATATTTCCTTTGAGGGATTCACCCCTGAATCCCTATCATTTGGGGATCACGTCCGTCCCATCACACCCCCTTATCATTATGTTAAGTGTACCAACCCCCCATTGCAAAAGGGGTTCCAAATTTTTATGATTATCTTTATGCTAACAATCATTTTATCATCTAACCCCTTTGTGGTGCAACTTGAAATCGCTTTTCAAAGGGAAAATCATCAAACTACTAACATATTTCTTGAAGATTTTCTTGTCTAATACTTTCTTTTTTCCACTAATCTAGGCACATTTCATTTCTTAATGTTAATGAACATTTGTTTGATGTTTCTTTGAGTGAGTGGTGTGTATGCTCTCCTCTTGCACCCAGTGTGATCTTGAGGATGAAAAACATTACTTACTCTTTTTATTTTTATTTTATCCCAAGGAACCCAACGTGTGTATTCTTTACCCTCACACTTTGTGCGATCTTGGGGATCAAAAACACTTGGATCATTCCTTTTAGGAGGCCTTCCTAGGGATTTCATCACCCTAGGGGACAACCTCAACTCTCATGTTCTGGTAGAGTATAAAGAGTAGGAGGTGAATCGAAAGACACCTCTCTTGGAAGTGGAATCTTGTCAATCTAGGCTAAGCCTCCAAGAACTTTATACCTTGGAGAAGTGAAGGTGGAGAGTGGGTTACCCTATCCTACCAACTATTTGGTATTATTCCCTTTCATCTATGGATTTGGGCCTAACGTACCCTTGAGGTATTTGGAGGACTCCCTAGTAGCCTTATGTATCCTAGAGTAATACCTTTCAACTGTAGCTTAGTTTAGTGCAAGGAATGCACATCACACCCTAGAGATTCCCACCATACAACTCCCTTGAGATGTGATAGAAACCCCTGGATTAGCATAAGCTACACGTAGCTTTCCGGGGAGAGGGTGATTGGGTCATCCTTCTAGTCCTGGAGGCCTCTACCTATCCTCTCTCACAAAGACAAGAATGCATACACCCATTTAGGTGTCCCTACATTTGAGTTGAAGGAGATTCCAAATTGTGGGACTACACTAAGTTATAATCCCATTGAATAATTTATGCTTGTGCAAGTGCTTGGTGTGTCTTCTTGTGCTAATCCAATGAATGTATATCTTTCCATTTCCTCTTAGCCACATTGTTTGTTTGTGTGCTTTTAATTCTATCTCCTAGTCAAGAAAGAAAAACCTTCACCTCATCCCAAAAATTTTTTCCTATCCTAACCATCCTTCCACATCCTAATCATCCTTTTTCATCTTAATCACCTTATCCTAATCCTCCCATCCTAATCCCCTATTATCATTCTAATCATCCCTTCTAATCCTAATCATACCTCAACTTATCATAATCATCCCTCCTCATCCTAATTTCCCTCATCATCCCATCATAATCCTATATTATTATTCTAATCATCTATCTTGTCCTAATCATCCCCTAATTTATAACCAATCCATCCCTAATCTATCATGTAGGACCATAAGCTTAATTTTCCTAATCCATTTGGGGTCCTAATCATTATCCTAATCATCCTCCATAATCCCTATCTAATTTCATCATTAATATTGGTCCTAATATCCTCTATCCTCCATCATCCTTAATACACATCCTTCATTATCATATTTAATCCTCATCTCTCATCACCATTTCAATCCAATCCCTTTATCAACCTAATCCCATCCTAAGCAAATCCTAATTAATTCCATTTATCCTCATCCAAAATATAATAATCCATTATCCATCTACCTATCTCAACCATACATCCAATCCCCATCCTTAATAAAAAATCATCACTTGAATATAAAAATTTGGTTAAGGACTTAATCTCATTCATACCCCATATAATTTCATCATCATCCAAATCTTTCATCCAAGGACCCTATCCTTATCCAATATCATCTATTTCAAATCCAATCTCCCGATCAAATATCAAGACCTTAATTTGATTTCATCTTTAATCCAAACTTGCTTAAGAACATTATCCTATCTTAAGTATAGTTATCAAATCAAATCAATTCCTACTTAATAACTTTTCCTATCTTAAGTAGAAATCAAACCCAATCAAATCTTGCTTAAGAACATTAGCCTATCTTAAGTATAGAGAATCATCCATCATCAAATCAAATTATTTTGAGATTTTGACATTTGATCCTTAGTCTAATCCCATCCTCCACATTCATCTTCATATCTTATTCTTCTAATCCCCCATCCATTCCTAATTCATCATCATAACTTCCATCATCATCCAAAGTCAATCCCAAACTTTCCTCTTCCAATCAAGCTTCCACCATGTATAACCACCTAATCTATCCTTCATCCAGCCTAATCTATTCTAATCCAACTTCACCCATTCTAACCCAATCTAATATCACGAACCCATATCCTAATCCAACAAGCCCAAAAATCACAATCAAAGCCAACCCTATAATATTGATGATGATGAGGGTATCCTTGTTTACCAACCCAAATATGATCCCTATGATGATAGTGAGAATATTTTGGATCACCTTGAATCCATGATCATTAGTCAAAATCCTCCAAACCTTCACCAGTCACCTATCCAAATTTCCCCTCAAATCCCACCCACATCCTTACCACCCATGTTGTCCCCATGGGACTCCATCACCTATTTTTTCTCCACTACTTCAATAATGGTAAGGATTCCATGCATAGATAGCTTCTTGGCATTGGTGCTAAAATTCCATCCTCCCCACCTTCATCCAATCCCAATCCATCCCCTCTTGCTTATCCTTCCCCTTCCTTTGACAAGCAAACCAAGCCTTTAGCCAAAATTCCCCTCCAACCCCATCCACATCCCAAATCCCAATCTCCACATCCTTTTCAAGCTCCTCATCCTCATCCTCAATTTACCAATCCATAGAATCTTCCACCTCTTATTCCACTTGTTCATCTCCCACTTCCTTACAATCCACATCACCCCAATCTTACTAATCAAATTCATCTCATGTATCTCATAATAGTTGGCTCCAAGGAATATTTGCAAAGGTGCTTAATTCCCCATGAAAAAATAAAGTTATGCATCCGCCTTCATCACCCCCACATCAAGATAAATCCCAATCCCCTAAATATTATGGATCCTCTACTACTCCATCCATACAAGTTGAAGCATCTATCCAACCTTCCTTCGCCATCACACCATCCACATCAAATAAAATATTTCCATCTTCTAATCCAAAGCATGCTAACATAGATTCCCCTCCATATAAAGATCAAGAAACCCCTTCTCCTTCATCTAATGATCCTCTTCCATCTCATTATCCCATTTCCAATCAAGAACAACATATCCCTTCCATCCCATCCAATGATCCCTTTCCATCTCAAGAACAAGATATCCCTTCATCCCCCTCTCATGATCCCCTCTCTCCTACTTCATCTAATGGCATCCTTCCAGCCCAAGATCAAAGTACATCTTCCACTCCATTGCATGATCCCTCTCTAAATCAAGATCAAAGTGCACCTTCCACCCCATATAATGATCATCTCCCCTCTCATGATCAAAACACCCCTCCCACTCCATGTCATGATCCCCTTCCATCTAATAACAAATATCACACTACACCATCCACCCCATACCATGATCCTACCCCAAGTCAATATCAAAGCATTCGTTCATCTTCATGCCATGATCCTTATCCTCCACAAGATCCCATCACCCCTATCCAAGTTACCCATGAACCCCATACTTATCAAATGGGTTCCTCCACCTCATCCAAGCTAGTTTACTCCAAGAACCTAAAATTCCCTCCATAACATATCCCCTTCAAAATGGACTGGCATCTTGCTTTTAAAATAACAAGTATCCCATTGAAAAAAGGATTTGTCAAACTATGCATTATCAAGGAAAAGGGTTAGGCCTCCATGAGTAAGGCATCCTAGAACCCCTACAAATCCAATCAAATCCTAATTATCATGGCCTTGTCTATAAGGATCTAGATGTTGGTACTCCCTCCATATAAATACCTACCTCCCTTATCATGGCCTTGTTTATAAGGATATTTACAAGGCTAATGATCTTCATATACATAATGCATTATAACTACCTCATTCATTCCATATCTCCCATCCTATCCAAATCAATCCACCCTTCCCATCTTTGATCTTGATAAGGAGTCTTCATGCTATGCATACATTATCCATATCCCTTATCCTATCATCATCCCCACATCATATGTACTTCATCCTCTCTCTTCACCCTTGGTATTTATAGAAAGTTAAGGGGTGAAATATCCATTCACGCTTTGGACAATACCATCCTCACTCTTACTTACATCCATGTCATTTATGATTGCACTACATCTAGTGTAGGACATCTTGGTCCTTTCCAACTAGTCCTTGGATCTCCATCCTCCTATCCTTCATCCACCATCCTCTTATCTCCCATCACTTATCTTCCATCCATTAAATCCATTTATCTCCTATCCAAACAATCCATCTATCTTTCCATCCCCTTTTCCAATCCTTGGTTCTCCCTTGTCATTGGATCCCATCCATTCCTCTATCTTAATCATCCTATCCTCCATCAAGTCTTATCTTATCCAATCCATATATCCTTCCAATCCAACCATCCCCATCCAATACTATCCAATGCAATCAATCCCAATCCATGTAATCCAATCTTGCAAGCTAGTGCATCATCCTAAAAGTAATCCATGATCTTAACCCAAATCAACTGATAATCCATTGATCCACTTAATCCATTATCATCATAGGGATATATCCTTCCCAATCCATGTTTTGTTCTTATTGTTAAACAACACAATCCTTGGGGTACGCATTGTTCTTATCATCAACTTTGTTATCCTTATCCTTATCATCACCAATCCACCAATCAAACCATCAATTGATTTTTAGCTTTACTTGGAGCATAATCCTTGTTTGCTTTTGGTTTATATGCATTCTTTTTGGTTGCTTGTGTGTGTTATCATTGTTTTCATTTATTATGGTCTTTTGCACTCTATTTCCATAGGGGCATCATGGTCTTTCATATCATGGTGTTATAAGGAACATGTTTGCACTTGACCTTTTGATCACGTACTTGGCACATTGTCATCTTGGTTCCTTATACCTTGGTGCATAATGTAAAGTACAATATTAAATCTAGGTTGCTCATATCACTGCAGCATGATGATCATCTATCCTCCCTCTCCATCCACATCTTCATCATCCTTATCTTCTCCCATCCATCGTTCATCCTTTTATCCTTTCATCCTTCTAGTTCTTTCATCCATTTCGAGAGCACACCCATGTTCTTTGAACCTCAATGTCCTCTCAAGGGGGCACACCACTACCTCCTCATCATCCTTCCTCATCCTCATTAGTGACTAGGGCATCATGCCACTAGTCCTTATCTCTTGCCTACACACTATGTTTTAATCTTCTTTGAAATGATGTTAATTCTCTTAGTCGCAACATCATCTCAAAGAGGGGAAAAATGCAGACACCCAAAATAATATCTAATTAAATAAATACTTGTTATTTATTTAATTTAACCTTTTCCCTTATCCTAATAATTAATTAAATAAATATCTGGATTATTTAATTAATTAATTTCCCCATTACCTTTATCCAACACCTTTAATTAAATAAATCTACATTTATTTAATTAAATCTAACCTTTTTCCCACATTTCTCTAAAATATTTTAACCTTTCTTAAGTTAATTAATCCTAGATTAATGAACTTTATCCCTTTCCTAGTCATCATTATCCCATTCTCCAACTTTTAACTCCACCCAAGTTAATAAACCTTTGGTTTGTTAACTCAATCAATCCTCATTAAGTCAATTAATCCTTTTATTAATTTATCTAACTCTCATCCCTAATCCTCATTATCATTATTTCCTAATTTTAAATTCCTACATCTCACCTACCTCCACTATCCTCTTACACAAGCAACCCTATAAGCCACCCTATCTCTTACACTCACTCTTCCCAATGTGTGCTCACACATGTATGACCACACCTCCCCATCTCACCTCCATCTTGTGACACTTGTCACAAGGCTAATCCTTCTTCATTCCTGGATCCAAACCCTATATCTCTTTTAATCTCATCCCTCCATCAACTAATCAATCCTTGCCCTTGGTTCCTCTTATCAAAATTCTACATAATGAGGCCTTGGCGCTCATTCTTCACATCCACATTCACCATAGCCTCATGTTGTCCAAATATCCATCAAAACCATCTCTATCCTACTGACATGCTACTAAAATATTGAGCAACTATATCCATTCCAATCATTGATCAAATCTTCAAGAGATGGGCATGTCTTGTGAGCTCAATCCATGAAGAGGAGACTATGAAGGTATAACATCTTTATATTTATTTCTTTATGCATTTCTATATTTTTACCTTCATATCATCTTTTTCCTTCTTCAACTTCCTTTGATCCAAAAATGACTCATAGACAACATACATCAATTGAACACAATCTGGAGTATTCCACAAACACCCTGAAATTGACAAATTCCTTCGCAACAACTTTCACTTGAAGAATGCACACACCTAGTACACTTAGGAAACCTTCCATACATTGTAACTCAAGAAACCACCTTGTGGAGCACCACATACATCAATTGAACACAATCTGGAGTATTCCACAAACACCCTGAAATTGACAAATTCCTTCACAACAACTTTCACTTGAAGAATGCACACACCTAGTACACTTAGGAAACCTTCCATACATTGTAACTCAAGAAACCACCTTGTGGAGCACCAAACCACAAAAAACTTCAACTAAAGGTAGATAGAACCTTATAAGCACACTTCTAGAACCGCAAGACCAAAAACCAAACTTCAAAGAAATGCAGAGCAAAACCATTTCTCCTAGACACTACTATAACATAGTTCACACACTAGTGAACACAAATTTCTTTGCACAATGATCTAGACCAATAAATTATGGATATAACATCTATGAAAACCTATAACCAACACATCCAAACTACACAAGTAGATCTTCAACATGAAAAAAATGTAGAGCAAAACCAGAACACCACTCTATATGCTAGAACACCTCTACAACACACTGTTTCCTCTTTTATTCAAATTTTCTCAAAAGAACTTGGAAACCAAGCATGAGAAACACATTCTCATAATCTTCACCACTTCCTCATCATCACCAAACCAACTGCAACACAGCAACTCAACTATACATCCATAAACAAAAGCTTATCAAAGCAACACTAGAGGTTGACATCAGTAGCACTTACTAATGACAACATAATGAAACTAATCAAAGCATTACCACAAACTACCTTCTCATGTACATCATTGACAACACAAACGTAAGTCTGTTGACATCACTAACAACACCAACTACTCATACTTGCAATAATATTTATCAATACAAAATTTTACACACATAATTGGATAATGCTTCTTGCTTTCTTATCCAATTTTACCCAATTTTCATCAAACATACTTGAGGGTTTATTCAAATATGATATTGTAGTCTATTGAGATATTTCCACTAAAACATTCCCCATATTCAACTTCCATTATAATCCCTTAGTTTTAGACCTTGATGTGCTAGTCTTACTATTGTTCTAATTTCTTACAAATTCTTGCAAAATATTCTTTTGTGTTGAGTTATACATGAATTGCAACAAACCAACTGGTATAGGGTTTTCCACTACACATGTTAAGGTTTTGACTCCTAATGAAGTAGTAAACACCCAAACAACAACCTAAGATTTGATACCAAATGTTGGGGATTTTTGAACGCTATTACAAGTGAACGATAGAATGGGACAAAGAAAACTTAAGATTATGTACTTAGTAAATAGTTAACAACATTTTCAAAATCTATATAACAAAACATAGAGAATTAAATAGAACTGTATACATCCACAATATTATACAAGAAAAACATATTTATGTGAGAAACCCTTTTAGAAGAAAACCCACCACCAAAAGTTGTTCATGGTTTTATTATTTAGAAACAAAAAGGATTAAATACAAAGGTCTTTGGAGTTTTAAAAAATTCTTAATCTACAACATACTTTCTTTTGTAAACACTCTAATTACACACCAATAATGTTCTATCCAACCTATACATAGTCTAACCTTCCAACCTTCTAACCTCGGTGCATTCACACAAAGTTGTACATATAGACATTCACATGAGAATACAAACCATCTAAATGTCTAACCAAAACATGGAATACTAAGGAACACACAACTACAATCTACCCATAATATAGTGTTAGCATGCTACACATTCACCAAGTATGAATTCTCTATATTTATAATCACCTCACATATGTAGGCTCTTGTCACACTCTATGAATCAATAGTTATATCCTTAACACATTAGTATACATGCATTTTACTAGCATAACCACCACTACTATCACCTTTCTTGTTGTATCTCTTACAAACATAAAGGTACTTTTGATTGTTTGAGGTACCTCATTCCATATTCCATAGCATTATCCTACTCTTAGATTATGGCACATGAAATCCAACTAGTTTTAATAAGTTCTCTTGCATCATTATTCATTCTTCTAGAACACTATTTCCTTATGCAATTGCGAGTTCTTTCATATGAATTACAACTGCCATCAAAACACCACCACATGTAAATAAAAAATGTATGATGTACCACAAATTATTGTCGTAAAATAATTACATGTATATGCTATACCACAAAACTTGAAAACCTTCCTATGAGGACTCTTTGTAGGTGAATATCACACTGTGCCAAAGTTATGGATGCCCTAAGAGGATGGGTATGCATATTAGACAACAAAATGTGATGCATAAATTATTGAAATCAAAATATTTCACTAGCTATTGTAAAAAACATGAAAATGAAACACCTCTACTCAATGATTCGGTTGTAGAGGATGATATGGGACTCACAAAAATTATAAAGTAACTCAAAGGAAGGGTAAATTGCTTTCAAGTTGAAAATTTATTGATGTCGTGTTAAAATGAGAGATTGTGAGGCTTTTTTAATGAACTTTTTGGAGGGATTTTGGCTTGGAAATATAGGCCTTGTCAATGGTAGTTAGATGAGTTTGTTGTGAAAATTTGACTTTGAATGGATGCAAGGACTTAGATGCAAGCCATTTTACCATCATTGGGGAGAAGTATAGAGGCTTAAAATGACTCATTTTATTAGGACCACTCAGCATGAAGGTGTGTCATCTAGAGGTGGTGGTCACTAAGCTTTTAAGGAGATATGATGGTTGATACTTTAGGATCTTGGAGGTGGTTGTTGCACTAGGATTAGGACATAAAATAGTTTGATTAATGAAATGAAAAAGTGGAAATTTGAAGGTGTACGGGTTCATGAAAAGGGTAAACACACCTAGGACTAGGGGTCAAAATAAAAATAAATAAATTAAAAGGGGTGAAAACATGAAAGGGGACAAGGTGGTACATGCATACTAGGACTTAGACTAGGAATTATGAAAAATGAGGTCTAAAACATACATGCAAAAATAATACTAAAATGAGAGAAAATTAAATCAAGAAAATTACAAAGTATGTAATTTAATATCTTATAGACATATAGTTTTTCAAGAAACTTCAACCCTTGTTGGTTGATTTTCCTTAAATCATTTTTCTACACTCTTTCCATGTGTAACTAGTTAATATGTTCACATTTGTTAATTTATAGACTATAAAAGTTGAGGTTTAAATGTAAAGGTTGGCGTGAGTTGAAGAAGGTGATCTACAAACTCCTTAAGTTAGTTATTTTAAGCTTTTAGGGTAGCTTTATCCCCTACATCCTTGAGGACTCTTTCAATAAGGTTTTTAGTTGTAACTTTCAAAAGGTTCATATTTCCTTGGCACGGTCTCTCCCCAAAATAAGTCTCAATAACCTAAAAATAAACTAGCTTAACATCATGCATTTTGTTTTCCTTAAGAGGAATAATCATTTCTAAGACTAAGCAACTAATTGTATTCTTCTTAACCCTATTTCTTTAGCATCCTATTTCTTTAGCATCTTGGGGTTTGAATCTAAAATAATTAATGCTTTAAAAAATCAACTTGATACAAGCTAACAAGTTTCCTCTTCCTATTCATAACAAAGTTATTTTTAATTCTCATGCCATCTAAGAGGACTAGGACAAGGAATAATGATAATGGGATTAATAAAATTAGGTGGAAAATCTTCTAGATGAGATGGGGAAGGAATGGGAAGTGGGATAGAAGGTGTTTTGGATTTGTATGTTGAGCCAACGTCCAAAAAAATAGGTTAAGGGTAATGGATAGAGGTATTCTTAGAGGGAGGAGAAACATTAAAAAAATAAAAAAATAAATCAAGTAGCATGGGGGGCCTCACTCTCTTCTTCCTCCTAATTTCTACTACTACCAATTAGTGTTGATTTTGGTGTCGTGTAGAAGAAGATGCTACAAATTTGTTTTGAAGATGCCCTGAAAAACCTACAAATTTATATGTTTTTGATTTTTTTTGGGGTGCTCTAGAGTGGGATTTAAATATGCAACAATTGGTTAATTATTACTCTATCCTCAAAATTGAATATTTTCAACATATCTAAACTTTAAATTTTGAGAAATGAGTTAGGAGTTATGACTACAATAAGTGGAGGTAATAAATTAAATAACTCTAATAAGCATTTTTCAGCTTTCTAGTAAGTTTTTATTTATCCAATTGTCCATTTCATTTTCTAAGAAGGCCATGAGTCACTATCAAGTGTGATGACTCTTTTGTTCTCTCTTGAAATCCTAATTTTCTAGTAGTAAGTTTTCTATTTTTGTATTGAAAAATATATAATGGTTGAATTCAAGTATGCAAGAGCAATAGAAGGGATGCATCTATAGTTTTCCCATTTTGTCTATTCTCTTAGTTGAAATAAAGATTTATTTACTCATCTATTTAGTAGTTATCAATTCTATTTTATTTTATTTTATTTAGTTTACTTATGATTCATTAAGTTCCCCAACTAATGTATTATCTTCACAAATTTCCATCTAAATCCAAAATTTATGGGACAAATCCTATTTGATCATGAATACACCATTCGAGATAGTCAAGATATTAGAAAGTCAAGTTGAAGACAATGGATTTGTCATAATATCTTACCAATATATATATATATATATATATAGTATGGTTTAAATTTTCAACCATATAGAAAAATAAATAATAAAATAAATGTTTTAATACTCTTTTTGAAGGCTACAACTTGCACAAAGAATCTCTCAACCCTCATTTGAGAGCTTGTAGTTTGCAATGATAGGTTGTAGGCCCTTAATGGGAGCTTATATAAAAATGGTGTATATATTATATCATTTATGAATAATATTATATTTATTAAAAACCATTATATTTTATATGGTTTAAATTTTCAAACATAGAGAAAAAGATTATAAAATAAATGTTTCAAACCCCTTGTTGATGGCTACAACCTACACATAGCATGTCATAGCCATCATTTGGGAGCTTGTAGTCTACAATGACGGGTTGTAGCCCCTTGGTGGGAGCTTGCAATTTGTTGTGGTATCCATAACTCTTGGAAGGGGGACACGGGGTTTGTACCCTGGTTTACCAATTCATGGCCCCTTAAACCCCTCTCTCTCTCTATCTCTCTTAATACATGCATATTATTTGTATTTAAATTAATATTGTTTAGTGAGCATTTTTGCCTAGAAATTTCATGATGATTTAAAATATAAATTCCTTCTTTGTTGAACCTTGATCTTGTTCCTTGACCTTTAATCCTTCAAGTATCTACTCTTGATGGCCTTCTCTCAATTATCCCTTCAATATATGCTAACCTTTTCCTTCTTCCACCACTTGTATTTATAATTTTATTTTTCCTTATTTTTTCATTTTTTCTAAACATATTATTTTAATTTAAAAATATTAAATGAGGGTATTATCTCCACCATTTAAGTCTATTAACTAGTGAAGAACAAAAATTTAAAATAATAAAAAATATCCCCCTATGTATTCAACTTTTAATAGATTTTTATTGTGAAATTGTTAAATCTTGGAAAGTCATTTTACTATTATAATAGATCAACCAATGTATTCAACCAAACTTACCTCTTAGAGTTAAACTTATAAACATAAACATAAACACACACACACACACACATTATTTTATTTCTTTCTACTAAATCATACTATGAAAATTATTATTATTTAGCGATATTTTTCTACCCAAAAATATAGAATGACATAAAATTATATATACAAACTCATTTTCTCTTTTTTATTAAATATTGCAATAAAAATTAATACTATTTAGTGATATTTTCTATCCAAAACTTTTAGAATGATTTAAAGCATATATACATATACATGTAGTAGTGTCACATCATTTCCTATTGCTAGTTGGTCACTATGTACTTGTGTAAAAATGACCTTAGGTGTTGTGCATGTTGTTATCTATGACCTCACTAGTGATGAAAACTAGTAGTATGAGATGATTGAAGTCATCATAGATGAAAATGGTGGGAAAATGATAGGAATTATAGTGTAGTATGTGATGCATCAACATTCCTCTTTCAAACTAGGAATGAACTTAAGGGCTTATGCATTGGTGAACAAGGTAAATGAGGAAGATTTTTTCAATAACATCACAACCACTTCCTTTATTCTTGGTGATCTCTAGGTGAACAGGCGATGTTTAAGTTAATTACATTGTGTATGTGATGGGTGCGTGAGCTAGTCACACTATGTATATGTGATGCATGGGAAAGTTATAATATGGTGTATATGTGATGTATGTGTGAATCATTCATATTGTGTATATGTGATGTATGTTCAAGATAGTCAGTGTTTGTACCTATGATGTGTGTATAAGCTAGTCACCATGTTTATAGGTGAAGTATCCTTGAGCTAACCCCATGTGTACATATAAGGTGTATGCCATAATCACCTATCTATGTGAGACACAATCAAGAGCTATCCATGTTGACTAGAGATGATGTATACTAGATCCAATCATTGTGTGAACATGGGATGTTGGAATGATATGGTCCCTATGTGGTTTTGTGTGTGTTCATACACTAACAATTGACATGAAATCAACACTTGATTCAAGTTTGTTTCTTATCATTCTATTGCAATTGGATTAATTTAAAAGCATGAGATCAATTAATATGTGTGGTTTAAAAGAAAAACTAAATATCTCATGTAAGAGGAGAGGACGAATTCTCTCTATCGTTGGATTATGAACTACAAAGCCTGGATACATGCATAGGGACATTATGAAGGAACCCTTGAGGTTGAGGTTGGGGTCTAGGAACACTAACATTCAAAGCTTACCGCATTTGAGTATGAGTATATGAGTGGTGGCATAGAGTTGTTTTAGTTTAAAAATATTAAATGAGGGTATTGTCTCCACCATTTAAGCCTATTAACTAGTGGAGAACAACTAAATTTACAATAATAATAAAAATCTCCACATATAATAGATTTTTATTTTGAAATTGTTAAATCGTAGAATGTCATTATATTGTTATAATAGATCAACCTATGTATTCAACCAAACTTACCTCTTAGAGTTTTAAACTCATAAACACACACACATATGGTTTAATTTTTTAAACATATAAAAAAAAAAATAATAAAATAAATGTTTTAAAACCATTGTTGAAGGCTACTGCCTGCACATAGCATGTCATGACCTCCATTTGGGAGCTTGTAGTCTACAATGATAGGTTGTAGCCCCTTAGTGGAGGCTTGCAAACTACTATGCTAGTCATAGCCCCTATAAGGGGAACAAGGGGTTCGCACCTTGGTTTACCAAGTCACAGCCCCTTGAACCCCCCTCTCTCTCTTAAAACATATATATTTTATTTTTATTTAAATTAATATTGTTAAGTGATACTTTTTGCTTAGAAATTTCATGATGATTTAAATTATAAATTTCTTTTTTGTTGAACCTTGATCTTGTTCCCTAACCTTTAATCCTTCTAGTATCTAAACTTGACGACCTTCTCCTAATTGTCCCTTTAATATCTACTAACCTTCTCCTTCTTCCACCACTTGTATTTATAATTTGATTTTTCCTATTATTTTTTGTTTTTCTAAAAATATGTTTTTAATTTAAAAATAATAAATGAAGGTATTATTTCCACCATTGAAGTCTATTAGCTAGTAGAAAACAAATAAATTTAGTAAAAAAAAAACTCCACCTATGTATTTAACTTATAATAGATTTTTATTTTGAAATTGTTAAATCTGAAAAACTCGTTTTACTATTATAATAGATCAACCTATTTATTCAACCAAATTTACTTCTTAAAATTAAACTTAAAAACATACACATTTTTAATTTATTTATTTTGATCGACAAGTTGTAAGATGAAGGCCCACTCCTATATATAATAACATATCAAACATAAAAAGCTTCAAACCCATAGAACATGGAACAAATAAGAGATAGAGTGAAGAAGTGCCCATAGTTAAACTTCAACAAGAACAACATAGAAATAAACCATCCCTCCAAACAAAGCAATCAAATTGAGATAACTTTGCATAGGTTTCAAGAGGCTAGAATGACTTTAGTTCTTTGGCTTTTGTTTGCTCCTAGTGAGGAGCGTCCATTGAGAGCCCTTTGTTTGCTCCTAGTGAATAGAATCTTGTGCTTCCATTCTTAATTTTTCTACCTCAGATTTCCTTCCTCAATTGGTGATATTAGTACAAGCCAATTCATCTTCATGCTCCAAACTGTCATTAAGGCCAAGATCATGCTCCTTAGGGGAATCATGAAGAAAGAGATCCTCATCTTATGTAGAATGGATGTTGTGTTGTTGAGAATCAACATTATCAATAGAGGTATGTTGAGTGTCCTAGAAAATCACCAAGATGCCCATATCCACACCATGGGAAAAATCCACATGCATTGAATTAAACCCAACTGTCGTAGCACTAGATGAGGGTTGTGGGGATGATCCATAAAAATCCCATGATTCTACCAAACAAAATAAGCATCAAGGCTGCCACTTTTATGCACCCATTTTTTGAGGTTAACAATTCAAAGACCAGAAATAGATTTAGCATCACAGCCTACAATGTTGTGCCCCATTTGATTGCACCTAAAGAAATTCTCTCAAACGCCCTCATAATTAATGTATTACATCCATGCACTGAGAGAGGAGATGATTCTAACCATGTGTGTTATAGGCTTGGAAATGACAAACATGGCACAAATTTTGGAAAATCTTTTTGAATTGATAAGAGATCCCTCATCCATTTTAATAAATTTCCCCCCTTGGTTGACCAAGATCTATGATCAAAGGGAGTTTGTAGAGACGTGGCCAAATTGGGTTGATGGTAATTCTCACATTGGTTGGATCAAATAAGGGAGATCAAAGAGTCATAAATATATCAGATTTTCAAAAAAATCAAGGATCACAAAGTGTGATTTGGAAAGTTGATGCAAAAATTCAAACACAATCAAAATCTAAAAACAACAAAATTGAAATCAAGGATCATTATATAAAACAAACTTATAATTGACAAAAGAATTGGAGATGACAAGAAAGAAGCCATGGTCAAACATATGCACCATAGAATTCTCCATGTTACGCTAATTTTATTTGCTCTAAACCAAAAAAATCTTCTACATAAGGGAATTTCCCCATATATTTGAAAAAAGAAGAGATCTAGAGCCAAGTTTTCCAAAGATATCTTGAATACAATCATTGGAGATGTGAAGATAGAGTGGCTTGGGAGACAAAGAGACCTTAGTATCCCCAAGGGAGAAAATAGGAGAGGGATCCTGGTTCTAAGAGAGATACGGTGGTTCAAGAGAAAGGGATATGTTCTCCCCACACACGCTAGCAAAAAGCACATCCTTAGCCTTGGAGTGAAACCTTAGGTCCAGCTTAGGGAAATGTTTTAGAATTTGGACCTTGCAAAAATCACTACAATAGTGAAAGGGGTTGAAGAATTTTTGCAATATTTGTAGTGAAACGATGCAGATTTCAAGAGCCCCTATCTAGGTGGGGAAGCTAAAGAAGTTGCACGAGCCAATGGTGGGAACCCAACACTAGTGTTTTTCTTTGCAGGGGGCTTAGCCCGATCAATAGAAACCTTCTTTAGTGGGTCAAAGCCCCATTCCAAATGCCTCAAACTTATCACCATTCACTCCAGTGCACTCACTAATCGCTTCTCTTTGCTCACCATTCTCATTAAAAAACATATATTTAAAATTTATGTTTTATATAATATAGATATAAACATAAACACACATATATACACACACAAAAAAACTCATTATTTTATTCCTTTATAGAATTGACTTAGAAGTATATATGCAAACTCACTTTTTCTTCTCTACTAGGGGTGAGGAGCCCATAGTGGAGCAGTTTTTA
>VDFB02281492.1:465864230-465969154 GCA_007258455.2 Sequoia sempervirens
AATGTCAGAAAAAAACTCAGTGAAAAATAGGTACTAACATAGGCGCTAAACTAGGCACTAAACTAGGAGCCACACTAGGTGCTAAACTCGGCGTAAAAATCAATGCATAAATCGGCACAAAACTCAACGCAAATATAGGCACTAATTTAGGCGCTAATTGGCACCTAATTTGGTTCCTACTTTGTTTGATCGACACAATAAATGCCAAAAATAGTGCCATCCTGATAAATAGCACTGACTTTTTCAAAAAATTAGAGAAAAATACATTAAAACAATGGGTGGAAGCAAAAAATAGAGAAAAAAGGGAGCTAATCACAAGGATTTGTTGTAGTTCTTGCAACGTGGTCAAAGCAAAGATAGAAACTATCAACTTTGGAGCCTTAAAACACTTAGTCCTTTATTTCTTTTACTTTTCATTTTTCCTCTTTTTTCTCTATGTAAACTTTCACGTTGTCATTCTCCTTTTTTTTTTCATAAAACATTTTATTTAAACATTTAACAATATCTTTAAAAGCAATGTATTAAAACAAAGTGTCAACATTTATCACTTTTTATGAACCTTGTATGACACCTTGAATGATTTCTGTAAGAAATCAATGTTGTGCTTTTATATTTGCACCTCCCAATGCAACAAAAACGTTGTGATGTTGACCTCCTATGATTATTCCCAATGAATCCAAGTTACCGTCAAGATGTTGGTTTCACAAAAAATCTTAACAATAAGTGTAGTGATGCTTGCACATTCTTGTTTTGAATATTTTTCTTATGGTCAAACTGTAAGATAGTTGAATTAATTAAATTTTGCATAAGAATGTATACTCATAAATAAGTATAAACACATACTTGAATATATATATGTATATACATACATACATGAGCTATACCTTCTAAAACTAATATTTGCATATTCTTATATTGTTGAAATCGCTATATTTATATTATTATAGAAGCATGAATTTAATTATATTTGCATATTATTGCATGCATTTAAACTAAGTTGGAAATACACTCATTTCATATGCTAAGACTTTTCCTTGATTATTAAAAGTAAATGTGTTCCATATAGTGTTGAAGATGAATTTCTATGTTGTCTTATGTGACTGGCATGTGTATTCCAGAGTGTTCCTTGCTTTTGTTTGAAATTCATTATATCATTAGATGTAGTTATGTCACTTCACAATTCCATTACTCTAGTCATATTCACATAGCTATTTTTCTTATGCTAGGTCAGGTATTCTTCTTTCAGGAAGAATTTTGAGGAAGTGAATCACTTGTGGTAGGGTGGAAACACGCTCCATCAATTTTCTCACCCTTGATGTGGTCGAAGGAGTTAAAATTCAGAAGAATCTTGGTAGGAAGGTCCTTGTTTTGGTTCATTGTGTAATATTTTTCTTGACCATGTGGTCTATTGTAATGAATATGTTCCTATATGTTTTTCCATGTTAACAACATATATACTCTAAAATTTATAAAATAATGTAACTCATTATCTCTTTTCTTGTATATTGGACATGTGTCATTTCTTATGTTTGATTATGTGGAATATGTGTAATTTATTAATTTTAATTTATTAAAGGGTGTTACATAAGTAGTTCAGGTACTTAAATACTACCAAGGATCAAGATTTTGGTGATATTCTTGATATTTTCCTTATGAAAGTTGTTTGATCACCTAGTGAATCTACATTTTATAGGGACCTAAGTATCTTGGATTTAGATTGCTTTGATCATTCATGCAAAATATTTAGACAATACTATATTATAAAGGTAAGCGTTATTAGTTTTAGAGTTACCTTTATTTGCAATAAGAAATAAAAAATTTAGTAAGTAGCTTACCCCATACCCAAAATTTAGTCAATGAACCCTTACTGTGAAGATTATCCCAACTAAAAAAAGAAAATTTCATGCTTATTCCATTCATATCTTGAGAAATCATGTCTTAATCACCTTTAATGGGGCTAGTTCTCTTTGGTGTAGTCACAGATGGAATGTCCAAAAAGGACTGTCCAACCATGCAACTTAAAGTCAGCACATTATAAATAACACAAGAAAATGCTTAGAAAACATGAAGTATCATCGATTCAAAAAATTCTAGTCTTACATGAATCATATGCCTCACATGTGGAATAACTAGGGATCACAGGCCTATCACAAGGCATTACAAATATTACAATGATCCCAAGGCCTTATTATAGTTCACAACCCTGAAGGTTAGATGTAACTATGAAAATCTAAATTTTAACTTACTTGATTCTATCTAACTATTTTGTAGATGATTACAAATGATATTAAATATGAATCTCCAGCTTCAATTATGATTTGTGTTGGCCTTAAGGGTTTATAAACCCCAAGGTATGATCAAGCATGTAAGTCAACCAAATAATATGAGAAGATAATCCATTGTGAGATGAAATATATTGTAGATCTCCAAGAAAGTTCCCCTTGGACCGAAAATTCCTTGAATGACGTTCCTTTAAGCTCTGCACACTCTAGAAAAGGTCCGCACAAAAAACCTAGACTAGGTCAGCCCTAAATGCTCTAATTGAGAATAACAATGAAATTTTGAGAGCTATAACTTTCTAAAAATGAATGCAAATCTCTTGAAACCTAGATATGTTATAGATGACCTCATGTAGAACCAATATCTTGCTTCACAAGCCAAGAAATGATACAATGGTAAAATGTGGAAGAAATTGCTGAGATAGCTATAGATTGAAATGCAAGAAAAGAAATGTTTTTGGTTGATACAAGATTCCTTTACAACCAAGGATTCTCCTGTATCACTCTTTTCCTGCAACAACATAATGGCATACCAATAGAAGCTTTATAGAGCATCCCATTTCATTACAAACATACCAACCATTAAATTTGGTACTAGTATGTAATTATATTGTTGTAGGACAAGAGGATTTCCCCCATTAAAGATGATGAAGACACAACTTATCAAGGAAGCCATGAAATAAGAATGAAATATTCTTTTTTTAGTTAGAAGAAATGTTAATAATAGGGAGTCCTTGACTATATTTTGGGTATGGGGCAAGCCACTTATTAAAAAAACTCTTTCATATTGCAGACAAAGGTAGCTCTAGAGAATAAGAATTCTTTCATTTATAAGATGCTCTTGTTAGAACCTTTGGAATGAATGATTAGTGTGATCTAAAGCCAAGATACTAAGGTCACTATAAAATGTAGAGTCACCAAGTGATCAAACAACTTTCATAAGAAGGAAAAGGTTAAGAATATCACAAAGATATTGATCCTTGATAGTCTTTAAGTATTACTTATGAGACCAAATATATGGTTTTCATTTATATAAACCCTTTGATAGAACATTTAGATGAAATTTGTTACACCCCATCTTTGAATTACAATTTACTTTTCACCTTATGCTAAGTGCATTGATGATTTGTACGTAATTATGAACCTTGAAAGCTATGATGAAATGTATGTGATATAATGGTCGTATGTACTTAATTAAAATATTGATGAATATGAAATGATATGAAATGTGATGAAAATGTTATGGCTAACTATGTGTTTGTTTTTCTAAGTGGATATGCAGGAAAGACTTCATTCCCTCTGGAGGAAGAGGGGGAGTATCACCTGAGGGAAGGGTATGGATAAGAACTTGAAACGTAGAAAATTGGCACTCTATATTTTAGGAGATAGAACTAAAGGGGGATTAGGGTTCCTCCACCAATTTCCTTCAAGTTTCATTCAAGAAAACCTTAGAGATCTCAATCTAGGGATGCAAATGAGGGAAAGAGATCTGAAATAAGGTGTTCTATGGGTGTGATTAAAGACTAAAAGGGGGTTTACCACCAAGAAAAGACTTGGAAATAAAGAAATGCAATGATATGTAAACCTAACTATGCAACCAAAGATATGAAACCTAAAATTAGAAGAATGAATTGGGAAAGGACAAAGGGGCACCTGAAAAATTGAAGAGACTCAGAACAAGGTATGAAATCCTGAAAATATGAATTTTAAATCACACTAGGACTCATACGCTAGGCTGGGTGATTTAATCCCAGTTTAGGGTTTTGGGCCGAAACTGGAATCTAGAACTGCTAAACCAGGATCTACGAAACATGCTTGAAATTTGGTATACTAGGACTCATACACCACAAGTGGCGATTTATTCCCAGTAGTAGGGTTAATATAAACTTTGATATCCTCTAATTTTCTCCTATAGCTTCTCTCCTGTCAAATCTTTGAGTCTGAAACACTAAATTGCAACCTATAGATGACTTTTCGTGTTCTTGCAATGTTGATGGCAACTTTGACAACTTGACAACTTTTCTCCAATCTTTCTCTTCAATGGATCTTCAACCTAGATATACAAATCACACATCAAAGAGAGGGAAAAATATTTTTTTATTAGTTGATAGGGGTTTTCCTTGGTAAAATTGCATTTTTGTAATCAAACCTTGAAATGAATAGAAATAGAATGAAGGAATGATGAATGAACAAATAAGATATGTTGCAACTCACCAAACCCTTGAAAAAAAGGCTACAATCTTGTATGTAATGGCTAGCATGAATGTGGATCTTGACTCTTGATTGTATGTTGTAGATATTGATTTGTGGACTTGATGAAACAACTAAAATTCATGAGCCCTAAGATTTTACAGTTTGGGTGCATTATGGTTTTCCTGATTTAAATCCAAAACTAAATCATATATCTTTACAAGATCTAAGATTTTATAGCTGGTTGTAAAGTTGTAGGCATCTTGATTCCATCCTTCATATGGTTTCCATGTTAATATCTTTTACAGTTATCTCACATGGGAAGGCTTCGTTAAGATCATTAATTTTTCATTTTGTCATATGGTGAAAAACCATGGTTTGGAGATTGTGATTGAGTTCTTGATTGGAAATCTAACAATCAAAATGAGCATTGGGTAGTGTAAATAAGCCACAATGTGTGTCAGATGTCGATAAATGATATATAATATGACTCCAATGTGTAGTATTTGTGGTTTTAGGGTTTGGAAGTTTTTTTTAAACAATATATTTTAATTTTTGAATTTTTTAAGTGGTTCATTTGAAATCACACCAACTTTTCCAATAGGATCCATCTATTATTATGATTTCAGATCAACCTTTTAAACAAGTCAAAGTGTAGAGTATGTTGTTTAAGCTGAAATGTTTTTTATAGCAAGTACTATGAGAAGAGGATGGATTTGGACCAAAAAGTCCAATTTTTTTATTTCATACTGACACTAGTCCTTCTATATCATGATGGTCATGAATTATTTTTTTCTCCTCACTTAATCATTCATGCTTTTGTTTGACTAAAAAAGGTGGTGGTCTACAAAGTGTATAAGATTCTAGCCATGGTCGTTTTGTGGGTGTGGTTTCTAGCTTTGGTTCTATGCTTGTCTACATGGAATGAACTCTTGGATTTTGTTCTAGCCTACTTTTCATTCTCTCACATCTAGCATGTGTAATCCTCCCTAAATCATTTCTCCTTGAATATATATTGGAATATTAAGGTTTACATCTTAATGATTTTTTGGCTTATTTAATATTGTTGTTAAAATAGTTAGTTTCTTGTAGCTACTTTGAGGTAGTTTTGGAAGTTTATGGAAATGCAATGTTTTGTAAGTATGTGCACAATTCATTGTAAAACCTTGTATTATTTTTTGTTAATTATTGTTACTATTTTGGATTAGATTTCCAACAATATTTAAGTTAAATTCATTTTACAACAATATTTAAAAGCTATGATGAAAACTATAATGTGTTTTGGTAGGTAAAATTTTGGAATGGTAAGGGCCTAGACATTTGATGTGAAACTTGGGTCAAAATGTAGTCACTTTAAGTTGTTTGAAGTTTATTTTATGTATTATTTTAAAAAGGATTTGTAAAGTATGATAATACATGCTTAGAAAGAATTATTTTTGTGAGAGTTGTGCTTGAGATGATTCAATGCATTGCATAGGTGCTTTGAAACTAAAGTGTATTTGTCCAAATTAAGAAAAAAAATTAATGTAATAAAGTCTTCAATTTGTGTAGGTAGTGAAATTGTCATCAACCATGAAAAATTCACTTTGATTATAATGAATTTGAAATTGTCTTCTAGTAGAAGTGTCAAATTCATCACAATGTAAGTATTTTGTGGAGGGAAATTGTTTTTAAATGAATACTATCTAAATTACCATTTATAAAATGGTGTTACACATATTTAGAAGAAAAAGGGTAGGTGGAAGAAGTCACACTTGGATAGTTCAAATTGGCTCAAGACCATAATAGAACACAAAATCATAATTAGAAAAAGTTGCTTAGGGGCAAGAGGAGTAATAGGAGGAGGTGGGTCATGGTCATTTGATTTTCCCCATACATCAACAAGGTCCAAAGTGTCTGCAAGAGGGATTTTCTATTTTCATTCTAACATTTTCTCTTCCATTTCCATGATAGGAGGTTCTAGGGAAGGAACATCTTTCTTGTAAAGGTTGTTGGAGAGTTAGATAGTCATTGTACTCCATTGTAATTAATTGCATAGTCATTGGATGTAGATGAGCAAGGATTTGATATTGTAGATGAAAGCTATAGGTGTTTGAGATTGGTTGTAGTTTAACACTTTTCACAATATTATAAAATATTTTCAATTTTTAAAAATATCTTATAATTTGTATCTTCAATTAAAAAAAGAGGTTGGAAATACATTCCTTTGATGAAATTCCTATGCTCTTTGATAGATTTCCATGCTCTAATTGCTATATTGACACACATAGAGAGGGGTTTGTTAATATTTTGAAATTTGACATTTCACCTGCCAATGGCATTTGCTTGAAAGTTTTTTAAAACATTTCTAACAAATCCATTTGGTGTATGGCCTACTATCGTAGTAATCCGAAATTTTTTTTTAGTTGATTTATTTTTGTAGGTAATTGTCTTAATGGTCTTTTTGAGAAAAGTAAAGTCAATAAAAATTGTCTTATTGTAGCTTGTAATTGTAATTCTCTGTTCTGAAAATCTATAAAAGGAGAAACAGACCAATGACAATCTAACACATTAAACTCATTTTTGGTTTTGTTTTCATTTAAAAGTATATATTCATTAATCCAAACATTAAAGAAGAGCTAAATAGATGGAAAATGAAGGTTGTATATTCGTTTCTAAAATTAAAACATTTAATTGCTAGTTTTTGATATGTTAAGCAACATTTACATGGCATTGTACCCTTTACACAATGAGCCACAAGGGCCAAAAAAGATCAAGTCCAAAAAGCTAAAACAACTAGCAAAAAAAAACACAAACACAATAGACCAACAGTTGATAGACACACCATGCAACAATAGGAGATTAACTACCATTCTCCCAATTATGAGAGAGGAGATTGACAACATCATCCCTGATCCATTTGGGGCCTTCTTCAGCAGTCTTATCCATCCCGTCCTTCATCACAATAGAGAGGGTGCTGGTAACATAGTGGACTAACTTAAAAATTGAAATGGGTCAAGCCACTAAACTTCTTCTCTATCTTCCCCATCCTTTCTTGTAGCACATGAAGATCCTCCCCTTTATCCACATTCTTCACCATATTAGCGTGTGTGCTCCACATCTAGAGGCTTAGAGGACTGGGAAGTCAAGTTCTTCTTATGCACTTTGCTGAAGTTTGAAATGTTGTGGGGCCCTTCAACATACTCCTCCTCACCATCCCCAGACTCCCTCATATCCCTAATACCTTTGTTGTCAGACTGATCCTCATCAGAATCCATTTCATTAATTTGCACTTTTTTGTTATTTTTTTATAGCCTACCAAACCTCCTGATGTTAGGATTTTTGACACCAGTCTCAATTGTAGCAGTGACCATAGTATCCCCCTTGGAATCCCTTCCCACCACATTTTTTCCTCTACTGTCCATGGTCGGTGGCTCCATCAAACCCTTCCCCTCATCCTTCACTTTATTTTTAGTGGTAGGTTTGCTAACAAACTTGGAAGGGGAAGACTTAAGCTCATAGAGACCAACCACAACACTTGAATAGGAAATACTCACACTCCCCTTAAACTTCTTAGCAATTGGTTTAGGCTTATGAGTTTCGACATTAACCAGAGGGGTTTTTCTTATAGGACCCTTGAACTCACCTAGGGATATATTGGTCAGAACAGGGGGTTCAATTTCCTCAACACAGACAGTGGAAATAGGCTTGGGTAGGCATAATGCAAGATGAAAGTGGTAGAGCCTCAAAATAAGGCCTTGGTGTAGCAACAAGGGATGAGGACCCTCTGGGTTTTGGTGAGCAGACTCAATGCACTTTTCAACAGAGCTTTCTAAATCCTTAAGTAAGGAAAAAGGGAAGCTTAACATAATTTTGTGGTGGAGGTGATTCAAAAGAGGAAAGTGAGAAATAGTAGGTTTTATATCTTCCGTCTAAGGTAGTATACTTCATGAGAGAGAGGAAAACTTGATCCCAAGGTTGTAGGAGAGCTTCTCTTTCAAACCCTGACTAGTTACGAATAGATTTTTCATTACCCACAAATAAGGAATTCAGGATTTCATTGTCTTGGGCCTTATTATGCTTTGAGTACTTCTTTTCAGTACACAAAAACCCCATTACTTGGGCAATCACCTCCTCGTTCACTTTGAAGGAGATACCACCTATGGTAACCCTTCTTTCTTTCTAGGAATTCACAAACTACATAGATAAACTTTGCTCGTGACCCACCAAGCTTTCCATTAGAGGTGCCAACCCACTGTTAACGCAAATGTACCAAACCAGAGGGTCCTTGAAAAATTCCCCACAATTGTTAGGCTCTATTCTCACACTGTCGCCACCCATGTCGCCGCTATACACACTAAAAAACTAGTAAACTTGTGAGAGCAAAAGGTTAGAAATGTGGGTTAAGTGATAAGTCATTCGCACACTTGAGTTTTTAAGCCAAATGATGCAACCTTGGGAAATCAAGGCCATGTACCAAACACAGGCTTGAGGAGTTAAATCCCTAAAGGAAATATTGGTGATCTCATTAATGAAAATCTTCAAACACTTGCGGCCAGGTAAGCAGGAAATGATGGAAATGGAGGGTTTTCCTTCCACGTTGCATTTACACAAGTACCTATGCAATATGGTAATGGGGAAAAATTTAGATAAACCTAAGCTCCAACCCTTTAGCAAAGGAATCAAATTAGCAAAAAAGGTAGGAGCAATCAAAAGATTCACCTCATAATTATTTGTCACATCAAATTTGAAATAAAAAATCTGCAAGGATATACAAGTGCTTAGCTCAAACCCCAAAAAGAGATTATGTAAGGTAGACCCAACTTGGCCGTAATCATAAAGTACTCGCCATAACTCCTCATAATAGCCTTTTTAAAAATGAACTCTGCCCCATTATTGAAAATTTTCCACATGTAAGACACCTCAATATTTAAACCCGTCCACATAGCCCAAAAGACAAGCATGTGGACCCCCCATAAGGCCAAATAAATCACATATTTAGTTATTATCATGGATCATATATGTGATTTTATTATTAAGAATTAAACCTTGAATACCTGGTGGTAGATTCCCGAAATTTCGCTAGCACTTAGAGACTTTCCAATGGGTGCCAAGGTTAGCCAAAGCATCAGCCACTTGATTACCCTCCCAGTAAATGTGTGTGGAAATCTTCAAATTCAACTTAGACACAAAATTTTTTATGCCTAATAAAATGTGTTTAGTACTCCATCCCAATAATCTTCCAAGATTAATAGCATCAATGATAGACTTAGAATCTCCCTCTATATGCAATTTCTTAATCCCCATAGTGACAGCTAATTGAATTCCCTTTAGCAACGCTCTTGATTCTGTAATTATAGAAGATTGGATACCAATCCCCCCCAAGTAACCAACCACAAAATTACCCTTGCAATCTATGATTACACCTCCTATGCTTTCCTTTCTAGGGTTTCCTTTGGCAACCCCATCAAAATTAAGTTTATACCAGCCACGATTTGAGGGTTTCCAGACAGTGTCCTGTCTAGCCTGGGATCTAGTGTTGTCAAAGGAATTGGCATCAAGGTTTTGATTCCAACCTTTATCCATATTAATTTCCCACTCATTCAGGCCTTTATGTAGGATTTTCCCTTTGAAAAGTGAAATGTTTTCTACGATGAGCCTTGACTCTATACCAAACACTCCTTTGGGCTTATCTCAATATTCTTGAATATCCTATTGTTACTCTCTTTCCACAAGCACCAACAGATAATGGAGGGGGCCTTATTCCATATCTCATGAGGTAAGGGGTGACTAAAGGTCTAAAAAAGCTCAAGATAAAGGATTTAATGTCCTTACACATAGTCCATTGAGTGCCCAATTGCTCCAAATCCACTTCCCACACACCAACAACAAATGAGTAATGTAGCAGTAAGTGGTCCATAGATTCTTCATTGAACTTGCATAACAAGCACTTGTTAGGGATTTGGAATCCCCTTTTCCTTAGATTTTCCTAAGTAAGAATCTTATTATGGTAGGTAGTCCACCAGAAAAGGTTTATTTTTAGGATCATGTGTTTGTTCCAAACCTACTTCCAAAGATTAGGGACCACACCCTAGTCTGAGAATAGATTGTAAATTGTTTTAATTTAAAGATCACCCTGCTTATCACGAGTCTAGAAGAATTCATCCATCATGTTGGTTGATGGTAATCGAGTAAGGGAGAGTAGTTCCTATAGGGGCTTGGCTAGGAGACCCAACTTAGGAGACAAAGGGCAGCAAAGAACCATGTCATTCCACCTCTTGGCCCCTTGTAGGACAAGGAGGTAATCTCTAATTTAAACTCCAAAGAAACATTGTGCCAGCCTCATTAGATTCCTATAGTTAGAGTGTGCCAAAGGGGTGTCAAATAACCAAGGGTCCTCCCAGAATCTGATACTGTTACTGTTACCAATTTTTCACACAACTCAGATTGATAGAGTTGGTTACTAAGATTCATTTTAAGGTGAAGAATTTTAGTTTTTTTTTGTAGATGTTTTAACCATTGCAAATATATGAGTTGTTGAGTTCTTAAAAAGTTCAATGTGTTTTAGTTGCCATATATCATTTGCAGCATAGTATTTCATGAAATGAGAAGGAAATGCTTTCTTTTGTATTCAATTTTCATTCATAATGATCCACATATTGTTTGCAAAAGAAAAGTACAAAATTGAACAAGAATTATACAAATGTGGTTTTGTATTCATTTGAGTAAAAAGGAGAATCAAGTGTCCCACACAAGCCATGGGAGTAGCTGGAACAATGGATCATAAAGAATACTCTACGCTACTGAAGATAAAAGAGAGAAGAGTATGTAAGAGAGAACATAATTGTCATTGCATGGTTGTGCCTTTGAGTTTACTTTAGTGTTGAGCTCTCTTTTCTACTTTTGTGCTCCAAGTGAACCTGCAAGTGGATGAAAGTTTTGTTAGAGCTCAGACTATGAACACTCCTACATGATCCATCAATAGTAGTGTAGAATACTATCTATGATGCATTGAATCAACTAAGCAAAACGAGAGGAGTGCAAGAGAATACCAAGGAGAAAATATCATAAGAAATGTCTAAATTTATTGTTTTAATCCAACATTTTTTGTTTCTTGTTTAGGTATAGGAAAATCCAAGTTTCTAATTTGTTTTGAATATCACAAATCATTTGGTGTAAAATGGGCTCCCACAAGGGTTGAGACCCGACATGCTACCCCTCAACATTCCATAAAGGGGTTTCAAAAAATAAACAACTCAATATTTCTCAAAGAGATATGCATTTGAAGGAGTGCACCAAGCGCCATGAGAACTCAAGCAAGTCACCATCTAGGACAATCAAGTCTGATAGTGCAATAAATTGAAGATCATGTAAAGGATCAATTGCTCAAGTGAACTACCATCAAGTGTATCATCATGGAATGTGATAGTGAACAGGCATACATAATGCCTTGTTTACAAAACAAATAATAGTTCAAGCAAATGGAAAAGCTTCTAAGCATCAACAAAAACTATTTTTTATTTCAAAATCTTCCATGAAAAGAATAGTCTTACATCAACTGTTCCTACCCAAGAAAACAAAAATGCATAAAGAGTGCCAAAGTAAGTTTTGGTTCCATCAAGAAATGAGTTTACAAGTGGCTGCAAGTGAACTTATGAAAGCAGAGGATGAAAGGAAAAGATGCATGGTTGACTCTAGGTACAATGCATTAAGTGTTTGAGCTAAATGCAACTTGAAACAACATCATTAATGAAGGTATTTTTGCAAAATCTTAGCTTGTTTCAGTACTTTTGATGTTGCAAACATAAGGGAAAAATCCCATTTGCATTGTTTTCATTAAGATATGGAGCTAGAAATGCATTTTTCTAAGGTATTCACGTGCATAAAATGAGTGAATATATGACCATGCAATGCATTGAAAGTAAGCATGGAATATTTTGTGTGTGTTTCATTTTTAGTACAAGAATGCAAAAAAAAGTTGTAATCAATAGTTGAAAGCTCCAAGGTGTTTGAAGTCTTTCAAACAATGTTAAAATGACAAGTGAGATCAAGTAATAAATGATTATTATGTGCACTATGATGGATGCTTAAGAAGCTAAATTGTTTTGGTTTCATCTAGAAGCAAATGGCGGAATTAGAAAAAAATACAAAAACTACACAAAGAAATGAAAGCTACAAAATTTCTCATTTTTCCTAAAGTTAATCATATGTGAAGTGAAGTCATTGCATTTTGAGAGTAACAAATGAAGCTACAATAATGGGCTCACACAGTGAAAATATTTGTTGCTTTTCAAGACAATGAGCCATTGTTCAAATAAAATAGGGTTTCAAAATGAAACAAATGCATAATACCCAATTCAAGCCTTCAAGGAGGAATCCACATTGTTTCCATTTAAATGTTTCAAAATGTAGAAGTAAAAGTAGTTCAAGCTCATGAATGAATTCAAGCAAGCTCAACTGAACTCTCATGGTTGTGACCTGAGAGTTGTTTTTCTCTCACAAATGATAATACCCATTCACGAAAATGTGTTCTGAACACAATTACAAAGAAAATCAAGTGTTTTGAGCTTGTTACCAATGGACCATGCCAGCGTTAAGTGAAGATAATGTACCCAATTTCCGTGGCCATGCTGGCTTAGTAAACCCAAAAAATGAGGCAAAAAATTGCTTATACATGTTCAATGGAAACCGTGAGAAATAGAAATGCATAGAAACCCTAGCTAGTGCTCTCATGGCCATGGCCTGAGAGAGTTTCTCTTTTCAAAAATTGAATACCTACTTAGGGTTTTGTCACCAAAATGAAAGAACAATGATGAATAACAAATGCTTGAGCTTATACAAATAATGGAGCTCCCAAAAAATGGAGAAATCAAAGCCAATGGAGGAACTAAAAAAAACTCACATAACTTCATCATTTTTATGAGAAAAGCTCGAATAAAGCTTTTATTTAAGAGGGAAATGCATCATATAGAGAATAATGGAGCTTACCATGGCTGTGTAGAAGAGAAAGCTCATCCAAGTCTGTGGCTGAAGCCTTCAAAAAGATCGAACATACCCTCCAATGGCAGCCACAAAGAGTGGAGAAATGATGTCAACACAATGGAAACATAAATGCATTAAAAAACCATTCATGGCTGTGGCCTATGGGCCAAATTTATTTTCAAATGGGGCTAAATAATGCATCAAGATGCAGATGAAAGTGCTTACCATCGAATGCAGAGGATGGCACAACAAAATGGAGAAGAAAAGAGCTCAAATGGTGGAGTCTTTGCTCCAAACCCTAATCTCCCATGGAAGCGCCCTGTAGAGACACATTTTCCACAAATATGGTCGATGTAGATGATAACCAAAAAGTGTGTTTAGAATCAATTCAAATGTGATTTTAATCACATTTCTTTTCAAAAATAAAATGCCATAAATCATATATGCCTTGTTGCCTAGGTCAAACAAATGCCTAAGGAATTTTCTTTTAGTGTTTTTTCTAGAAAATAAAATTTAAAACCATGCACATTGCCCCTCTCACTAGGGTAAGCCTTTTCAATGCCTTAGAAATATTTCACGCACCTTGCTTTATGGAAAATCAAAATAATGATTTTAGGGCCCTTTAATTTTTCCTAGGGCTTAAGCATTCTAGGGTTCCCCTTGGATTTTGAATCACTATATGTGATGGGGCCTTAAAATTTTTATGATTTTTTGTAGGAAAATCAAGTGTATGGAGAGCCTTGTATTATGTTTTGATTTTTTGCAAACATTAATGCAAAAAAATCAAAATATTTGGAGATAGAGAATGAAAAATTAGAGTATCTAGAGATGACTTGTAGAAATTTGATGTAACAAGGGGGGCTTTTGATTTTGTAATTCAGAAACTACAAGTTGTAAAACATTGATTAAGTAATGTTTCTATAAATTAATTAGTTAGTTGTTATTTAAATGCAGTTAGATGATGCACTTGAGTTGACAATAGAACTTTCCATTTTGAGTTGAGTTCTTGGGCAGATTTGGAAGGAAGGTGACAAATTGAAGTTTCTATTTTTAGTTTCCAATTGTTTGCACATGTTTTGGAGGGGTTTTTGGATGGACCCTTTGGAGATGGAAAGTTTCTATCTTTTTGAGGCAGTTTGAAGCAAATTTTTGGCACTATTTTCTAGGCTTTTGCTTGAGCTCGAATATGTAGAATGACTTGCTTTTTGGAGAGGAAATGGGCTAGATTTTTCTATTTTTCATCATGGATGTCACTTGGAGTCTATATAGTTTGAGGAATTTGAATTTCTTAGGGTTCAAAATTTTTCTTCTTGCTCTCATATTCATGGCAGAGAGTTTTGTAAAATTTTGAATCATATTTTGATATCTTGCTCCTTTAGTTTCAATACAAGAAGCAGAGTTTACCTTTCCTCTTTCCTTTTCATGCACTTGCAATGATAATGTGATAATTTTTTGTGATTTGGAGTAGTGAATCCTTCTATTGTCTTATTGTTGTGAGTTGTGGATGAGAATTGTAGTTAGTTTAGGTTGTATATTGTATTCAATGACTCTCGAATCTTTATGCAAAAAACTATTGAGCTAAATGTCCTAAGGTGGATTGTGAGCACTAATGTTTTAAGAGAGGTTGTTGTGAGTTAAGTTCTGTTAAAATCTCTGAATATCTAGTTGATCATCTTAAGTTGTAGGTTTCATTTTTCATCTTTCTGCCTACCCCTTTCCCTTGAAAGTTCATAGGTTAGGTGATTGGGTAAGGGGAACCAATCCACTTTGGAGATTCACTCTCACCAATTGATTGACCCACAAATCAGAGAGCATTTCCATTTTGCAATAGGATAGCCAAACCTAGCTTGATTGAGGGTGCAATCCTGGTTTCCAACAGTTACCATTTCCTATCTTACTATTTCATCCCTATCCTAAGCATCCCCTACAAACTGCAAATGTTCTTCCAATCCAATGAACCCAAATGATGATAATCAAAGAGGTAGTTAATCAAAGGTCTATTGTGAAGATACTTAGCGTTCATAATCTTGCACCAATCTTTCCCATTTCTTAGTTGGTCCCAACCCACCTTGGCAATCAAAGCCTTATTGGTACAAAGGATATTCCTTAGATCTCGATCCCACCACAATGTTTTGTTTTACAAACTTTGTCCCATTTGATTAGAGAAACCTTCTTCTTTTCCTCGGTCCTTGACCATAGGAAATTCCTTTGAATTTTTTCAAACTTCTCAACAATATATTTTAGGATCTTGAAAATGGAAAGGAAGTAAACAGGGATCCCTTGAAGAGTTGCTGAAAGAAGTTGTAGTTTGTCAACATGACTAAGGATGGAACCTTTCTATCCTACCAACTTCCTTTGGATCCTTTCAAGGATCGAATTCTAGAAGTCAGGAGTAACTTCCTTAAAAGTAAGGGGTAAACCAAGGTACACTAAAGGGATAGAGCCACTCATACATCCTTGAACAACAATCACCTAAGCTTGAAGGGTAGGAGTGTTGTTGAAGAAGTAAATCATACTTTTATTATAGTTAATACATTTCCTAGAGCATGCAACATAGTTATTGAGACAATTTTTCCATTTCCTGGCTTCAATCATAGAGGCTTTCCCAAAGAGAATGGTATCATCCACAAATTGTTGGATAATAGTAAGTTCCAAAGAAGAGGCAACCTTAATGCTTGTAATTGAGCCTTTCGACAGTAGATTAGATATGTTCCTACTCAAGACATCTACAATCATGATAAATAAGTAGGGTGAGAGGGGATCCCCTTGTCTTATGCCTCTCCTAGTATTAAAAATACCAAAAGGAGTCCCATTAATCAAAATAGAGTACTTTACCATAGATATGCATTCCATTAGTAGTTTGACCAAAAATTTGCCAAACCCAAACTTAGCTAAGACTTTATGAATAAAGTTCCAAACCACCTTATCATATGCTTTTGAAATATCCAATTTGAGGGCCATACTAGCATTATTACATCTATCCATAAAATGAAGTAATTAATGAGGAGTTATAGTAGCATCCAAAATATGACGACGAAGCACAAATCCTTTTTGAGTGGGGCTGATAATTTTGTCTAGGAGGGGTTTGAGATGGTTCACCAAGATTTTAGAGAGGATTTTATAAAAGGAATTGCATAAGCTGATGGGCCTAAAATCAGTCATAGACTGGGGATCGACAATCTTGGGAATTAAGTCAATAAAAGTGTGGTTTAGTTGTTTGAGAAGCTTACCAAATTTGAAGAAATCACATGCAACCAAGACAAGGTCCCCACCAACAATCTTCAAAAAAAATTTGAAAGAAGACTGGGGGAAAACCATCCAGGCCAGGTACCTTGTAGGCCTCCATACTGAAAGTAGCCATCCAAACTTCCTTAGTAGTGACAACCTTGACGATGCTAAGGTTATCATTCTGGGTAATGAAGGTTGGGAGAGGGTCCAACAACAGATCGCCCAAAGTCAGATTAGGAGCCTTAGCAGGGGGAAAATAAGCCTTATGGAAATAGTCCACCACCAAGAGATCAATTTGGGTGGGTGTATTGACCACAACCCCTTACTCATTATGCAACTTAGTTATTTGATTGCTTTTCTTGTGTTTTAGAGTGGAAACATTGAAAAAGGAGGTATTTTTGTCCCCTTCTTATAGCCATTGAACTCTCGATTTTTGTTTCAAGAAAATTTCCTCTTTCCTTAAAATTTTCTCCCCCTCCCTTCGGCTCTCTCTTTACTGATTGCAGGTTGGCAAGCTGACATCCCCTTCCTCCATCTTCTTTTGGATAGTTTTCAACTTACCCCCTAGAGCTCTTTTTTTTCTAAAAGACATCCCCAAAAACTCTTTTGTTCCATCCTTCCCTATAGTTCCATGACAAGAACTAATAATTAGCACACACATCCTTAGCAAAATATGAGAATGTCCATAACCTAACATCGAAAGTGTTCTATCAAACCTTTCACATGTCTTTTTTTGAGACTCCAATTTTTGTATGGACATTTATATTTGCAATCACAAAGGTTGTAGAAATTGGGTTTATGCCTACTTTTTGCAACACTTTTTTTTAGCAATTTTGCAATATCATTTAAAACAATTTTCTAGTAGCTATTAATTTTTTTTAGAGATCTTGAAAACTTAAATAACACTTTCTTAAATTATTTGATCTTTAAGATTGTTGTTAATTATCTTCGACAAAGTTAATGTTATAATAAGAGCTGCAGTTCTTAAGTCAATAAGATTGTTATTAATTCATTTTCAAAATATTTTTTGTTAAAAAATTTGCATATAAACTTTGCAAAAATTAAAAAAACTACTTTATATGAAAAAAATTATATTATATGACTGCTTGATAGGTACACATACTAACAACTAATTGAATAAATAAATCTAAATCAATAATATCTACTTAAAGTAAGTACTAATAAGTACGAAGTATTAAAATTTAATGATGTTTTAATTAAAACTCACCTATATAATTTTTTAGTCAAATTTATTAATTTTAATAAGACATTATAGTACTACATTTACAAAGAGCCCAAAATTTATGGTTGTATTGCTGTCTTTAATTAATTTAATGATGAAATCTATTATAGGGAGACTATATCACTTAAAACGTGAGAATTTTTATAGACAACAAAATTTCTATATAAATTTAGATTCATTTTAAATCTTATATGCATTTATTCTAAATTAAGGTAGATTCCACCACAAAATTTAGAGCTTGTCATATGTCCCATATAATATTTCAAAAATTTATTATTATCAGTTATGTTGAATAATTTGTGAAAGTTACACTAAGAAAAATAATTCTTCAATCAATAAAATTATCAATATTTTATTTTAAAAACATCTTTAATTAAAAAATTTACATGTAGTCTTTGTAGAATAATAATTTACTTTAAATAACAAATTTTTTATAATATATAATTACTTGACAAAAAAAATTACTAGTAACCAATTATAATGGTATAATAAAACAAAATATGGCCGTCATTATAATCTACATCAAATTCTATCTCATTTCTATATAGTATTTATCCTTTTTTAGAATTTTGATTCTTTATTGCACAATATTGTGAATGGTACCCCACCCACTTGTTTTGAAATTATTATTATCATATAGTTTTATTTTAATTCTAGTGTGTAAACATTATATTGACAAATTTACCTATAATGACTAATTACAATCACATAAAACAACAAAATTTAGTCATCATTTTAATTTAGATAAATTGTACCTCATTTTATATATAATTTCTCTAGTCTTAGATTTTTTTGTACTTTACTATCCAATATTGTGAAAGGCACTCCACCCACCCATTTTGAAATTATTATTTTAATGAAAATTTTAATTTATTCTAACGTGCAGACATTTTCAGAATGATTAATACAAGACATTTTATATAAAAAATCTAATATATAAAAGATAGAATAAGATAACAATTCAAAAATTAGTGCAGATGCAGACCTATTATTTTATCTAATAAAGCTTCTTACTGGTGAGGTTAAGCAGAATCCATGGAGCACCAAAAGAAGTGGCATGGTTGTGTCAAAAAACCAACAAAATCTTCTCCTCCCAGCATTTGGAAACTGAGTGCAGACTTTATAAATATGCAGAAATATGCAGCTCATCTTATTGCATGTGAACATATTGAGGGAGAAGTAAATGCAGTTGGGTGTGTTAGGTTGTGCAGGGGTCCAAAATTATGGGCGAAAGAGAAATTAGTAGCAATAGATCCTCTCAATTATTCATACACTTATCAATTAATTGATTGTAGCTTTGGGATTGAGGGATACATAGCATCTTTTAATGTAAGGAATGCTGGTGATGGGGGAGGAAATGGAAGTGGGGTTATAGAATGGAGATTTGAGGTGGATGCCTGCAAATCTTATCCAGAGGAGGAACTTGTTGGGCTCATATCCTCCAAACTGGAGCAAATGATTCATGGACTTGATGAAACAACTCAAATTCATGGGCCCTGAGATTTTACAGTTTGTGTGTAGACTGGGTTTTCTGATTTAAATTCAAAAGTAAAGTAGGGGAGAAGACCCAGTATCCGCCAGGGCTAACTTCGCGCAACTGTAGAATTCAAACCGTACATTGAATTGAAAAAAAAAATTATGGGGTTTTTTCGCTTATGAGTTAAGTGCTTATAACTAAGGTTTCAGCTTCTGGGCAATTCGATCAAGTGTGGGAGCATTGGATATGTGCGCGGAGGTCAAAAAGTCACCTTTTAGAGGGTTGTCCCAGTAGCCACCCGCTATAATTTCAATCAATTATAGCTGTTTTAGCACTTAAAATCCACTTAAATCATTCACTTTAGCACTTAATGAGCGGCTATTGGTGTTTTTGTAATTAGTTATTCAATAAAATAAAGTTTTTTAATGGATCAAAGTGAGTTTTTTTTTGGGGGGTTAAGTGAGCATGGAGGTGGTGGTAATTCAATGAGAGGCGGTAACTGGATCCTTTCTCCTATATATCTTTACAAGTTCTGAGTATTTGTAGCTGGTTGTAGACTTGTAGGCTTCTTTGATTCCATCCTTCATATGATTTCCATGCTAATAATCTTTTATAGTTATCTCACATGGGCAAGCTTCCTTAGGATCTTTAATTTCTGCTTCTTTGATTTTGTTATATGGTGAAAAAGCATGGTTTGGAGGTTTCTATTCAGCTCTTGGTGGGAAATCTGATCATTAGCGTGAGCAGCAGGTAAAGGAAATAAGCCACAGTATGCATCGGATGCCAGTAAATGATCTGGAATATAATTTCGATTTGCAGTATATGTCGGTGTATGCAGTCTTAGGAAGACTTTTTAGGGTTTCTATGGTTGGACTTAAACAGTATATTTTAAGTTTTGATAGTGTGGTTTTAGATGAGTAATCAGAACAAGTCAAAGTTTAGAGTGTGTTGTTTAAGTCAAAATCGTTTGTACAATAAGTACTATGAGAAGAAGATGGATTTGGATTGCAAGTCCGATTTTTGGTTTCGTACTAGTATTAATCCTATTCTGTGATGGCTAAAGCTCAATTTTTGCTCCTCAGTTAGTCGTTCATGCTTCTGTTTGATGAAAAAAGGCGGTGGACTACAGCCAGGTGTGAGATTCTGTGGTTGAACTCTTGGCTTCCTTCTGGTATGCTTTGCAGTTTCCCACATTTATCATGTGCAATCCTCCTTAAATCATTTCTTTCTGAATATCTGTTGAAATATTAAGGTTTACATATTGTAATAAAGTCATTTTAGTGATTTTGATGTTTATTAATTTATATTATTGTTAAAATAGTTTGTTTTTTATAGGTATTTTGGAAAGTTAGCGGACTGTAGTGTTTCATAAGCATTTGCACAATTCATTGTAAAATCTTTGTATAAACTTAATATTATTATTATTATGTTTATTATTGTTGCTATTATAAAATGAATTTTCAGCAACATTTGGGGCTATCATTTTTCAACAATAGCTTTATGGGGAGACCAAGCAAAAAGGAGTGGTTTCCAATGCAAACAATGAGGACTGTGATGGTCACCATGGATTAAAAGCTCTGATGAATAGTATAATTTGTTTTGGTAGGTAAAATGTTTGAATCACAAGGGCATAGACTTTTGATGTGAAAGCTTAGGTTAAAATGTTGTCATTTTAAGTTGTCAAAGTTTCTTTTATGTATTATTTTCATAAGGTTTTTAAAAGTACAATAAGTTGTAAAATGATTTGTTTTAATGAGAGTCATGTTGAGATGATTCAATGCATTCCACAAGTGCTTTGAAATTAAAGTGTAGTTATCCAAATTAAGCAAGACATTTAGTTTAATAAAACTTTCAACTAGTGTAGGTAGTGAAATTATCATCAACCATGATAAATTCACTTTGTCTGTAGTGATTTTGACATTGTCTTGAAGTAGAAATGTCAAATTTGTCACAATATAGATATTTTGTGGAGGATTTTAACATTCCAATTTTTTTTTTCTAACATTTGCTCTTCCATTTTTCATGATAGGAAGTTATAGGGAAGGCATATGTTTTTTGTAAAAAAGTTGTTGGAGATAATCATTGTACTCCATTGTAATTCATTTGATAGTTTTATGTATAAGAGCAATGGCTTGATAGTGTAGATGCAAGTTATAAGTGTTTGGTATTGATTATACTTATTGTGAAGCACTTTTTGTATCTTAAGATCTGACATTTTAACACTTTCAATTTATTTTAAAATGTCTTCTAATTTATTTTTAAGGATACGAATATATATCCTTCCCTTTCATCATCTATCTTTTTAAATTTCATATCCAAAAATAAAAAGATTAAAAAAAGTAATTAAAAATGTTAAATAAAATATTTTTATGAAAAGTAAAATGATAGTAACAATAAGTGACCAAAATACTATTAAACCTTTAGTAGAAAATGAAGTTGGAGAGACATCTACCTAAAAACAATATTAAATTATTTTTTGATGGATTTAAACTAAAGAAAGATAGAGATGGAGAAAAATTTAGATAACAAGAGTCAGATAAATAAAGATGTAGGAATTTCAACTATAAAAGAACTTGGACATCAAACTTACAATCAATTGTAATGCAGCTTTAGAAACTAAAGCCTGCATAACTAAAAGTTTATCTGATGGTGGGCAGTGTGAAGGATGGAGATTAAACAGACTGCTTCTTGGCACTTCAACTTAAAGTTCTCACTCTTGGTTTGGCCACTAAATGTTGAGGAACCAAAGAGCACATATTCCTTTGATGGAGCATGAAGCCAAGGATTATGCTAAAATGCAAACAATTAGCATGCACATCCTTAGCAAATAGGGTCCTAACCATTCAAATGGTAATGTACGTTCATCTTTCCCATTTGCATAGGACATAGTTCTAATGGCTGCCACAAGCAAGGATATAAATAGTTGCTCTTAGTCAAGCTTAAATTCCAATGCATTCACAAAAAGCTTGGTACTACCATGAGGAGAACTTTTATATGAGTAATGCAAATACCACTTCCCTACATGAAATTTATGATCAAGCCATATACATATGGAGGGACAAACTTTGCATTGGGAGTATACAAGGCATGCAATCATTGGTAGTGCATAGAGACAATTTTTTGAGTGTGTAGGTTGGTTAAATTTTTTGAGTGTGTAGGTTGGTTGGTTGAGTGTTATACACTTTCATCAAAATATCATCCTTGTTAATATATGTAGAGTTCACTACTTTCAAGGCATGTTAATGATTTTTTTCTTTCTTAAATTGCAAGTCTTATGCTTTACTTAATGATCAAATATTCAAAATTCATGTGCAAACATTTTCTTCAAAATCTCATCATAGCTATGACTTGACAAAAGTGAGATTGTTCTAGATTGAATTTGAAAAAGGTGATTGAAGAATAATTACATTCTCATTTTCATATTTTCAAAGAAGATTGAATATTTAGAGCTAGCACAAGAAGAAAGGAATTCAAAATGAATGTGAGAGAAAATACACTTGGTGTAACCATTACACATTGAAGTGTAATTGCATGTTGATGAAATTAATCTTGGTTATTCCTAAATCAAATATAAAATAAACAAAGATTCATCCTAGAGTTCTAACAACTTGTAATCACATGATATGGAAGTGCATGATATGCCATGTCATCATATGACTACTACTAAATAGAGAATTACCATTACCACTTTTTGTACATACAAAATTTCCTAACCTTACTCTCACTTTCTCATTTTTCTAGATAATCAAGCAAGTTTTTGATTTATGATTATTCCATTTGTGAGAGATGCTATGCATTGTAAAATATTCTTTGTTTCGTAGGTTTCTATAGAGCATAATGTGAAGGATAAACACAAATGATGATATATAATACGATCAATTACTTTCACATGGATCTTGTTATTCTTTTTATGATGATATTACTTCCATCCATTTTTATGAGAACTCAATTACTTTGCAATACATATACATTTTAGATTCATATGCAATTTATACAGGGGGAAAATTAAATGGTAAAATTTGCATACCTGGATGTCAATTTCTATTTAATTTTAGGTCCATTTTGAAAAAAAATCTTCATACAATTTTACATACCAAGATGTGACACACTTTCGTACTGAGTTAAACTCCTTCCCTATCCCCATGCATACAAATATACATATTCTCTTCCAATTGACCTTATTCCCATCTTATCTACAATTATTGCCATATATTTTCAACATTTATTACTTGTGATCATAGTGCAAAAAATATCATTTGCAGCCAATCAATTATGATTGGTTTACTATTAAATGAATTGTCAAGTACTAACTTGATGCAAACTCAACAAACCAAACTCACTCCTTGAGCTCTCGCAAATCAAACTTACACACATACATAGATCCACAGCTTACTAAATCTTGTTCAACTCCATAGCTAATTCGAAGACAAATTGACAATTGCATTTGTCAATTAAACAACTCAAAATTACACAAACAAAATGAAGGAAAAGTTAATTTATTTCATCAACATAATCCTCTCAAACTCTATTGCACCCAATGTAATCAAAGTACACAGACAATTTTAATTTGAATCAAAATTGCCCTGTCTCAAGGCGTTCTCCTTCTTGAATTCCCCTCTGCAACATTGCATATTATTTATTCCCAAGCACACCTCCATTAGCAACTTTAGTCTGCAACTTGTTTTCCTTCTTATGCCGATCTCTCTCTGCACTTTTTGGGCTCCTCTATGGTGTGGCCTAATCTTTTTCCCCAGTCTGCAATTCTTAATTTGTATTCCCCTTTAACTTTGCCTCCCTCTCCTCTTCGCATTCTAACTGCCATGGCCTCCTACCCAATTCTCATCATAGCCTATCCTTGCATTTAATCATATCGATCCTCTGTTATATGCAACTTATTTGTATTCTTTTCTTAAAAATGCCACAAGAAAAGTGGTGCAACCTCCTCTTGTTCTATTGCACCCATCTTTCTTTTCAAATTTCTGCCTTTGTCTTTCCTCAGCCTGTGCGCACACACTCTATGATGCCAATTATTTTACTTGGCGATCACTTTACCTGCTGTGTTTTGCCCAAATCATGGAGCTCGACCTCCCCTCTTCACACACAGTCATGCCTTTTCCTCTCTATTTTCTATTAAATATGCACTTATATTACAATCTAAAGCATGGCTTCATCAATCGAGGTTTCTCATACAACAACCTATATTTTTTTCATCCTTTGTTGATGTTGCAACCCTTGTCACTCTAATTGTCCTATGCAGCCTCCTCAACTCCCTGCCTGCATGGTAATTTTATGTTGGTTTTTTTAATCTTTCCTGGCATCTGATTTTCCTCTGCTCCCCATACAAGTTGTGACCCTTAGTATTCTATTTTTTTCTTGCATCTTTCACTTCTCTATCACTCTCCATGTATTTTTATTTTTATTACTTATTGTCATTGCAATTTAAGTTATTTGTCTTTGAGTTTAAATTCATGAAAACCAAAGAATTTTTTTTTTTTTTTAACCATCAACATGTAAATCTGTACATCCATACTTTGTGACATGGTGACAATGATGGAACCCTGCAACATCCTTCTTCAATAATTTTCTAAGCCCTTGGAAATTTTACCAGTGCCAACATATTCCAATGTGACTTGATGTTTTCTCATTGAATGCCTTTACCACTTCCAAAGTTGCATCAACGGTTTCCTGACTTACAAAGAACATCAACAAAATGAGACAACTCCAACAAAACTAAAACATCATCTTTTTTGGTTGATTCAATATTGTGAACACCCAAGACGCTCATGCATCAAACATGCTAGGTAGAAATTTTGTGAGTATAGGCTCACAAAGGTAGAGTTGAGTAGTCGAAATGCTAGATTCCAGGTTGTAACCAATTTGTAGTGAAATCCATCATTGTCCAAAGTGTTCAAGATCAATCCTTCTTCCTCTTTTTCTAGCACCTTACTTGAACAACTTTCACCCTCCTCTCACAACTTTGCTCTACATTCTTCTTCCCTCTCATGGACTCATGTCCATCATCGATCAACCTTCTCTGCCAAATAATCTCCACTCTCCTCTCCTCCTTCTTGGGATCCAATCCATCACTAACCAACCACCTCCACCAAAATCCACCTGCATCATCCTCCACAATCTCTACAAGAAAATATGAAACATTTACAACATACTTTTATTTTGTACAATATAATATAGTATAATAACATTAATATAAGAATTTAATAATAAAGAATCATAATATAATATAATAATTAAATACTATTTATTAATATAATAACAATAATAAACTAATTATAATAATATGATAACAAGAATAATATAATACTAATATTAAAATTAATAATAATTTATTGATAATAATATAATATAACAATTTTTTTTTTGGGGGAAAAATGTCTCGCAATTGAAACTTAGAATTTTGGTTTATAGCAAGTGTAGAGGACTTGAAGAATGAAAATGAAGGGAAAAATATCGGGAGGGAATAGACAAGATACCTCTATTTTTTATTGGGAAAATTATATTCCCTTGGGGTGGAGAAATCAAAGGAAGGAAGATTACATAGGGAACAAAAGAAACACAAACACTTACTGGAGACTTAGGAGATTTAATGGAAACAATAATGCAAACAAAGGGGCTCACTAGACTGAAGGGAGAGGAAGTGGTGTAGAGAGTGGTGGAAATGCAGGATATCACAAGAAATATTATCGTAATAGTAAGGTGATTGTCTTAAATATGAGGGCAATCCATAGCAAATTAGAGAGCCTAAAGGAAAATTCTTTATTCGTGAAATTGACTAGAACTCAAATCTATGGGAAAAGATGCACAAATGGTGAGAAGATCAATGGGGCTCAAAGGTAAGTATTAAGTCTCTCCCAAATGGCTTCATGTTAATAAAATGTAGATCCAAAGAAAGAAAGGAATAAATTTTGAACAAAAGGTCATGTTAATGTTAGAAGGTTAATATGGTTTCTTTACAACTAAATGGAAGCCCGATTTCAATCTCATACATCATAGTATGGGAAAAACCACAATGTGGATAAGACTATACAATCTTTTATCAAAATATTAGAATGAGGAAGCATTGAAAGAGATCGGTGATGCTCTAGGATATTTTATTCAAGTGGATGAAAAAAAAATTGAAGAAGGAATTTGGAGTGTTTGTAAGAATTTGCATGGAAATAAATCCTAATAATAGAAAATATGATTCAAGTTGGAGATCATAATGGAGTATGGGAGGTGGAAGTAGAAGATCAAGCTAGAATCCAATACACCTAGAAAGGAGAAGGGAAGTGGAGATCATTTGAACAAAAAAAATGGTCCACAAAATCCACAAAAGGAAATGATATAATATCAACCAATGAGGAAGAATTTTGGGATACGGTTAACAAAGAGAGAAGGGAAACTCAAAAGGTGGTTAAGATGATTAGTCATATTTGATGCTATTAGAATCTACCTCACTAATTGAAAGAGTGATGGAGATTTAAAATCAATTGGTTGGTAGGAAATTTCTAGGGTTCCAAAAAAGTTGGGTAACTCATCAAAGGACAAAAGTACTAAGAATAGAGAGGAGGCAACATGAAGAAATTAAGACAAATAATTTTTCCAAGATATAGAAGAAGTGCCCAAAATTTTGTAGATTTTGAAAGAAGATAAGAAAACAAATTGAAGGATTATCCAAGGATTTTTAGAAGGGGAGCAAGATAGCATGTGATGAATGGTGGAAGAGAGTCAAGAAAGTATTGAAAATTTAACAAATGGGATAGCCAATGAGCTATTTGGGATAACCAATAGTCATAGAATGAATCCGTTGGAAAGGGAGATAGAGAGGCTAGTTGATAAGAGTAATGGGAAAAGTGGGATGAAAATCCAACTTTGGAAGAAGGTTAATGGGTGGATAAGGTGGAAGGTTGGATCCTAGAAGTAGAAGAAAAATTCTACCAAAATGGAGGTGACTCTCCTCATAGAGAAAGCTTAGGCATAAAGTAGAAGGAATTGAAGAAAGTGTCACCTAATTGCATGGAAGGGAAGAAGAAAGGAAGAAGACAAATATGGAGAAATTAATTCAAGAAGGGTATGTTGAAGGGAAAATGAAAATCACAAGGCTTTTGAGATCTAGGAAGGGAAAAACCCTTCCTAGAGAGCCATAAAGTTAATATCTTTAAATGTTATGGGCTTAAATTCTCCTAACAAAAAGTTCTTAGTAAAGTGATTCAAGTAGGTGTCAATATCTAACATCCTTATAATCCAAGAAATAAAAAATGTCTAGCAAAGATGTAGATCTCTTCAAAGGGAAGATGAAATTTTGGAAATCTACCATGGTAGAGGCATAAGGCTCTTTAGGTGGGTTAGTTGTACTTTGGAAACCAAAATATGCCTTTTTGGAAATCCTAGCAAAGAACAAAATAATGCCACATAAATTAGGAGGTAATAGAACAAGATCAATCGATTAAAGGTAGCAGATGGGTCAATAACTAAGGATTGAGGCATAATCAAGTGAGAGATAGTAGCATATTTTAAGAATCTACTCAATAATTGGGAAGGATCCATTATCAAACATGATAACCTAATTTTGGAAAGCATCCCCAAACTAGAACAGAGGCACAAAACAAAGTCTTAACATAGACCTTTAAAAGGGAAGAGATAAAAGTGGCTATATGGTAGCTACATCTAGATAAATCACCTAGATCAAATGGCTTTCTGGCATTCTTTCAAAAATATTGGCATATTGTGGGGAAGAAAGTATGTGAAGCAATAGAAGACTCCAAAAAGAGGGAAACTTGTTGAAGGAGATAAACAACACCTTAATAACTCTAATCCTAAAAAAAGAGCAAGCTTGGCTCTAGAATATTTTCAGCCAATCTCATTATGTAACACAATATACAAAAATATTGGAAAAATAAGTGGCTAGTAGGATCAAGAAGATTTTAGTAGAAATAATCATTGAGGAACAAATAGGGTTTGTACCTGGGAGGTTAATTTTGGATGGTGTTATTATTTCTCAATAAGTTGTTCACTCTACCTTGAGAAATGGAAATAAAAATATGTTGGTAAAAGTAGATATTAGGAAAGCATATGATAAATTCAATTTTAAATTTATCTTCAAATTTTTTAATGGATTTGGTATTGAGTTAAGCTGGATAAATTAGTTCTTCAATTGTATTGCAAGCCCAAGGTACTCAATATTACTGAATGGCTCTCTAGAAAGATTTTTTGAGTCATTATAGGGTCTTCACAAGGGGGATCATCTCTCCCCATTCCTTTTCATAATAATGGTAGATACATTAGGTATGGATCTAAACATGGCTCTAATGGAAAGGAAGATAGAAGGGATAAAAATAACAAGTAATCTCCCCCTATTTCTTATCAACAATTTGCAAATGATACAATAATGTTTTGGACAACAAAGAGGAGGAAAGCTAAATGTATGAAAGGAATATTAAAAATATATTCAAAGGCTTTGGGCCAAGAGGTCAATGCTTCAAAATTGGAAATATTATTTCTATCAAATCATTGAAGGAAACAACAAGAGATCCTCAAATTTATATATTACAAGATCATTAAGTTTCCTAAATGGTATACTTTAGAGGGAGAGAGGGAGAAAGAGAGATACTTGAGAGAGAGAGAGGGAGAGAGAGATAGAGGGAGGGAGAGAGATATTTGAGAGGGAGAGAGGGAGAGAGGGAGATAGAGGAAGGGGGAGGAAGAGAGAGACTTGAGATGGTGAGAGGGAGGGAGAGAGGGAGAGAGAGTGGGAGAGAGAGAATTGAGAGGGGAGAGAGTGTGGAGTGTGAGCTGAGAGAGAGAGACTTGAGAGGAGAGACCTAAGAGGGAGAGAGAGAGAGAGAGAGAGAGAGGGAGAGGGAGAGGGAGAGGGAGAGGGAGAGGGAGAGGGAGAAAGAGAGAGAAGGAGATGGAGTGGGAGGGACCTAAGAGAGAGAGGGAGTGAGTGAGAGAGAGAGAGAAGGAAGGATGGAGAGAGAGGTAGAGAGATATTTCTAGAGCTCAAGGAGAGAAAGTGAGAAAGATAGGTATAAAGAGGGATAAAGAGAGAAGAAAGGAGGGAGGGATAGATCTAGAGCTTAAGGGGAGACATAGTGATATATAGAGAGGTAGAGAAAGGGATAGAGAGATATGATGATTTATGAAGATTTTTTCTTCTCTTTGCTACAAAAAATATAAATATTTCATTATTCATTACTTTTTCTAATTTTTCAAGTATTTTGAGATGAGTGCTATAAAAAAATCATGAAAAAATGACTTTACATGTGAAATTAGTGAGCATTTGATGTTTCAAAAATGAAATATGAAGTTCAAATGATTATAATTATTTTTTGGTGTACAATATAGAAACACCACCTAGTCCATTGTGTAGAGCTCTCAATCACCTTTCCAACTCCTGTAAAAATTTGAAAATTTGATAAGAAACACAAAAGTTATGCCCATTTTACTAAAGAGGGTTTTTTAGGTTTTCAAAACGGATATCTATTTTGTTTTTCAAAAAAATGGGTTCCCACTTTCCAAAAGGGTGAAGCCACAATACTGATTTACAATTCAAGTGAGGAAGGAAAACTCACAAAAAATGACCCCAAAGAAAAAAAATTAATTTTGGGGGTTCGTACGAACCTATAGGTTCAATCAAACCCATTAGAGGTTCACCCAAACTAGGGTTCGACCGAACCCCTTTGAATTTTGACCACCAAAAAACCAAAAAAAATGCATAGCAAAGGGGTTCGAGCGAACCCCTTTGAAGGGGTTTGAATGAACCGGGGTTCGAATGAACCGGGGTTCAAATGAACCCTAGTTCGAGCGAACCCCTAGGGGTTCCAACAAGCCCCTAGGGGTTCGTACGAACCCCCCTTATCCCTCATCCCCCCCCTGAGACACAAAAAAAACCTAAATTTTGGCACTTCGGAGCTCAGGTTGAGGATGAAAATGGAAGAATCTTCACAAACCCAACTAGAATCAGGTAGTCCTCGAAATGAGCTATCCAACAAATATAATTTTAATATGGTTTGGTTTTATTATGTATTTGTTTTTTTAGTTTTATTAAACATAGGTTTTTCATCGAAAATGAAGGTCTCTATTCTGCACATGTGGAAAAATAGCAAATTATCAAAATAAAAAATTGAAACATATGAGTGCACCAGATATTGAAGTCCTTGATCCAACAAAAATAAAAAATTTGAATTTCAATATATACAAAAAAAGTTACGTGTTATACAATTGCGCTATGTCTGAATTCTAATTGGTTTGACTTTGAAATTTGATTAAGGAAAAAATATTCAATAAAAAACTATCTAACCGAGTGGAAGCACTAGATATCAGAGTTACAAATATAAATTTGAAAGAATTAAAATTTTATCCTTCATGGAAAAAAAGTTATGCGTTATATGGTGTGCGTCACTTTTTAAAAATGTTGTTTTATGAAAAAAGTCATTTTTCGTGGTAGATGGAAAAAGAAGTACAATTTGATTCCAAAATTTTTGAAAAAACTATTTTTAGAATTTACAGAAAAAATGTGATGAGACTCTAGTTTGCATCATCTTCAAATACCTCACGGTTTAGCCGCTATAGGTGCCCAAATGTGAAGATTTAGTTAAAAATAATAATTTCAGTGTTCAGTTTGGCCAAAAATTGTAGACCACTATTGTTGGATCGCCCAAAATGGATATCCGTTTTGAAAACAAAATGGATATCCATTTCCATTTGGTATTACCAAACCAAAAAGGATATTGTACCCAAGCCTGCAAAAAGTCAAAGTGAATTCCGCATTCTTGGATGTGTTAAAAACACCTTTTTTTCACATTGCCACTTTTTGGACCCCCCATGATCCTGCACATACCCGAGAAACTAATTCAAGAAGATGGCGTTGAAGGGAAAATGAAAATCACAAGGGTTTTGAGATCTGGGAAGGGAAAAGCCCTTCCCAGAGAGCCATGAAGATAATATCTTTGAATGTTATGGGCTTAAATGCCCCTAACAAAAAGTTCTTAGTAAAGTGATTCAAGTAAGTGTCAATATCTGACATCGTTATGATCCAAGAAATAAAAAATGTCGAGCAAAGATGTAGTGCTCTTCAAAGGGAAGATAAAATTTTGGAAATCTACCATGGTAGAGGAAGAAGGCTCTTTAGGTGGGTTAGTTGTACTTTAGAAACCAAAATATGCCTTTTTGGAAATCCTAGTAGAGAACAAAATAATGCCACATAAATTAGGAGGTAATAGAACAAGATCAATCAATTAAAGGTAGCAGATGGGTCAATAACTAAGGATAGAGGCATAATCAAGTGAGAGATAGTAGCATATTTTTAGAATCTACTCAATAATTGGGAAGGATCCATTATCAAACACGAGAACCTATTTTTGGAAAGCATCCCCAAACTAGAATAGAGGCACAAAACAAAGTGCTAACATAGTCCTTTAAAAGGGAAGAGATAAAAGTGGCTATATGGTAGCTACATCTAGATAAATCACCTAGATCAAATGGCTTTCTAGCATTCTTTAAAAAATATTGGCATATTGTGGGGAAGAAAGTATCTGAAGCAATAGAAGACTCCCAAAAAAGGGAAACTTGTTGAAGGAGATAAACAACACTTTAATAACTCTAATCCTAAAAAAAGAGCAAGCTTGGCTCTAGAAGATTTTCAACCAATCTCATTATGTAATGCAATATACAAAAATATTGGAAAAATAAGTGGCTAGTAGGATCAAGAAGATTTTAGTAGAAATAATCATTGAGGAACAAATAGGGTTTGTACTTGGGAGGTTAATTTTGGATGGTGTTATTATTTCTCAATAAGTTGTTCACTCTACCTTGAGAAATGGAAATAAAAAAAGTTGGTAAAAGTAGATATTAGGAAAGCATATGATAAATTCAATTTTAGATTTATCTTCAAAGTTTTTAATGGATTTGGTATTGAGTTAAGCTGGATAAATTAGATCTTCAGTTGTGTTGCAAGCCCAAGGTACTTAATGTTACTGAATGGATCTCTAGAAAGATTTTTTGAGTCATTATAGGGTCTTCACAAGGGGGATCATCTCTCCCCATTTATTTTCATAATAATGGTAGATGTACATTAGGTATGGCTCTAAACATGGCTCTAATGGAAAGGAAGATAGAAGGGATAAAAATAACAAGTAATCTCCCCCTATTTCTTATCAACAATTTGCAAATGATACAATAATGTTTGGGAAAACAAAGAGGAGGAAAGCTAAATGTATGAAAGAAATATTAATAATATACTCAAAGGCTTCAGGGTAAGGCTTCGGGGTAGGAGGTCAATGCTTCAAAATTGGAAATATTATTTCTATCAACTCATCGAAGGAAACATCAAGAGATCCTTAAATTTATAGATTACAAGATCATTAAGTTTCCTAGCAAGTATCTAGGACTTCCACTATCTCTAGGGTTGAGATCAAACAATTTATAAGACCCATTGATAGAAAACATGTCAAATCATGCAACATCTTGGAAAGGGAGGTGGCTATCTTGGGCTGGCAAGATAATAATGCTAAAAGCAACCATTCTTGCTATCCCCATATACTTAATGGCATGCTTATCTATGACAAATAGGGTGCATCAAATATTAAAAATAATAATGAGAAAATACTTTTGGAAATGATCTTCAAAGAAGGATAAATTGGCTTTAATAACATGGGATAAAATATGCAAATCGAGAAAGGATAGAGGTGAACTGGTTTAAAAAGGAAATTACTACAAAATAAAGCTATGGGGGTGAATCTAGTGTGAAATATGTTCTAAAAACCATAGTTAAAATGGGTAAAGTTACTATAAAACAAGTATTCAGACAGAATAGACTCTTCAAATATTCTAACAAGATTACCTCAAGGCTTAAGAATATGGAACTTCATCTCCAATTATCAATTAGTCATCATCAAACACCTCACTTGGGATATTCACGATGGAAATATTTATCTCTTCTAGGAAGACTAATGAGGGTAACTCCCCCTCAAAAAAATAGGACTTAACTAGATTAGAAGAATTCTAGAGCTAAACTTGGGGCACACGATGAGGAACAACTTGGAGGTGTGTCAAATAGATGACATCACAAGGTAGAATTGGAACAATTTGAATAGTCTTGATCAAGAGTTAACTCTTCTATGAAATGTATTGAGAGAAAGAAGCATTTCTTTGAGATAGGGGAACATAAATCTAGTATGGCACAAGGCAAAGACTAGTCAATATAATGTAAGAGAAGGGTATAGGCTACTTAAGGTAAATACTAGGGAAATGGAGATCCCTATTCATCTGTGTTAGAATAAACTATGCCTCACTAAGGTGGGGACATTTACATGGGAAAATCTTTAGGGGAAGATCCTAATAGTGGATAGATTCCTAAAAATGGGGCATCATGGGCCATCAAGATGCCTATTGTGTAGAAGCTCGCAAGAGGAACCAAACCATCTTCTTCTTAGGTGTGAATTTTCCCAAGAATGTTGGAAATGGTTATGTGCAAAAATAGGTTGGGTAAGTGTTTTATTAAGTGATATCTTGAGCTTGTTCAAGTCTTGGCCAACTTTAAACAAGAACAAAATGCTATTATTCCTTTGGATAATAAGCTCATCAATAATGATTTGGGAGATATGGAATGAATGAAATAGGAGAATATTTTAGGGAAAATAATTGAACATGTCTTCCTTCCTAAATAAATTGGAAGTTGTGCGATTGTGGAGGTAGAAAATAATAGAATAGAAAACCATAATTTGAATTCCAAATTTTGGATATCTTGGGATAATAGTATAATGAAAAATTGGTATGGGCTACAACCTCTATTGGTGTGTGGGGTAGGGGATGAGGCATCAACTATGCCAAGAGAAAAGGCTAAGTGGACATCACCTAAGAGGGGTTGGTGCAAGCTGAATTTTAATGGTGCATCGAGAGGAAACCCTAGTGCCTCTAGTTCCCATTGCATAATTCATGACTGGGAATGGATGAAATTATGTAAAGCCTCTATACCATTGAAAGAAGGTACAAAGAATTCCTCAGAGATTCAAGCACTTTTGTTTGGTCTGGAGCTTTTTCAAGGTCATAGGATCACAAACATAGAAGAGGAAGGTGATTCCACAATAATAATAAATGCCATTCGAAAGGGGTCAAGTATAAAATTGGAAACTAAAATGTCACTTAGAGAAAATTATGGAGAAATTAGCAACCTTTTGGAGCTACACAATGAAACACATTTATAAAGAGGAAAATATGGAGGCCAATAGGCTTGCCAACCTAGCAGTAGATGGGACTCTAAAGATTAAATTTTGTAATTAATCCCCACATTTCCTCTAATAGTTTTCTCACATAGTGAGCTTAGCGCAATCTCCCATCAAGGGTATGATAAGATACTAGGCATATTTTGTAATGAGAAGAATCTTAGAGAAGTAACATTATTCAGGTGGTATTAAAATCCCAGAGTCAAAATGTCATTAAAATGAAAGAAAAGAACCACAAACAAGGCTAGAAAAATGATTGTTGTACTCCTCTCATAGCTAGGCTAGGTGGCACTTTGTGCAAAGAAGGCAATGGGGGCCTATTAAAGCAAGTTTTCAGAGGTAAGTAAACACATGTCTCATAACTTAGAAATTGTAGCAAGAGAACGATGGACACACCTATGAGGTTGGTTTATTTGAAGAGAAATGGATTATTAAGAAGAGGTAACAGACCATAGGCTAAAAATGTTCTTTAAAAATTGACAAAATTTGGAGTTCACTACAATCAACTAGGTTTTAGGTGACAAATTTTTGGTGGTGGAAGATAGATATAGGGTCAATACGAACATGTCCTCCTGATATGTGGCCTCCCTACCTGATTTAGGAGATTTGAAAGAGATGGTGCAAGGATCAGTGAAGGGGATAATCAAGAAGGAATTTCTTGGTGTCCTAGATTAAATTTTCGGTGTGGCAAGGATAGGCTTTTGTATTCCTCACCAGTGCGATATTTTTCATCTGTGAGATGATGATGAGGAGTTGCTTTGGGTTCCCTTCTTGGTGAATTTAGCTACAAGAAATCTGGAGCAACACTGTGTCAAGGCTATACAGGGATTCTCACTCTAGAGGAAAATGACGATTCTTGATCCCATTTTCGAAATTGAATGGGTGCATGCCTTTTTAAACTAGGTTCTAGCTGAAGAAGAAGATGAGTAGGGAAATTGTATTATTGTATAGTTATAGCTAAAAATGTAAAACAAAAAAGAGTTAAGGTTAAATTTCATTCTGAATTTTGCGACTATCCTAGAGTAGCATAGGGTGATTTAGCTTCTCTTAGAATCCTAGGCCAAGTCTTGGATTTTGTCAATGTTATGTAACATCTTTTGAAATTAATACAAACAACTTTGTTGCAAGCTTGTTGATCAAAAAAATAAATAATATATAATACAACAAAATAATAGTATAATATAGTTATGATAATATATTAATACAAATATTAAATAAATAATAATTTAATATATTATATAATAAAAATAATTCTAATAGTTATATATTACTACTTACCTAACAATATATTATAAAAAAATACATTATAATAGTATAATCGAATATCTATATTAATATGAGACATTTATTTTTTATTATATTATTTAACATAAGATAAATATAAGTGAATTTATTGAAAAAATAAACATATTGAGAAAAATATATCTCTTCGTTATTTATATAAATTAATTATACTTCATTTATATATTAATTTCTTTATCCTTTTACCACCAACCCCACCATCTTTATTAGCCGAGAGGCGTATTACAATGGCATCCATCAAAAAGAAAAATTCAATGTAAGGAAAAACTCTTTAGTTTGAATTTGACATTCAAATGACATGCAGCTAGTATAACTACATTTATTGTATGTAGACGTTTTTTCAAGTAGATTTAAAGTAGATTTTAAAATAGTTTTAAATCGATTTGATATCTTATTCACTCAAATACTTATTTTTTATATCATAATCAATTTTATAATGATTTCATTTTTATTATTATTAATACTAAAATTTAATATTAATAATTATAATTAATTTAATTAAAGTAATTATTATAATAAATTAGTATTTATATAACATTATTATTTATATAAAATACATCTTTTTGTTTAATCAAAAGTGGCAAGCCACTATATTTTATTATTTTATATATAATTATATTTACAAACCCTGGTTCGATGAGCATACCGACATGAAAGAACTAGGTGAAGAAAACCTCTAGTTATAGCTCAAACGTTACAAAATATTTTACAATTTGGTACCATATACATACAAAGAAGTCAATTTTTCCATTTGGTGTTTGTCTAACTTGTCGACTTACATGTCCATAATTTCAAAATTACAAAACATTTTGCTATTTGGGATCATTTACATTCATAGAAGCCAATTTTTCCATTTGGCATTCATATAACTTGTCAACTAACATGTCCATAATTCAAAAACATACTACATCGAATGCAGTTTGAAATTTTCCTTAATGAAATCTAATCCAAAAAAGTAGCTTCCATTTGTACTAGAAATTGCCATTTGCATTTTTATAGGCTGGCCAAAAAATTGCTCAAAAAAGTTTGCATTTGAACACCTAGACATGTCAAAATCAATTTCAAAAAAATCACTTTAGCTTTCACTTATTCTTCTATCTACATATTCTCCACAGAGTTCTCCCCTTGTTCATCATGTCCCTCGTCCATGTTCTGAGAATTGAGTGCAATATTCATATCTGAAACCATAGTTGCAGCCCAATTCTGAACCAAATTCTGGACAAACCTCTGTGAATCTGGCTGAGTAGTAACTGGCTGGCGTTGAATAATTGAAGAAGTTGCATGAATACAATTATGATAAAGCAAAAAAGACACATAATGATATTTTTCTCTTAAACATTTAGACATTTCTCTCCCCACATGATGACTATATCTTGCTAATGTCCTGTTAAAATGATTTGGGTTAGAAAGCTCCAGAGATAGCTTGAATGCATAATAGATGTTAAAAAACACCCTATTATGTGGTAAGAAATGTGGCGGAAATATTCCACCCACATAACCCTCCCCCATGCCAAAAACATACTTTTGTGTGCATTCAACAAGGGCATCATTCTGCAGGAATATGTCATTAACTATTTTTCTACAATTACAATCACAAAATCTAGACATTGTAGCATATCCAAGAGGTTAGAGATGAAAATTGACAAAAAATTTGATGGGAAAAGTAACCTCCTTGACTTTGGATGGGGAACTTTCATCCCAATAACACATTTGAGACACCTATAATCACAGGGACACCTTAGCTTAATCACAGTTTGTAGATGAAGCTCTTCCAACCTTCCTATAAATGGCCTCTCCCACCTTTGAACTGGAAACCACACACGATAATTCTTCAGATGATAATCCATCACTGTTACCCTTACAATTTTTTTACAAATTAATCCTTAAGAGGATAGTTATGCACTTACTGTTTGTCAACAAAAAAATTACTTTGGCCGAATAAATAGAGGAGTTTTTGCCATAAGACATTAACTATCATGATGACAACAAGTTTAGTATGTAAAAAACTAAATTTGAACATCATAAGAATGGCATTTAGCACATGCTTGATTGATATCCTACACCTCTAGAATAACTGAATCATTTAACATAAAGATGCTAAACATATTGAAAACTGGTAAACCATTTTAAGAAATAATGAGATGAAAACACCTATTACCATGTCACAAGATTTACATTTTCTTTCTGAAAGGATAGATATAGAAATCCATGCGTACCACAACTGAAAGTTGGCAACTCCAAAATTCACTATAGTGTACTAAGGAATACTAATAGGCTTAACCACATAGATGAATGATTACACTAGTTGCCAACAACACAAAATGCTTAGATCATCATAAAATAGGAATGTGCCTCTAATTGAATCCAAATCATGCGAACTTGATTTCACAATAATTGGCATACTCCCAAATCTGCATAAACAATTAACCTTTGAATTTGTGTTATTCGTTTGAAATGACATACAAGCCATCTCAATTGTAGTGGCACCACAAACTTTTGACAAGAATCAAAATTGCACATATGAATAGTACGATTCAGATGCAAACTTTAAGCATCTTTGAAATTTGTTAACTTTGCTTGCATCACTTTGATTCCTTCTTGTGATATCATCAAATGATTCTTAAAAAAAGAACATGCATCTGTAATGCTTTCATTTCTCTCTCTTATATCCAGCCAAGAAGCTCCCGCACATGTAGTTGACAATTACACATGTATTGTTAGATCTTTAATTTTACTGAATTAATTTTTCATCTTCATAGATCTGAAAGGAATTGGCACATGTAATTTCCAATTACCCATGTGTTGGCAAGTAACACACGTGTAATTTCCAATTACATATGCATAGCTAGATCACCAAGTTAATCTTTTTTCATAGATCTAACCAAAAAAATAACACAATTGTAATTGCCAATTACATATATGAGGTCGGATCATTTCATCTCTTCATGAAAATTTATCACATATATATGTATTCTTATTCCTGAAATATAACAAACCCTATCTAACCTTCCCAGATGTTAGACAAAATTTGATATAATTTAGGAGTTTCCATCCTTAATCAGATTTTCTATTTAGAGAAAACAAAATCTCAAAAACTATACCATGCCAAATTTACTAGATATTTGTACACGCCAAAAAATTAGCTAGTTAAACTGCCAAATCTAACAAAATATTTCCTCTTTTGTTAGTAAAGCTTCTAACATATAATGCATCTTACCTAGTGCAACCACATGAGTAACTTCATTATCTACTTGATCACACCCATAGTTTGCTAAAAAATATGCAACCATATTTCCTTCTTTGTATGTGTGGAAGATTTCATAATTACCTATTTTGGCAAGCAATGACCATATCTGCTTAACAATATATTCCAACTTCTAATTTTGAAGCTTACGATCTCGACATGCATTAATTAAAATCATTGAGTCACCTTCAACTTGAATCATAGGTAGTTTGAAGCTAAAAACTAGCTTCAAACCAAACAAAAGAGCTTGAGCCTCAACAAGATTATTAGTTCCAAACATCAATTTATAAGATTTTGCACATAACTCTAAACCTTTATGATCTCTTGTAACCAACCCTGCTCCAAATAAACCTAGATTCCCCCTAGATGCTCCATCTATATTCAGCTTAAAGATACCTAAAGGAGGAGGAGACCACACTATAGAATATCTACTTACCTTTGGGACATACTGATGAAGACTACCTTTTAATGGCAGAGACAATAAAGTCCATGAGGACAACAAGCTTGAGTCCCAAGCAGTGAAAAGTGAGCCAACATGCTTTACTTTGTACACAAGCATTTATTGTTTCAGATAATGACCTTTCCAATAGTAATAGCATTTGATTAATGTTCATTTTCTCTTTCCTAAAAATAATTCTATTTCTTGCCCACCAGATAGCCCATAATATTGAGGATGGTATGATGCACCAAATACTTGGAAAAAATGATGTTTTATACAGCTGTGGCCAACTAGTAAATAATTTCCAAATGGTGTTTGGAATAGCTATTAACTAGTTCATTTTAGCTAGTACAAACAACCAACAAATCTGCGCTACTGAACACAAAAGAAAGAGGTGATTTATATCTTCAAACTCCTAATCACAAAACACACATTTAAAAGGAACATCTATCTTTAGTTTTACTAGTTTATCACTTGTTAGAATTTTATTTTGAATTGCAAGCCAAGCAAAACAACCTGCTTTAGGAATTTTTTTTGAGTTCCAACAAAACTGATAGGCTCTTTGTTGTGATACTTGTAGGGATGGTTGAGAAATTAATTTGTACCCCTCTTTAACTGTATAACAACCTGTGTTTTCTTTAGACCATATTAATCTATCAGGTTTGGATGAAAATAAACTACTCTTTCTTGTAGGATAGATGAAATTTGATCTTTATGATTCTCATCTATTGCCTCTTTTGAAAAGTCCTTCCACTTGACTTTTCCAATCATTGAATCCACATTCTGAACATAATCTTTCACTTTTGAGCCCCAAAGTTGAGACAAAAATTTTGTAGTGTTCTCAAAATTGAAATCTACAGCTAGATTCTGGTATCCATCCAAGAATCTTTCCAAAATGAGGCTTCATTACCATCATTCACTTCCCAAGTTAGATGAGGTAAGATAACTTTCCTACATGAGACCAAAAATTTCCACATTGCAGACCCTGAAGGAGGATTTGCAACAATAAAAATTCTCGATGGGCAATGGTTATCTAGATATTTTATCTGCATAAGATGACACCACTTAATTATAGGTTTATCATACATTCACCAAACCATTTTAGCTCCTAGTGCCAAATTTCTATCTATCAAATTGTGAAGGCCTGCTCCACCTTTTAACTTCTCTAAACACATTGTTTCCAGAGATATCAGGGGAATTTTCTTTTTGCTATCCAAATTACCCAACCATAAAAATTTACTGATCAACTTTTGAATTTGAAAAATGATGGACTTTGGTGCTTTTAGAACTGTCATATAGTAATTTGGACTCGTTGATAATATAGATTTTACTAGTAAGACTCTCCCAGCTAAAGATAACCATCTACCTTTCCATGATAGTATTTTAGCTTGAATGGTTTGAATGATTTTTGCAAATAATTACTCTTGTTTTGACTAGTAAAGAATGGGATACCAAGATATTTACATGGAAACTAGGCTTGTTGAAAACCAAAAAGATTCACTATTCGATTTTCAATAACAGAATTTGTATTGAGAACATAAATTTTTGACTTTCTTTCCTTTACTTTTTGTCCCAAAGCCATAGTGTACTTATCTAATAAAGACTTTATCTGCAAAGCTTCTCTTATTGAGGCTTTACCAAAAAGCAAAGTACCATCAACAAAATGAGAATGAGTCACTGACATGTTAGTATTTGGAATAGAGACACCCTGAATGAGACCATGCGTATGAGCTTTAAGAAAAGACCTACTCAAAGCTTCTACTAAAATGATAAATAAGAATGGAGACAATGGATCTCCTTGACGGACCCCTTGGGTAGATCCAAAAAAACCAACCGCAGATCCATTTAATAAAACCAAAAACTTAGCACTAGATAAACATGCCTTACACCACTTAGGAGAAAAACCAAACTTCAATAGCACCCGATTCAAAAAAACCCAATCAACCCTATCATATGCCTTCTGCATATCAAGTTTAATAATCATTGTAGACAATTTATTTAAAACAATGGAGTGCAAAGTTTCATGGGCAACAATTTCTCCTTTTGATGTTTCTCTCCCAGGAACAAACCCCCCTATTCCTCAGAGATGATTGAGGGCAGAAGAGGATGTAATCAAACATAAATGGCCTTTGTGAATATTTTATAAATTTTATTACATAAAGAAATAGGCCGAAAATCAGAGAAAGTATTAGGAGTTTTAATTTTTGGTATGATGACAATATTAGTCACATTAAATTTTTTCAGCATACCTCCTGGTTTTCTTTATTCCTCTAGAGCATTAAGAATATCAACTCCAATAAATTCCTAGCATTTTTGATAAAATATGGCAGTGAAACCATCAGGACCTGGTGCTTTGACAGGAGACATGGAGAAAACCACTTCTTTCACTTCTTTAAGTGAAAAAGGAGCCATCAGCCTGACATTATCTTCATGAGATACCAGATTAGGGATATCCTGAATAACCTCTTCTCTTTCTCTTGCTAAAAGAGCATTATCATTATTATTTGCAGATAATAGAGTAGAGAAAAACTTGACTCCTTCATTTTGAATCTCTACCTCTTTAGTAAGCAAATCTCCTGTCACACTGTCTTTAATTGAGAAAATAGAGCTTTTTGCTTTTTTTATTTGTGTTGATATATGGAAATTTTTTGTATTCCTATCTCCATCTTTCAGCCATAATTCTCTAGATTTTTTTCTCCAATAGACCTCATCTCTTAATAACAACTTCCATTCCTCTTGTAATTTTCTCTATTCTTCAAATAATGCAATATCAAGACCATTAGCAATAATGTTTTCATTTACTACTTCTAACTTTTTGTAAACCAATTCTTATTATAATTATAAAGATTTTTTTATTATTTTATAATATATATTTATACATTCTTTTTAATTTTGAATGTTAAAAGGATAAATTAAAGTAAAATAAAAATAATTACGCCGAGAGTTACGTCGAGAGGCTATTACGCAAGTGGCGGTAATGTTGCTTTTTTAGATTTTAAAATCAATTTAATTAAAAAAATAAATTAAAACTAAATACTTAGTGTCATTTAATAAATTTTTAAATTTTTAGGGTGAACATTTATTTATAGTAGTAACATAAATATATTTTTTATAATTTTAACAAATTTCAATGTATTTATTTGTAATTTTTTTTGTTTATTTTTCAATAGTTTTTAGTTTTTGTTTTATTTTAAAAGTTTTGAAGTTTATTTTATCACAAATTCACAGCATCACAAAATAAATTAAAACTAAATGTTTAGTGTCATATAATAAATTTTTAAGCTTTTAGAGTGAACATTTATTTATAGTAGTAACACAAATATATTTTTTTATAATGATAAGAAATTTCAATGTATTTATTTGTAATTTTTTTGGTTTATTTTTCAATAGTGTATTTATTTTATTTTAGTTATTTTTCAATAGTTTTTAGTTTTTTTGCTTTGTTTTTAAAGCAGTTCTAAATATGTTTTATTCACAACTTTCTTTAGATGTAAACAAAGATTCAAGGAGTCTAAGGTTTATTGCTTTTTATTTGTGGTTGTTTTATTATTGAGTGAGATGGAAAGTCTCCCAAGTTGAGTCCGTTGGACTTTTTAGGACTCATTTGGTTTGGAACTTGGCAAGGTTACATTTTCTTAATACGTGCTAGAATCAAAACTAGGGTTTGGTTACCTTATCTTGTATCTTTGTGAAGAAAATACATAAATTTAATATTTGATCTTATCTTAATTGATAATTGTATCACATTTGTTTAAAGAAGAAATTGGACATATGTATTAAAAATCAAATTATAATTAAAATCAGTCAATTCAAATTTCACGGGGAACTCATAAGACAACTAAGCATCTTTGTGTTTAACCTCTAATGTGCTATTGAGTCTTTTCTGGGTTTATTTCACTATTGAGTCTTTTCGCCTGATTTATTTTGCTCATAAATTATTTGATTGATTGAAACGGTGATAGCATATGGGCAATTTACTGTTGTTTTGAATAAGTTGATGAAAATAGGCGCCTTGAGAAAAGATAACTCTCGGCGTATTTTATATATATTAATATTTAATATATGTATGCTAGTTATATAATATCTTGAACAATACCCTACCCACCCACGCAACTACCCTTATTATAGAATTTCCTCACTGACCTTGAAATTGTTATTATCATGGAAAATTTAATTTATTCTAACGTGCAAACATGAATAGAAGACATTTTATATAAAAAAAACTTCTGATAACAACTCAAAAATCAACCCATCTAGATCTATAATTTTATCCTTTAAAGCTTCCTTAATAATGAGGTTAAGAAGAATCCATGGATCACCAAAAGAAGTGGCATGGTTGTGTTAAAAAACCAGCCAAATCTTCTCCTCAAAGCATTTGAAACTGACTGTAGATTTTATAAATGTGCAGAAATATGCAGCTCATATTATTTGCATGTGAACATATTGAGGGAGAAATAAATGTAGTTGGGTGTGTTAGATTGTGCAGGGGTCCAAAATTATGTGCAAAAGAGAAATTAGTAGCAATATATCCTCTCAATTATTCATACACTTATCAAGTAATTGATTCTAACTTTGGGATTGAGGGCTACAGAGCATCTTTTAATGTACAAAGAATGTTGATGATGGAAGTGGAAGTGGGGTTATAGAATGGAGATTTGAAGTGGATGGTTGCAAATCTTATGCAGAGGAGGAACTTGTTGGGTTCATATCCTCCAAATTGGAACTAATGATTCATGGACTTGATGAAACAACTAAAATTCATGAGCCTTGAGATTTTACAGTTTGTGTGTAGACTTGTTTTCCTGATTTAAATCCAAAAGTAAAGTATATATCTTTACAAGTTCTGAGTTTTATAGCTGGTTGTAAACGTACAGGATTCTTTGACTCCATCCTTCATATGGTTTCCATGCTAATATCTTTTTTGGTTACCTCACATGGGCAAGCTTCATTAGAATCTTTAATTTTTGCTTCTTTGATTTCGTTATATGGGGAAAAAATAGGGTTTGGAGGTTTCTTTTCAGCTCTTGGTAGGAAATCTGACCATCGGCGTGAGCATCAGACATTGGTAAATAATCTGGAATATAATTCTGATTTGCAGTATATGTCATTTTATGCAGTTTCTAGCAAGCTTTTTTAGGGTTTGTATGGTTGGATTTAACAGTATAATTTAAGTTTTGATTTGTTATTATGTTAGTAGTATTTTTCTATTAGAGTGGTTTCAGATGAATAATCAGAACAAGTCAAAACATAGAATGTGTTGTTTATGTTGAAATGATTTGTAAAAGAAGATGAATTTAAATTAGCAAACCCCAGTCAATGGGCCCTTGGTCTACTGGTGAAGTTGAAAGGTTCTAAATGAGCCCACTAGGGATCAAGTTTTGTTGAGTGCAAGGCTTTGACATTGAAAAAGGGATGAGGTCGGGATCATGCCCCAGGAGAATTTGGCGGAATGGATACCCCTCAGTCCTTGGCTCTTAGCTGAAGAGGTTCGGCCCAAGAAGGCTCGTGCTCCCGTATCGGGTTGCTACAAATAATTTGTGGATGACCTCCATAAAAAAAAATAAAAAATTAGCAAACCCGATTTTTGATTTGTACCAGTACCAATCCTGTTTCTTGATGGCAGTTTTGAAAAATTACATGAATTTAATGTTTTATAAATATTTGCACAATTCATTGTAAAATATTGTATAAATTTAATAATATTATTAGTTCTTCCCAAGACAGAATATTAATGCATCCATTGCATGCAATTTTTTTTAACTAGTAGTGAGAGTCCAACCAATGAACATCTAGAATTAAAAACTTGACCAACAATTTTATATAGTCTATTTTTAATTGTCTATTTTTAAAATTGTTAAAATATCCTTTATCGTTCTTTTTATTGGTTCATGTTGTCAACACTCAATGTAAAAATTAGGATTTTTTTAAAAAAAATTATGTACAATGCAATAAATTTAATTCATTGAATCAAATTTCAAACCTATTAATGACTTGAATGACAAGAGCACTATTACATACATCATAATATAATTACATTGTTGAATTAAATGTAGTATTTTACATTTTTTATTTAATAATTGATAAGATTTTCAAAGCTTATTAAATAAATTTGAGTACATTCAATACATCTTTTATATTTGTTTACCAGTGTGTATTAAATATCAAAATAAAATTTATCTATTTATAATAAATATCAAAGTAAAATTTTATCTATCTACAATTAATATTTTAATAAAATATACATAATATAATTTAACAAGGCAATATATATATATGGCTAGTCGAATGGCTATTAAGTCCTTCCTATTACAGTGAGGTCAATATGAGTTCTAGTCTCCCTGCCCTCGTGGTACCGGAGGGCGTGCCTCTAGCTACCGGTCACGTTAAAAATTTTACTAGGAGTCATAGCTTATAGGGGGTCGTATATACAAAACCCGACTTGTACTTAAAATATATATATATATATATATATATATATATATATATATATATATATATATATATATATATATATGTATGTATATGTTTTATTTTTGCAATTTTAATTAATTAAATAATAATAACATTATACAACAACAAACAATCATATTACACCCTTATCTACTTCTATTCACTAAATGTTTAAAAAAACCAAGCACACCCATAATTGAATATTTTGTGTTTACTATTGTTGCTATTTTGAATTAGATTTTCAACAACATTTGTATTTGTCATTTTCCAACAATATCTTTATGGGAGACCAAGCAACAAAGAGCGGTTTCCAATGCAAACAATGAGGACTGTGAAATGGTCGTGCCATAGATCAAAAGCTATGATGAAATTTATAAAAAAAAATTGGAAGGTAAAATGCTTGAATGATAAGGGCCTAGACTTTTCATCTGAAAAATTGGATCAAAATATTGTCATTTTAAGTTGTTTGAAGTTTATTTTTCATATTATCTTTGAAAGGTTTTTAAAAGTGTGATAAGATGCAAAAGGAATTGTTTTATGTGGGAGTTATGTTGAGATGATTTGATGCATTGCATAGGTTCTATAAAATGAAATTGTATTTCTGCAAATTAAACAAGATATTTAGTTAATAAAACTTTCAATTTGTGTAGGTAGTGAAATTATTATCAACCATGATAAATTTTCTTTTGACTACAATGATTTTGAAATTGTCTTCAAGTATAATTGTCATAATTTTCACAATATAGAATTTTGTGGAGGGTTTTAACATTTCAATTTTCTTTCTAACAATTGCTCTTCCATTTTTCATGATAAGAGGTTATAGGGAAGGCATATGTTTCTTGTAAATGTTATTGGAGAGTTCAATAGTCATTATTTTCCATTGTAATTCATTTCATAGTTCTGTGCAAAAGAGAAAAGGTTTGATAGTGTAGATGCAAGTTGTAGGTGTTTGATTTTGGTTGCGGTCACTGTGAAGTAATTTTTGTATCATAGGATCTAACATTTTAGCACTTTCAATTATTTAAATGTCTTCTAATTTGTTTCTTAAATACACAAGCATATGTCCCTCCATTTCATCATCTATCCTTTTAAATCTTGTACTTAAAAATTAAAAAAAATTAAAAATTAGAAACAATCACAAAAAATATTAAATGATTATTTTTATGAAAAAAAATATAATCAAAATCACTAATCAAAATATGTTGGAAAGATATCTACCTAGAAACGATATTAAATTGTTGCCTTTAATGAATTTAAACTAAATAAAGACAGAGATGGAGAAGAATTTAGATAAGTAAGAATTGGATAAATAAAGATGTAGGAATATGGAATAAATAGCATTTGCATAGGATGTGACCAAATTTACAAGCTCATAGGCCTCGAATGTCAACTATGAAAGAACTTGGACATCAAACTTACACTCAAATATAATGCAACTTTAGAAACTAAAGCCTACATAACTAAAAGTTTATCTGATGGTGGGCAGTGTGGGGATTAAACATTCTGCATCTTGGTAGTTGGGCATAGTCTTTGATGATATTCGTTTGATGGAGCATGAAGCCAAGGATTATACAAAAGGAAAACAATTAGTGTGCACATCTTTAGCAAATAGGGTCCTAACCATTCAAATGGTAGTGTAGGTTCATCTTTCCCATTTGCATGCAACATAGTTCTAACGATTTGACTGCCAAATACAAGGATATAAATAGTTGCTCTTAGTCTAGCTTAAATTCCAATGCATTCACAAAAATATTGGTAGGACCATGAGGAGAAATTTTATGGAGTAATGCAAATACCATTTCCCAACATGAAATTGGTGATCCAGCCATATACATATGGATTAATAAAATATTTACCAATGGACAAGCTTTGGATTGGGAGAATACAAGGCATACAATCATTGGTAGTGGATGGAGAAATTTTTTGAGTGCGCAGGTTTGTTAGTCGAGTGTTATACACTTTGTTGGAAATATGTGCCTCAATCATCACAGGCTAAAACCTCTGCTGGAGCCAAGTCGGTGTGACAACTCTTATGTTTGGCCGACTAGTAGTTTGGAACGTCATGTTTTGTACAGGTCATAGTGACCTAGCTTTTTTCTCACCGAAGGATCATATCACTGTGACAAGAAGCTTTCGGTGTGACCTCTTACCGCTCGGGGAGATCTTTGGCTGACAGGCCATTCTATCACTTATCGTTGAGACCCTTGGCCGAAAGGCTTAGTTCGGGAAGAAGTCTAGGCGATGTGTTAAAGTCTCGCTGACATCGTTTGGTTTAAAGTCATCAAGGAAACTCTCGCCGGAAGGAATACTATCGGTAAGAAGTCTTACCGATATGAGAAAGTCACATCGGCCGTATCCATTCGGGGTAACTCAAAGGGCTTCAGGGAGAAGTCTAGGCGATGTGTTAAAGTCTCGCTGATAGTGTTTGGTTTAAAGTCATTGGGGAAACTCTCGCCAGAAGGAATACTATCGGTAAGAAGTCTTACCGATATGAGAAAGTCACACCGACCGTATTCATTTGGGGTAACTCAAAGGGCTTTGGGGAGAAGTCTCAGCGAGAATAGAATGTCTCGCCGATGATGAGAAGTCTTTGGTATAGCTCTTGGTGAACGGTGGTCATCGGTGTAACATATATGTGTTCGATAAGAACTCTTGGCGAAGGTGATATGTCTTGGTGATTGTTGATGACTTCGGGGTGACATTTGTGATCTTGGAGAAACCTCTTGGTGATATTGATAAGTCTTTCCGACTATTGTTTGATGATCAGTATTACATGTGACTTCAGTATAACCCTTAATTACTCGACGTGAGTTCCTGGTGAAGAACGATACTCTTGCCGAATGGTAAACTCACATCTATGAGACTTTTGGATGTCGCTATGATCTCCTGGTGAAAGCGATAGGTCTCGTCGACTACTTGGTGCTTCGGTGTAACACATGAAAGCTCAATAGAACATCTTGGCGATAATGATACCTCTTGGCAACATCGATATGAAGCTTTTAGGGCATCGGGGAGACACTTCTTGTGTCTCACCGACATGCTAATACAATGTGGACTCTGTTGACCATTTGACCATCCTATGTGGAGTCTCATGGACCAATAGGAGAGCTAAATCTGAACAGTTGGAAGATTGTTCATTGTGATGGTTCTATGAGGAAGCTCGATAGATAGAGATTGACATGGTTATACTCGGTGATTGCAGATTGTGATCAGTTGGTTCGATCAATAGTTGGATGAACAGTTCAAATTGTATCAGTGGATGAATTCTATTCTGTGAAGACTGTAACTTGTAGGTTCCTGTACAAGATTGTTTGTGGTGAATGCTGTTGTAAACAAACAGTAGAAAGATAAGTCTGACATTTGTATGTAATCTCCATTACTATAATACAAAGTGATTTCTCTTGGTGTGGTGGGTTTTTCTCCCGTAAGGGTTTTTCCACGTATATCTGGTGTTCATGTGTGATTGTCAAATACTCTGTTTCTGCTATCTACTTCATAGTGCATCTTAATTGAGCTGTAATTGAAAAATTAAAAGTATATCTGCATTCTTTTCTGAGGTTTTGACGTTAGGAGAGTTGTTTCCGCATCTGACATTCCTTACAAGTGGTATAAGAGCCTAGCCAGTTGTGTTATCCTTGTGGGTACGTTGGGTTTTTTGAGTCAATTATGTTCAGTGGGAGTCTTGTAGAGTTTGTTATTTTTTATTACAGGTTGAGATGGCTAGCACGTCAGGAAAGATTGAAATAGAGAAATTCAATGGCAGTAATTTTGAGTTATGGAAACTTAAGATGGAAGATTTCTTAGTGGATCGTGATCTTTGGATTGCTGTTTCTAGAACTAAACCTATAGGCATGAAGCAAGAAGAATGGGACCTTGCAAATAGGAAGTCTAAGGGGCTGATAAGGCTCTATTTGGCAGACTCCGTTCTTCTGAATGTGCATGAGGAGAAGACTACATCTTCCTTGTGGAAGAGACTGGCATCTATTTATCAGGGGAAGTCCTTGGTGAATAAACTATTCCTGAGGAAGAAGCTGTATAGTTTGAGAATGCAGGAAGGAGGGTCTGTAGCTAATCATTTGAACACATTCAACATGCTGATTGCACAATTAACATCTATTGGTGTGAAGACTGAAGAAGAGGATCGTTGTATGCTTCTATTATGTTCTTTGCCAGACTCTTGGGATCATCTGGTGATGGCTATTGGGAGTACAACATCCAGTTTCAAGATGGAAGATGTTGTTGGTTCTTTGCTGTCAGAAGAGATGAGAAGGAAATCTTCTGAGATGGTGAAGGAAGCTCTTGCTGTCAGAGGAAGGTCAAAAGAGAAAGGCAAGAAGACAAGAAGTCCAAATCAAAATTAGAGGGGAGATCAAAGTCTCCTGGAAAGAATTCCAAGGTGAAGTGTTGAACTGTGGGCAACCTGGTCATGTCTGAAAGGATTGCAAAGAGGAGAAGAAGAAAGAAGAAGAAATTTTCTGATAATGATTCTTCTCAGAGTGATTTAGATGCCTTCATGATGCCTTGGCTACTGCAGCATCAGATGATGTCCGGCCGATTGATTCTGGTGCATCTTTCACATGACATCTCATAGAGATTGGTTCACAAAGTATGAAGAATACGATGGAAAGGTGTGCACTTGGAAAGTGATTCAACTTTGGAAATTGTTGGCTATGGAAGAGTCAGAATCCAATTCCTCATGATGAGTAAAGGGGATAAAGGATGTTATGCATGCCAGGTCTGGCTCAAATTTCTATCTGTCAATAAGCTAAATGATATCTGGAGTACAAGTCACATTCTTTGGAAATGGCTGCAAGATGACTAGAGGTTCTATGGTGCTGGCTAGAGGTGCTCAAATTGATACCCTATACAAGCTGGATGCACAGGCTGTTCAATGTAACAATGTCTCTGGAAAGTCACTAAAAGGCTACTCATGGAGGTAAAGAGGGAAATATCTCTAATTATGTAAACTCTATGGAAGTAAAACTTCTAGTAGAAGAAGACTATGCTCTGGCATCATAGGCTAGGTCACATAGGAGAAAAAGGTTTAAAAACCTTGAAGAATAAAAACCTAGTTGAGGGGCTTGAAGATTGTAATCTCGAATTTGAATTATGTGAGTATTGTATATATGGAAAACAACACCATGTTTCATTTTATTCCAATCCTCATAAATATTTGGTTTGTTAGATTATATTCATTCGGATGTATTTGGTTTAGTGGATGTTCTTCTTTATCTAAGTCAAGATACTATGTGTCGTTCATTGATGATTATTCAAGAAGAGCATTTGTTTATTTTTTGAAAAGTAAATTAGAAATGTTCAGTCATTTAAGGAATTTAAAACCTTGTTGAAAATCAGACTAGTAGAAAAATAAAATGCTTAAGGACTGATAGGCGTGTGAATTTTGTTCTGATAAATTTGAAAGATACCGTAAAGACCATGGGATTAAAAAAGACATAAGACTACACTTTATACTCCATAGCAGTAATGGAGCGCGTAAGGTTCAATAGGACAGCGATGGAGAGATCAAGCATGCTCGTGAGTGTTTTGGAGGAGAAGTTTTGGGCTGAGGTTGTATCTACTGCATGTTACTTGATTAATCACTCCTAATTCTGCTCTTGTTGAGAAAACACCTTTGGAAGTGTGGTCTGGTAAGAAGCCCTCTCTTAGACATATTCGAGTCTTTGGCTGTGAGGCATATGCATATGTGCCAGATGTGAAAAGATCTAAATTGGAGAACAAGGTTGTCAAATGTATTTTTATTGGCTATAGTGTTGGCATAAAAGGATACAAGCTTTGGAATCCTGATACATAGAAGGTTGTATATAGCATAAGTGTAATCTTTCGTGAGCTGAAACTTTCTACTTTGGATCTACAGTCAAAGACAAAGTCAAAAAATAATAAGGATGTTGTTGTAATTCCTCCTACACCAGAGAAAGAGGAATTGAAAATTTAAAATGTACCTAAAACTGAGGAGGAGCTCAAGTAGTTCTGAAAGTTTTAAGAAGAAGAACAACCTCAGCCTTAGCTAGTGAGGAGGTCAACCGAAAGAAACAACCCGATAGGTATGGGTTCTTTTTTGATTGATTCTACTTGTGCCTATGCTTTGATTTCTAGCACTGGATGAGCCTAGGACTGTAAAAGAGGTATTTAAAATGTTTGATTTAGACTCTTGGATGGAAGCCATGGAAGAAGAGATGGCATCTTTAGAAAAGAATGATACATGGAGTCTAGTGCCCTTGCCTGAAGGTAGAAAACCTGTGGGCTGCAAATGGGTATTTAAGAAGAAGATTGGTCTGGATGGCAGTGTAGAAAAGTACAAGGCAAGACTGGTTGCAAAGGGTTATTCACAGGTCGAGGGAATTGATTATGGGGAGATTTTTTCTCCTTTAGCAAAGTTGACATCTATCAGATTTCTTTTGTCACTTGCAGCAGCGTATGGCTTAGAGGTCAAATAGATGGATGTGAAGACAACATTTCTTCATGGTGATCTTGAAGAAGAAATCTATATGTCCCAGCCTGAGCACTTTGTTGAAAAAGGTAAAGAAAAACTGGTATGCAAATTAAAGAAGTCTTTGTAAATAAAGCAAGTACCTAGAATGTGGTACCGAAATTTGATACTTTTGTATTGTCTTTGGGATTTGTGAGATCAAAATCTGATCAATGTATATTATAAAGCGAAAGTGATTCGAGTTCTTATTATTGCTCTCTATGTTGATGATATGTTGTTCATAGGCAATAGTAAGCTAATGATTTTTGATCTTAAGTCTCGCTATCTACTAAGTTCAAATGAAGGATCTTGGTGCAGCAAGGTATATTATGGGGATGGAGATAACTAGGGATAAGAAGAATAGAAAGCTTGGCTCACCAAAGTAAGTATGTCGACTATTCTTGAGAGATTTTGTATGAATGATTGTTTAGTGGTTCAGCCTGAGGAACGGGTTATTTGTTGAGGGATCGTCCCAAAATCTCCTCACCGAGATGGAGGACATGACCAAATTTATGCCGCAGTGTGGAAGTGGCGGGCCCCATGTATGCGGTCCTGCATAAGGCTAGACATTGCCTGCAAAGGGGAGTTCTTAGTCGGGTATTAATCCCGAAGGACACATTGGATGTTGTAAAATAGTTTTCAAATATCAAGGTACTTCTGGATTTTCTTACCATGGAAATTTGCTGAATCACAAGAGGACTGCAAGATTTGAGGCTATGTGGATTTTGAATCACAGGGACATCACAGCAGGAGGTCCACCAAGGGACATATTTTCATATGAAATGGTGAGTAGATGAGCAATCGGTCCGTAGTCGCTTTGTCCACTACAGAGGCTGAATACATGGCAGCTACTCATGCTTGTAAAGAAGCAGTTTGGTTGAAACATTTATGTTCTAACATTGATTTTGATGCAGGGGAAATAACTATTTTTTGTGATAGTCAGAGTGCAATTTGTTTGGCAAAGAACCCTACTTTCCATGCCAGAATGAAACATATAGATGTACAATACCACTTTGTACGAGATATGGTTGAGGATGGAAAGGTCAGTTTGGAAAAAATTGATACTCTGGAGAACGTTGCAGATGCATTGATGAAGCCAGTGAGCACATACAAGTTCAGGTGGTGTGCCAGTTCAATGGGCCTTAGTGCCCATGATTTTTAGTAAGTTGTTTGTTATGCTCTGGAGGTGCATGCGTGATCTTCATCAAGTGAGAGATTGTTGGAAATATGTGCCTCAATCATCACAGGCTGAAACCTCTGCTGGAGCCAAGTCGGTGTGACAGCTCTTATGTCTGGCCGACTAGTAGTTTGGAACATCATATTTTGTATAGGTCGCTATGACCTAGCTTTTGTCTCACCGAAGGATCATATCGCTGTGACAAGAAGCTTTCGGTGTGACCTCTTACCACTTGGGGAGATCTTTGGCCAACAAGCCATTCTATCTCTTATCGTTGAGACCCTTGGCCGAAAGGCTTAGTTCGGGAAGAAGTCTGGGCGATGTGTTAAAGTCTCACTGATAGCATTTGGTTTAAAATCATCAGGGAAACTCTCGCCAGAAGGAATACTATCGTTAAGAAGTCTTATCGATATGAGAAAGTCACACCGACTGTATTCATTCGGGGTAACTCAAAGAGCTTCGGGGAGAAGTCTCAGCGAGAATGGAATGTCTCGCCGATGATGAGAAGTCTTTGGTATAGCTCTTAGTGAATGGTGGTCATCGGTGTAACATATATGTGTTCGATAAGAACTCTCGGTGAAGGTGATATGTCTTGGCGATTGTTGATGACTTCAGGGTGACATTTGTGATCTCGGAGAAACCTCTTGGCAATATTGATAAGTCTTGATGACTATTGTTTGACGATCGGTATAACATGTGACTTCGGTATAACCCTTAATGACTTGGCGTGAGGTCCTGGCGAAGAATGATACTCTTGCTGAATGGTAAACTCACATCTATGAGACTTTTGGACCTCGCTATGATCTCTTGGTGAAAGTGATAGGTCTCGCCGACTGCTTGGTGCTTCGGTGTAACACATGAAAGCTCGATAGAACATCTTGGCGATAACGATAACTCTTGGTGACATCGATATGATGCTTTTAGGGCATCGGGGAGACACTTCTTGTGTCTCACCAACATGCCGATACAATGTGGACTCTGTTGACCATTTGACCATCCTATGTGGAGTCTCGTGGACCAATAGGAGAAGATGAATCTAAATAGTTGGAAGATTGTTCGTTGTGACGGTTCTGTGAGGAAGCTCGATAGACAGAGGTCAACATGGTTATACTCAGTGAGTGTAGATTGTGATCGTTTGGTTTGATCAACAGTTCGATGAATAGTTTGAATTGTATAAATGGATGGATTCTATTATGTGAAGACTATAACTTGTAGGTTCCTTTACAAGATTGTTCGTGGTGAATGCTGCTGTAAACAAACACTAGAAAGATAAGTCTGGCATTTGTATGTAATCTCCATTACTGTAATACAAAGTGATTTCTCTTGGTGTGGTGGGTTTTTCTCCCATAAGGGTTTTCCCACATATATCTGGTGTTCATGTGTGATTGTCAAATACTCTATTTCTGCTATCTACTTCATAGTGCATCTTAATTGAACTGTAATTGAAAAATTAAAAGTATATCTGCATTCTTTTATGAGGTTTTGACGTTAGGAGAGTTATTTCCGCATCTGACATTCCTTACACACTTATCATCAAATCTCATCTAGAGTTTATTACTTTCAAGGAATTTTAATGGATTTTTTTTTTGAAATTAAAGTCTTATGTTATACTTAATTTTAAAGGACCAAATGTTCAAAATTCATGTGCAAACATTTGATTCAAAATCTCATCATAGTTATAATTCTTACTTGTGTTAATAAAATAAAGACTTCACAAAGTGAGATTGTTGGATTGAATTTGAAGAATGTGGTGAAGAATAATTACATTTTCATTTCCATATTTTTAAAGAATGAATATTTAGAGATAGCACAAGAAGAAAGGAATGTGAGAGGAAATACATTTTGTGTAACCATTACACATTGAAGTGTGATTGAATGATGATGAAATCAATCTTGGTTATTCCTAGATCAAATATAAAATAAAAAAAGATTCATCCTAGTGTTCTAATAGATTGTAATCACATGATATGTAAGTGCATGATATGCCATGGACCATCATATATGACTACCACTAAATAAAGAATTACCATTACCACTTTTTGTACATACAAAATTTCCTAACCTTACTCTCACTTTCTCATTTTTCTAGATAATCAAGCAAGTTTGTGATTTATGATTATTTTGTTTGTGAAAGATGTTACTCATTGTAAAATATTCTTTGTTTTATAGGTTTCTATAGAGCATGATGTCAAGGATAAACATAAATGATTATATATAATATGATCAATTACTTTTACATGGACCTTGTGATTATTTTTATGATGATATTACTTTCATTCATTTTTGTGAGAGCTCAATTACTTTGTAATACATGCACATTTTAGATTCATATGCAACTCAAAGAGGGGGGAAATTAAATGGTAGAATTTGCATACCCATGTCAATTTCTATTTAATTTTGGGTCCATTTTAAGAATTTTTCTTGATATAATTACATACCAAGATGTGACACACTTTCATACTAAGTTCAACTCCTTTTGTAATTGTTTTACACAGTATTTTTTCCTATGTTTTACCCACAAGTGAATAATTTATGCATCTAATCTTTAAGAGCAATAATTTTTTTCTTTTTCCTTTGAATAATAAATGCACATTGAAAACACATTTCAAAATTTCCCATTGCATGCAAAAGAATTCCTTTCATTGATTCAAATAATGATGATACATATAATTTCCATATGACATTTCATATTTTCAATTTCAAAAGAGATGGATACAAATTACCTAGACATAGCTTAAACAAGCTTACAACAAGTATAAAGTAAAATGGTCTAGGAATTCCCCCTCAAATCTTGGCCACCAACTAAAGAGGATAAGTATCAATCAAGTGCTCTTCCGCCAACCTTAGACTTACTGTGGTCTCTCACACATCTACCTAACTGGTAAGATGGCCCTACCCTTCAACAAAGAACTTGGTTTGGAAACCTCATAACAATAGCCTATTTTGAGCTTGGTGTTGTGTCCTATACATTTCTAGACTGACATATAGTGGTTACAACTTACATGTATGAACATCCCATGCCTAGTACATAATCTCGAATCACAATGAAATCGATAGTGTAAACAGTGGCTACTTACACTACTTTGGCCAAAGTTTCCATTACCCTTAACTTAAAGTAGACATCACACATTCACCCACCTTCCTAGCTCGATTTGGTTTATAATGACCATTATACTCTATATCTAGGTTACCCCCTTTCCTACGGATCTAACCAATTCCAGGAATAACTCCACATAACATCCCACAACTATATGACCATACTACCAAAGTGTTTAAAGCAACATCTTGCATAATGCTACATGCGTCTAGAATTGACTTCCTACAAATAGCAAAGATAACTACACATAGTATAACTATGTTGCACTTAAATAAACTCCCATATATAGGGTACATAAAGACATAACCAATGAGATAGGTTCTACAACATATTATATAACCATGAAACAAACAATCTCAAACAAACTCCACAACATATTAAAAAAATATATTTTCCCAACATAGTAAATAAACTAATTTAACCTTTCCAACATAAAGAAAAAGGAATAGAAACTAGCATACCTATATAAGATCCAATTGATTAAACTCCTTCCTAGTATGAATCCTCAAGTTTGATTGGAAAATTCTCCAAGTTTCACTTGAATATCCTCCTCTAACTTCTTACAAAATCTCACAATAACCACAAATACAAAATACCATAATAAATCTCAACTCACAAGTTCTCAACTCATAACAAAACAACATCAACATAATGAAAAAAGATAAGTGTAACATTTGGTAGAATGGGCACCTCTATTTATACTAATTTATGAGAAACTGAAGGATACACACAAGTAAGTATTTTTTTCACCTTTCTTCCTCATGCAATGACTCATCCATAGGTTTGCAACACATTACAATTCTAAAGTTGAGTCGACATAGTATTTGGGATAGCAAGCTGATAACAGGTTTCCTAATTCAAATTCCACTTCAAAATGATGTCAAGTTTGCACTTGACTGATTCAAATTCATAGACTTATTTTTCATTACAACCTCTACTAAATATGGTGCCACCTCTATTATTTGGCACCACCTTCATAGGCGCGGCCTATTGAATTATTCTTTGTTTCAAACAACATTAACTTCCCTACTTAAGCATTTAACACAGCTGCAATACTTTGTACGTGTTATGTTTTAATGTTTGACTTGGTCATGTTTTACTTTACGCTTTGTATTAACTACCACTTAAAGATGTTCTTTAAGCTTCATGTTCCCCATGGTATATTATATGCCTTGCTGCATATTACTAACAATATGATCAACAAGCTATCTTATGCATTTTATGGTTTATATTAATAACTTCAATTCTCATATATATATTTCATAAGGTTTACCAAATACATTAACAAACATACTTAAATATAATATATAAATATAAGGAATAATATTATGTATATACATATATATACGACTATATAAATATATATTAATATATATGTTTTTGATTATGGGAAAACAGGTTTTGAGGGGGACTTGAAACCCCTTACAACAAATTTTAAGGGGACCTGAAATCCCATTAAAAGACAACTATAAGTAGATACAAACACAATCCATCAACAACCCAACAACAACAATGAACCACTGGGAAAATGAACGGGTTAAAGGGACTCACAATACAAGAAAGGAATCCCTAATCTTGGATTTTCCCAATAGGGGGGAAGGTTCATTCAAGGAAACCTAGGATCCCAAAGTGGATTGACTATCAACACAAAGGTGATTCAATTCTCAACAAGGGAGACCTAGGAAGATTCCTTAGGCTTTGAAGGGTTCACCACCATGCAAAAGCTTGGAAAAGACAACTTAACATTCAACTCACAAAACCTAGTAATGCAAGCAAAATAATGAGTACAAATGACAAAATTAAGTAACAAAAAGTTAGGATGTATGTACCTAGGAAGTTTGGAAATGTGATAAGTATTTTGGAAATGCAAAAATGCTACCAAAATATGTTAGGGAGGACTAAGACACCCTTACTATCTTCTTAGTCCCGTTGTTATTTTTTGGGGAAAACATGAAATCTTTGGATGTTGGAACATAATCCAAAGGAATCTTTGCGAAATACCTCCAGAAGGACTAAGATACCCTTACTGTCTTCTTAGTCCTGATCTGAATTTCTATAATTTCAGAATGTGATCTTGAGGTCCAAGGTCTGGACTTCCTTCTTAGATCTTAGGTCCTAAAACTTCTAGATCTAGCCTATAGGTGACTTTCCATGAATATGACAAATTTTCAACTTTGTACTCCAAATGATCTTCAACCTAAATCTGCAAACAAAAACACACAAGAGAAGAAAAACTTGTTGCTTGTTAGTAAATGGGGGTTTGCCTTGGTCAAACCCCTTGTTGGTAATTAAACCTTGGAATGAACTAAAATAATGAAGGGAAATGATGAATGAACAAAGTGTTATGTTGCAACTCACCAAACCCTTGTTATGAAAGCTTCAAACTTGTGTAAAGTGGCTAGATTGAATGCAAATCTTGAATGAAAATAATGCTTGATAGATCTTGACTTGAATTGCTTACTTGAATCAAAACCCTACATCACAAATGTTAGCTCAAAAACACACATGATGCAAGAATATCTTTGACATGATGATTGAATCTTGATGATGGCTCCAATGCTTCATGAATTTCTCTTGAATTCTCTTGATCTCATAAACTTTCCTTAAGAAAGCTCTCATCAACTTGCTTGATGAAAAATGAGTGAAGGAACCAAGTGTATTTATACTTATCCATGCTTCATATCCTAAAATTACACCACACCAAGCCAACACATGAATTCATTAATTAAAGGAGGTTAAATCCTGCCAAGATTTGAAATTAAATCCCAAAAATAACATGAGGGGGACTAAGATGCCATAGGTGGTGTCTTAGTCCCGAGGCTTGAAACTCGGGGCATAGACTCCAAAAAGGGGCCCATTTAAGGTGCCTTTAACATCAGGGTCCCAAGACCTTTGGAGGACAAAGACACCCTAGGTGGCATTTTAGACCCGGTCCAAAAATCAAGGACGCACAACTAAAATCAGTAAATCATCATTTATCCTTTGATGTTTGTCGGGATTAGCCATAAAAAGCGTGTCACTAATTTAAGTGTATACCTTGCTTGATTTGGGAATAATTTATGATAAATTGGACTCAATGAGGCCTTGATTTAGTGTTGTGAGGCATTTTACATAGCCACATTAGGTCTTGGGCCCTTGCAAATGGAATAAAATACATGTCTTATAAAGTTGTAAAGAATTGTAAATGACTTTCACACTTTTCTTGACTTTTATTAAAATATTTAAGTCTAAGGGTCCTTTCCCCTCTCCCACTTTTGAATTAAATATTATTTTAATTCAAAAGTTAGCTTTTCCCTCTTCTTCTATAATTAAATAATTATTTCAATTATTTAATTCATTAGCCTTTTTCTCTCTATAATTAAATACATGTTATATTTATTTAATTATTTATCCTTTTTTTATCTCCCCAATTAAATAATTATTTTTAATTATATAATTTTTTCCCACCTTTCTTTCTAAATAAATAAAATTAATATTTTATTTATTTCTCCTATGTTGGCCACCTAAATTAAATAATCTTTATTATTTAATTTCTCCTATCACCTCTTTGTCTGTGCCAATCTTATCTTCCATGTCAAGTCTTTATCTATCCATGTCTTTCTTCTCTTAATTAACCTCCACCCTTGATTAAATTATTTTCTAATTTAATCTTGTCCCTTGATCATGATCCTTATTCTAGCCATTCACTTAACTCTTCGCTATAAAAGGAGACCTTTGAACCCTAATTCATTCACCTAAGAATTCATTCATTACTCATTTTTCATTCATTATCTCTATCAAGTTAAGCAAACTAGGGTTTTAACATCTTAAGTCATCAAGATAGTGCATTCAAGCTCAATTCCAAGGCATTCAAGAGCAAGATTCTTCATCCAATGTTGCAACAACTCAAGATCTATCATCATGGAAAGTTTCTAATTGCATTGTTTCATGTTTCATGTTTCATTATCTTATTTCATCATTTTGGTTTAATTAGCTAAATGGGTTTTGACCAAGGTGAGCCCCCAATCCCTAACAATCAACATTTTCTCTCTATTCCTTTATGTGATTGTAGATTTAGATTCTTGGATGGCTTGGAAATGATTGAAGAATAGGTTTCAAACTTCTTGGAGTCATTTCTCTTTTGGAAAGGTCAAAATATCCACAAAAGGTCACTTTCAGGCCCGAATTTGGAAGTTTTAGAATCAGACACCTAGAGGAACAAAAAGAGCAGACCGAGAGCTTCCGACTCCACTTTCAAATTTTCATAAAAGCTAAAGTGGACTAAGTCGCCACCAATGGTGACTTTGTCCCACTATACTTTTTTTTCAAATTTTTTTTGCAGTTTCAGATACCCACTTGGAAGAAATAGGTTTTTGAGTAGTTTCCTTGATCTGGGACTAAGTCGCCCAGCTTGGCGTAAGTGTCCCTGTTGGTCAGAAAATCAAATTTTCCAGAATTTCAGAGGCATCTACAATTTCCATTCTGCCCTTCAGCAGTTTCTAGGTGCACAATTTCTATTTAGCATATTTATTTTATTCTTTATTACATTTAATCAATCATCTTGCATATCACAATGTGTTTTCAAACAACTTGCATTTCTTAGATTTTACATTAATAAGTCATTTATTTTACCATTTTATTGCATTTAGACATCATATTTAGGCATATTGCATCCATGCATTGATTTTGAGTGTAGACATTATGCATTTTGGGTCCATTTCTCTCCTTTTAGGTGAAAAACCGTAGAAGAGTTAGAGAAACCTTGGATACCAAAATCGGTGTCCACATTTTGGTGAATTTGAATTTTAAGCATTTTACTTTTGATTTCAAGTGCATTTTCATCCTAGGTTTAACTTGCATGAACATTGCATTAGATTTTGCATTGTTTAATTTGCATCCTAGGGTTTTAAAAATTGCATTAGTGAAAATCTCATATAGATTGCATTTTTGCATCATATTTCATTAGAAAACAACATAATTCTGCATTTTCACACTGTAACTGAATCTGTGCATCTGAAAAGCATGAAAATCCATAAAAAAATCTGAAAAATCTGAAAAAAATACCTACTGGGACTAATTCGCCACATTGGGCGACTTAGTCCCTTTTCACCCCTAAAACTGCCTTTCACAACACTGAAAACCCTATTTTTTAGCTTCTATTTTCTACCATTACCTATCTATATCAGTTAGTTGAGTTTCTATTACATGCATTTCATTAGATCTAGCTTAAAATAGCTCATTTCATGCATGTTGCTTAATTTCAAATTTGTATTCACAACATTTCATTTTTAGATCATTGCATAGTGTAATCAATAAATTACCTTGTTTGAAATTTGAAAAGTTGCATTTCATCTTATGTCTTTACATTACATTTTAAGTTTTCATAGGTTCTATTACATTTAAATCATTAGAAATAAGCATTGTTTACATTCATGGCAATCATGGATAGCATTAGATTTTTGTAATTTTCATTTTTAGCATTAGTTGCTAGTTCATTTAGATCAAATTCATTAGAAAACGAAAAAAAAAACAAAAAAACATCAAACAACCCAATTCAAAAGATGATTGAATTTAGAAAAATCATAACATCCAATCCCTTTAGCAGTGATGACTTAGACATGTTAGATGAATCCCTTAAAGACTTCATCTCTACTAGATCATCCACTAAAGGTTTAACACAAGAGGATGCAAGCATCGATACTCATGATAATCATGCTTGTTCTTCTCTCGATATCTCTCTGATTGGTGATGAAGGTATCTTGATGAAAGGAGACACAGTCATTGAAGATCATGATAGTCTTGCTTGTCTTCCTCCTCCCCCCCCTTGGAAAGACAAAACTGAGATCATGGCCACTACTCCCAACACCTCCCCTAATTGTGAAAATGCTTTAGTGAATAAGGATACAATCGTGAATAGTCATGAAAAACACATTTGTGTGGAGGATATGATTGAGAGCTATGAAAATCCCACCTCTTGCACTTAAGAAGACATTCTAGGACATGAGGATGTAAGTGCAGATAATCATGACAATCAAATATTTTCTTCTCCTAATATCTTCTCTAGACATGAAGAAGATAGTTTGGTGTTAGAAGATATCCTCATTGAGACTCATGGGAATCTTATTCCTCCCTTTCTTGATACCCCTACCATTTGGGACCACTTATTTGAACAAAAAATTCCAATCATTGGTAACCATGAAACTCCTAGTCATCCTTCCAATATCTTTCCTAGTTATGAGAGTTTCTTAGTGCAAGAGAATAACAATGTTGACACACTCCATAATTCCACACCCTCTAATATCTCTTCTATTTTTGGGAATAAAGTGATAGAAGAATGTGAAAGCATAGACAATCATGATAATCATAGTTCCTCTTCTCCCAATATCTCTCCTACATGTGATGAAGGTATTTTGGAGCTAGAAGATACACCCATTGAGAATCATGACAATGTTGAAAGTTTCTCTTCTATAATCTCTCCTACTTTGGAACATATTATAGCACAAGAGAATGAAATCATAAACACATCTCTTAACATCCCTTTCCCTAGTCTACATTCATCTTCTAACTCCTCCCCTATTTGTGAGAATGTTTTTGTGAGAAATCATGACAATTGCATTATTTGTGAGGAGGATATTTTGGAATTAGATGATCAAACCTTTAAGACCCATGAAAAATCTCTTTATTTTTCTTCCCCTATTTTGGAAGAAATTATTGGACAAAGGGTTGTAATCATAGATAATCATGATAATCATACTTGTTCTTCTCCTAATGTCTCTTCTACTCTAATCAAAGAATATATTTTGGGATTAGATGAACTATTCATTGAATGTCATGAGAATATTCTAGCTCCCTTTCCTAATGTTTCCCTCATCCAAGAATACATAATTGAGAAAAAGGATCCAATCAGTGAAAAACATGAATGTGATGCTTTTTTTCTCTTGATGCATCCTCTCCTTGTGATGAAGTTACTATACAAAACCTATTAATGGAATGTGATCAACATCTTGTTTTCTTTTCTCCCAAAAACTCCTAATAGGGAAGGTATTATGGTACAAGAAAAAACCAACAATATCATATGCAAACCAAAAATCAACCTCACCCTGAAGCATCTTGACTTGCTTGACATGGATTTACCACCATCATGGGAATGCTTTGAAAATAATGAAGCCTTGAAGCAAATGTTAGAAATTTGTGACAAGTCATCTTCTACTCCTCAAAAGAAAAAGGTTACATGTGTCATGATTAGTACAAAGAAAACAAACATAGAAAAACAAAAGTAAATTGAAAAAGCCACAAAGTTATTGGAAGAGGCTTCAAAAACCTTTGATTTCATTTCTACATCCATGGGGGAATACATGATCATAAAAAAAGAGTTTGGAATGAGAAAAGAGAAACTGGTAACTACAATACAAAATTCAAAAACATTCTCTTCAACCACCTTAAAAACAAAGACAACATCTAAGACAAAACAAGTGACAAAACTTTTTGGAAGACAACTTGGGAAAGGATGTGATGCTATAGAACAAGGTATCCCTATCCCTATAAAGCATAAAACACAAGAAATAACTCATGATCTTAGTTATTGTCCCTCCCAAAAAAGACCTTCATCCAATGTCCACACTATCACAAACAATTCTTCCAAGAACACTTTAACCTTGGTACATCCTAAACTGATAGACTCTCATTAAATATGTATCCAACAAAAAATTTGTTTACTTATCACAATAAATAACATTAGTTGCTGATCCTTGCCATAGTTGCATGTTTTACATTCTTTGCAAGGAGCAACATATAATCATCCATTCCTGGCTCACCCTTGTGTTGCACTCAGTGGGGGCAAGGGGTTAGGAAGTCTTATCCCCATATGTCACTTATTGTTGTCTCTCTTGGCTAGTTGTTAACCTTTCATGAACATATAAGAGAAAGATTGGGATGTGGATGACATGTCTTAAGTTGACACACATGTGACATACTCATTCATGATGTAGCTCAATTCAGAAATATATGACTTGGCATAGGGCTTTCCAAGTTGACTCTCATGTCTTCTTTCATGTTACCATTTATCATTCTCTACTTTAAAGCAATTTCTCATAGTGATGGTGTAGCAACCGCTTTAATGTGGGGGCATACATAGATGACATCTTTTTGCAAATTTCATGGCGTGATTTTTATTTTTTCTTGTGATGTGTCCTCTTCTTAGTGGTGTCATTGGGTTTGATTCCTTCCAAGAGTGTACGATCAACTGGAATGGCATGATGTGAATGAGGCATCCCATGGGAAATGATCTGACACCTTGACTTGTCCTCTCTTGGAGACATTAGGTGCAATGCTCCCTAAGAAGAAGACCTTACATGAATAAAGCAAAATCCCCTTCAACAAATTTTTTAAATTACATTCAAAAAAATTTTACAAAAAGAATTTTCACTGTGGTTCCTTATCAAATTTATTAGAAGGATAACTTTGGTATGGTTAGTATGATGGGAAACTGGCACACTGGCATGACTTTCTCATTATATGGTGGGAAGCCGACACACTAGCATGACTTTCTCACTAAACCACTTCTTTGGAACAACTCACCCCGCGGACGACCTGTTGTTGTGTGGTCCCAAAGTGAGCGCATCTTTGATCCACCTCATTTTTCTTTCCTTTTGTTCTTGTCGTTGCATGATCATGTATCTTATTTTGTTTCAAGTCATTCATCTTGTGCGTGTCCTTTTTTTGCTCATGTCCGTTTGACTTAGGATCTTAGGTCCTCGGGGCTTGACCACCTTCTCGATCTTTTCCATCCTTTGTCATATGAATTGTTACGAGTGGGCCCCTCTTGAATGTCTACTTTAGTGTGATTTTGAAGCAAGTTCATCCTCTCACTAAAGTGGGGGCTTAATGTGTCACCAAAAAGTGTATACCTTGATTGATTTGGGAATAATTGATGATAAATTGGACTCAATGAGGCCTTGAGTTAGTGTTGTGAGGTGTTTTAAACATCCACATTAGGTCTTGGGCCCTTGCAAATGGAATAAAATACATGTCGTGTAAAGGTGTTATAAAGAATTGTAAATGACTTTCACACTTTTCTTGAATTTTATTAAAACATTTAAGTCTAATGGTCCTTTCCCCTCCCCCACTTTTGAATTAAATATTATTTTAATTCAAAAATTAGCTTTTCCCTCTTCTTCTATAATTAAATAATTATTTTAATTATTTAATTCATTAGCCTTTTCTCTCTATAATTAAATAAATGCTATATTTATTTAATTATTTATCCTTTCTTTATCTCCCCAATTAAATAAAATTTTTTAATTAATAATTTTTTCTCACCTTTCTTTCTAAATAAATAAAATTAATATTTTATTTATTTCTCCTATGTTGGCCACCTAAATTAAATAATCTTTATTATTTAATTTCTCCCATCACCTCTTTGTCTATGCCAATCTTATCTTCCACCTCAAGTCTTTATCTATCCATGCCTTTCTTCTCTTAATTAACCTCCACCCTTGATTAAATTATTTTCTAATTTAATCTTGGCCCTTGATCATGATCCTTGTTCTAGCCATGATTCACTTAACTCTTCTCTATAAAAGGATACCTTTAAACCCTAATCCATTCACTTAAGAATTCATTCATTACTCATTTGTCATTCATTATCTCTATCAAGTCAAGCAAGCTAGGGTTTTAACATCTTAAGTCATCAAGATAGCATTCAAGCTCAATTCTAAGGCATTCAAGAGCAATATTCTTCATCAATTGTTGTAGAAAGTCAAGATCTATCATCATGGAAAGTTTCTAATTGCATTGTTTCATGTTTCATGTTTCATTATCTTATTTCATCATTTTGGTTTAATTACCTAAATGGGGTTTTACCAAGGCAAACCCCCAATCCCTAACAATCAACATTTTCTCTCTCTTCCTTTGTGTGATTGTATATTTAGTTGCTTGGATGGCTTGGACATGATTGAAGAATAGGTTTCAAACCTTTTGGATTCATTTCCCTTTTGGAAAGGTCAAAATATCCACAAAAAGTCACTTTCAGGCCCGAATTTGGCAATTTCAGAACTGGACACCTGGAGGAACATAAAGAGCAGACCGAGAGCTTCCGACTCCACTTTCAGGTTTTCAAAAAAGCCAAAGTGGACTAAGTCTCCACCAATTGTGACATAGTCCCACTGTACCTATTTTTCAAAAAAAATTGCAGTTTCGGATACCCACTTGGTAGAAATAGGTTTCTGAGCAATTTCCTTGATCTGGGACTAAGTCACCAAGCTTGGCATAAGTGTCCCAATTGGTTAGAAAATTAATTTTAGAGGCATTTGCAATATCCATGCTACCTTTCATCAGTTTTGAGGTGCACAATTTCCATTTAGCATCTTTATTTTATTCTTTATTACATTTAATCAATCATCTTGCACATCACAATGTGTTTTCAAACAACTTGCATTTCTTAGATTTTACATTAATAAGTCATTTATTTTATCACTTTATTGCATTTAGACATCATATTTATGCATATTGCATCCATCCTTGCATTGATTTTGAGTGTAGACATTATGCATTTTGGGCCCATTTCTCTCCTTTTAGGTGAAAAACCTTAGAAAAGTTAGAGAACCCTTGGATACCAAAATCAGTGTCCACAAAAAGATACAATTTTTTAGGCTTGTGGATGGAAAATAGGACCAATTAAGACATAAATAGGAATAAGTAAAGCAAGGAAGGCCCAAACAAGTGTGATAATGATAGGGTATGCATTTTCCTACACTACATTTGGCCCTCACTTTAGTGAGAGGATGAACTTGCTTCAAAATTACACTAAAGTAGCCAACCAAGGAATCAAGAGGGGTTAAAATGTACAAATGCTAGTAATATAGGATCACAATAACCAAGAGGGTGGCCAAGCCCCCAGGATCAAGATCCTATGACAAACCAACATAGGCACAAAGGAACACACTTGCAGATGATATATGAAGCCGTAACCAGATCGCCAACATACACCATCAAAGATAGAAAAGGAGAAAGGAAAAAGAAAATTGCAATGGATCAAGTTTCGACTGGAAGTACAATGCACTATGGATTGGGTCTAGGCTGTTTTTCCAAAAAAAGGTTTACAAGTGGAACGCGTTGTCCACTATGCAAACAAAATGCATGCTCACAAGGGCTAGTGAATCTAGTTGTCCACTAGGTGAGCCCCAAGAGATCCATATCAAAGTCATACCCCCATGACTACGATAAGGAAAAAAAGAAAATGCACACTCACAAGGGCTATTGAAGCTAGTTTTCCACTAGGTGAGCCCCAAGGAGCCATATCAAAGCCATACCTCCATGACTTTAATAAGGTACAAAAATGCAACGCAAAAAGAAAGGAATGTTTGAAGGATTTTTTCTTAGTTCATGTGAGGTCAAGTAATCTTAGGGGAAATTGTTCCTAATGTCTCCAAGAGAGGACCAATCAAAGGATAAAAGATTCACAACTTAGGGAATGTAGTGTATCGCATAACCACTAAGAGAAATTTAATATGCTAAGATAGACCAAGCTCTTGAAGGAAATTACTCACAATGTCAACACAAAGATAAAAACACATTGCATGAAGTAAGAAAACTACAACAAGGAACATGAAAAAAATGCCAAAATAATGCCAATATATGCCTCCACTTTGAAGAAATTTCTAAACACCATGTTGTGAGCAATTACTTTAAAGTAGCCAAACATGAAAAAGAGGGTTGCCCCCTAGAAATACATTATGGATCTATGTATTTGGGGTCAGTATCTATCTTTGATACAATGATATTAGAGAGCTAGGAACTGTCATCATTCCCCAAATACACATAGAACTAGAAGAATGACACAAGGAGAGTGAAAACAAAGAAATATTTTTTGGGTCAACATGGAAGAAACATGAATGTCTTGATGCCTTGCGTCATCCCCAAAAGGAAAAAAAATAAAAAATGAAAGGAAACAAAAAGATAATGAAAAATATTTTGGGTCAACATGGAAGAGACATAGGGTGTCTCAATGCCTTTTGTCATCCCCAAAAGGAAAACACAAGAAAAAGATGGAAGGAAAAGAAAAGATAATGAAAAATCTTTTAGGTTAACATGTAAGAGGCATAGGGTGTCTCGATGCCTTGCGTCATCCCCAAAAGGAAAACACAAGACAAAAATGGAAAGACAAATGAACATAAAAGGTAAAGAACAATGAAAAGGAAAAAAGCTTACAACATATAGAAGAATGCAGGTACAAATAGAGGAATTCACACAGAGAGGAAACATCAAACAATACAGGGGATCGCATTACACACATGCAATCAACCAAAAAGAAAACAAAAAAGAAAGAAAAAAGACTAGTAAAGCACATGTGAGTAAACCATCTAGCAGGTCATCCACATCCTAGTCTGCTCAATATATGCAGAATGGAGATCACTAGGAAGAGGGATCATGTCAAGTGTTGTACTAGGAGAATCACTAGGTTCAACATATGGTGAATCACTCATTTTAGGAGGTTCGTCACAATTGTTATCATCTAAGCTCATAGAGGAGGAAAATAACAAATTCAACTCATTATGCACTTCCCCATCAATTTTAGTAGTTTCTTCATTGTCATCCAAGTTAATTACAACAGAACGATGAATGATAATATCCATAGAAGAGTCTAGTCTTTGTTGTGTTGGAGATATAGGATATGTTGGTTCTGGTAATGGAGGAGCCTCATCATTTCATATTTTTATTTTCTATGTTGTTCTCTTCATTCATCTTTTGAGCAATAGCACAACATTTACGCCTACGCTCTCTAGCATTTCTATTTATTTTATTATGGTTTTCAAGCTATGTTTGTGTAGGAGCGGGTTTTTCAACCATAGGTTCCTTTTCTTCTTGTGAGGGAAGAAAACAAGAAACCATGGAAGGTTGTTCAACCACTTTCTCTTTGGCTTTATAATTTTTCTTAGGAGGAAAATTAGAACTTTTTTGGTTTTCTCTTAGCCTTTTGTAGGAAATAGGCAAGGGGTTTTGTATGGATGGGTCTTTGTTAGTCAGAATGACTTTAAGCTCAATATTATTTTCTTCGAGGAGTGGAGGAGGAAAATTTTCAAGGGATAGTTTGGCTATGCATTTTTCTTTAAAATTTTAGTAGGATAGGAAAGGAAGTCCTCACAGGGTCTTATAGGTTCCATGGGCTCAGGCCAAAAATAGTCCAAGGAAAAATTTCCATGGGAAGATGGAGGTCTAAAGCCACTATGGTTCACAATGAATATTTCATTATTGACTAGAAACTTTAAGCACTTATGGACAACAAATGGGACCACATTCATGGAGCGAAGACATTTGTAGCCTAACTTCACACGAAATTGATTTGAATTAGAGATGATAGAGAATGATACATTTAATTTCTTTGGTCCTACTTGTAAAGGCAGTGTGATTGAGCCCATTGTAGCACAAGAAAAAACATCATACATTTTAATCCATGATTTTAGTTTATCATATCTATCTTGAGTGATTTCATGCACATATAAGAGTTCCTTTGTGATCAAATTCTCTCCACAGAAAAGATCAATTAAAATCCTAGGGGTGGGTCTGTCATTTATTCTATCGGCTATGTAGAGAGGACCATCAGGTGCATTTTTTATTGTTTCTTTTGAAGAAAAAGTAATGTCAATGGCCATCATGGCTTGTTGTTTATGAGGCTCAATTTCAATCACTCCTATCATTGTACTAATAGGGCTTTGGTCATTAGTATCAATAGGATTTTTGTAATCATCATCCATAGGATTTTGTTCGTTATTGTTCATGTTATCATCATCCATGTCAATGCTCATCACATTGGGCTTAGTTTCACTAGCCTTAAGAAATAAAATATTGTGCTTAGGCATGGGATTGGTAAATATTTGCAAGTTTTGGTTAGGAGGAGCTACAAATTTATTACCTTTGTCATTCACACCTCTAATTTGAATATGATTATAATCAATGAGGTCTTGCACAAGATGTTTAAGACACTTGCAATGTTTTGTATCATGTCCTTTTTGTTGGTGATAAGAACAATAGGCATTATGTCTAAATCTCAGAGGTAACGACTTGCTAGGCTCAAGAGATCAAACATGAGGTAATGTAAGCATGCTTTTGTTTATTAGTTGAGTCATGATATTTTGAAGTGTGTCGGGTAAGGGAGTAAATTGTCTTTGCGGATCCCCAAATATATAAGGATTACTCTTCTTTATAGTAGCTACTTGGGTATCAACCTATTGGGTGCATTGGGAGGTAGAATTTAGCTGCAAGAAACTTTTATTTTGTCTTTTGAAAGGCTGGTAGGTGTTGTGATTTGAAGGTTCAAACTTTTTAGGATGGGTAGAGGTGGTTTTTGGTTCACGACTACCTACAAAATTCTGATAATTTTGAAAGGGCAGTGCATAAGTTCATGAAGAGAATTTCATCATGGTAATCATGTCTTGTATCTTACTTTGTAAATTTTCTATGAACATCTTTTGAAGGTGAGGATCCAGAATATTCACACTAATTTGGGAATAAAGCTATTGGTAACGTGAAATAACATCAGTGACCTTTTCACCCTCATTTTGTTTATATCTCATCAAATCAGCTAATGTCAATTCAGGAACCATATGCACTTGGAAATGGTTAATAAAGGCTTCAATAAGTTCATTAAATGAATGAATTGAGTTATTCGGTAATGCAGAAAACCATTCCAAGGAAAATTCTTTTAAGGATCAGGGAAAAAGCTTAGCCAAAAGTTTGTCCTCAAGGATAAAGTCACTACACAAAGTAGTAAAGGCATTAACATGATTAGTAGGATCTCCCTTTCCTCCATATTCCTCAATTCTAGGGATCTCTATACCTTGTGGCACCAGAGTTCTCAATATCTCTAAAGATAGTGGGTTGATTTTGACATAGTATGAAGATGGACCAATTTTGATTTATGGTGGAAACTTGACATTGAAGGGATGAACGGTTTTGTAAAAGGTGGTTGATGATAGGCTCATTGTTTGTGGTTTGGTATGGAGGTGAATATGGTGGTAGTGTGTATGTGTTGGAAGGACAAGTGAATGGATAACTTATGGGAGGAGATATTAGGTTAGATGCCACATAGGTATAAGGAGCACTAGTTGAAAATTTTGAGGTAGGAATGACATTACTATTTGGTTGCATCATTGTGGTCACTTCAAGACTTGTATAGGTGGGAATGGAGGTTATGGTTGAAGGGGGAGGAACTTGAATTCCACCCTAGTTTTGCACATTGTTTGAAGTTTGAGCACCATTGGTGGTGGAAGGAAGATTTTTTCCAAATATTTGAGCTATATTATGCACAACTTCTAGTCCTTCATCACTTTCGATCATGTGGTGAATACTTATATCTATGACATGTATAACAATGTTGGAAATGTTTTAAGTACTCACACTATCTTACATAAATGGGCTAGGTCTTCATGTATTTTCATTATGTTTTCTTGAGGGATATGATCAACCATTGTTTGAACACTTGGCATAGCACTTATAGGTAAGGTAGGCATAGAAAAAGAGTTATCAAAGGTATGATCCATACCTAGTGAACTAGTACGAACACTTGGAGTAAGAGAGCTAGATAACCCAAAATACACAGCGAGGGTTTCATCGCGGGATGCCATGAGTCTCGCACTTCATCTCACCACAGTATTAGCAGTAGGAAACCAAGTAGTACAACTCATGCAAGGGATAAACCAAAGGAAGTGCAATGAACACAATATCCTATGCTTACAATTACACTTGAAATGAAAGAAATTGATAACGAAAATTGAAAGAAGCAAATAGAAGCACAAAAAAGCATATTTAAACCCTGAAAACTATAACTTCAAGATCCATAGGGACTAAGACACTAGCAAGGGTGTCTGGGTCCTACTGATGAAATTTTGAGGTCCCAAAAACTGAAATAGAAAGCAAGCAACTCAGATAGGGTTCTGAGCCAGAAAACCATAGAGGGACTAAGACGCTAGTAAGGGCATTTTAGTCCTAGTAGAGGATTTTTAAAAAAAATAGCAAATTCTAGATTGGTGATAGTGTTTCTAGGTTTCCCAATCAGCGACCTGATGTTTAGAAATAGGAAATTATGCAAATGAATGCAAGAAAAAGTAACTAATGAAAAGCAATTGTATGTAATTTTTTCAATTTTGAATGCAATATAACAATGTTCCTAAATGCAATTAGGATGATTGACAATGCACTTTTTAGTTTTTCAATGAGATAAGATGATGCAAGAAATCAAGAATGCAACCTATATACACTTTCACTAATGCAAATATGAGAAACCCTAGATGTAATTTCACTAATGCAAGATGCAATGCAAGAATGAATGCAACCTAGATCTAGGACCTTAATGAACTACAAATCAGAAAATGAATGTCCAAAGTGTCATGTTCACCAAAATGAACCATTTGAAAAATGCAATGGGAAAAGGGATTCACAATACAAGAAAGGAATCCCTAATCTGTAATTTTTCTCTATAGGGGAAGATCCATTCAAGGAAACCTAGGATCCCAAAGTCGATTGACTATCAATAAAAAGATGAGTCAATTATCAACAAGGGATACCTAGGAAGATTCCTTAGGCTTTGAAGGGTTCACTACCAAGCAAAATATTAGAAAAGGCAACTTAACATTCAACTCACAAAACCTAGTAATGCAACCCAAATAATGAGTACAAATGACAAAACTAAGTAACATCAAGTTAGGATGTATGTACTTAGGAAGTCTAAATATGTGATAAGGATTTTGGAAATGAAAAATGCTACCAAAATATGCTAGGGAAGACTAAGATGCCCTTACCATCTTCTTAGTCCTATTGTTGTTTTTTGTGGAAAGCATAGAATCTTTGAATGTTAGAACAAAATCTAAAAGAATTTTTGTGAAATACCTCCAGGAGGACTAAGACACCCTTACTATCTTCTTAGTCCTAATCTGAATTTTTTCAATTTTGGAATGTGATCCTGAGGTCCAAGGTCTACACTTGCTTCTTCTCAAATCTCAAGTCCTGAAACTTCCAGATCTGTCCTATAGGCGACTTTCTGTGAAGATGACAACTTTGTAATGCAACTTTGCAACTTTGCACTCCAAATGATCTTCAACCTAAATTTGCAAACACAAACACACAATAGAAGAAAAAAAAATTGATTGTTAGTAAATGGGGGTTTGCCTTGGTCAAACCCCTTGTTGGTAATTAAACCTTGGGATGAAATGAAATAGTGAAGGGAAATGATGAATGGACAAAGTGCTATGTTGCAACTCACCAAACCCTTGTTATGAAATCTGCAAACTTGTGTGAAGTGGCTAGCTTGAATGTAGATCTTGATTGGAAATAATGCTTGATAGATATTGACTTGAATTGCTTTCTTGAATCAAAACCCTACATCACAAATGTTAGCTAAAAAAAACACATGACGCAAGAATATCTTTGACATGATGCTTGAATCTTGATGATGGCTCAAAATGCTTGATGAATTTCTTTTGAATGCTCTTGATCTCATAAACTTTCCTTAGGAATGCTCTCATCAACTTTCTTGGTGAAAAATGAGTGAAAGAACCAAGTGTATTTATACTTATCCACGCTTAATATCCTAAAATTACACCACACCAAACCAACACATGAATTCATTAATTAAAGGAGGCTAAATCCCATGAAGATTTGAAATAAAATCTCAAAAATAACATAAGGGGGACTAAGACACCCTAGGTGGTGTCTTAGTCCCGAGGCTTGAAACTCGGGGAATAGACTCCAAAAAGGGTCCCATTAAAGGTGCCTTTAAAATTAGGGTCCCAAGACCTTTGGAGGATAAAGACGCCTAGGTGGCCTTTTAGTCCCAGTCCAAAACTCAAGGACACACAACCAAAATCATTAAATCATCATTTATCCTTTGATTTTTTTTGAGATTAGCCATAAAAAGATAAAATTTATTAGGCTTGTGGATGCAAAATAGGACCAATTAAGACACAAATAGGGATAAATAAAGCAAGGTGGGCCCAAACAAGTGTGAAAAATGACCATAAGATACATTAGACTACCTAGGCTACAAAAAGTAGTTTTGAAGGGAATCGAAAACCCTTTACAACCATATTTTTATAGGTACCTTGACCCTATAATAGGTTTTTAAGGGACCTTGAACCCCTTACAACCTGGTTTTGATAGGGACATTGAACCCTTTGAACCCAAATGAACCCAAGAGACTAATAGTAACCACCTAAAATAGTTAGGCAACAATGCAACCAGGTTGCAGCAAACTATATCTGCTCAGTAACAAAAACACTAATAATCATCCACCTACTTGTAGTTCCATCCCTCCTAAAATTCAAAACCAATCTCCTCCTTAATAGGAGAGGGCTCCCCTTTAATGGAGAGGAAGAAATAAGAACCCTTTCCACCAAAGCCAACAGTACTCTCTTGTACATACAAGTTCCACCTCAATAGAAACAAGTAGTAAAGAAGAGAACTTCCCACCAAGTCTTCAATAACCAACTTCACCTCAAAAGGAATAGTATTCACCTCCACAGAAGACACCAACTGAAGAACCTAGAAGAAATAAAGGAATTTGATGGAAAGGGCAGTCACAACCTCCTTAGGAATTGAAAGATCTTGGAGCTTGAAAGATGAGACAACCATTAGTAGCAAACAAAACCTCTTTTGAGCCTTTTGAATAAACCTTTGTAGCAAATCAACAACAACATGAACAACTTTCGTAGAAAGCAAGAACAACTAGGTTTTCAAAAACCATAATCTCCTCCCAACCAACAACACACAAATAAAGAGAAGGGCTCACAACTCTCCCAAAGAGAACTTCAACAAGAGGATCAAAAGATAGACCTCTTCCAAATAGTAAGGGATCCAAAATAGACCAAATCCCAACATCCTCACCAGCTTCAAAATCCACAAGGAGATCAACCTCACCTTGGGCCCCTGGGTTATCAAAAGAAATAACTTGGCCAATAAGAAAAAAACTTCAAAAAGACCATAAAGGCACCAAACCCCAAAATATATAGGAACAACAGGAAAGAACAAGGGCCAAACAATGAGAAAGAGCAACATAAAAATCAAATGATAAACTCTTTAAGATAGATAGCCCTCAATGACCATAAGGAGTCCAAAATAACTTCTAACTTAGAAGAACAGAGGCCCTGAGTCCACACAAGGGCCACAAAGGCACCACAAAACACAAAGGAAGCAATGACCTCCTAAGAATAGGAGCACACCTACAAAACAAGAGAAGAGATCCCCCAAAAAAGGATGGAAGCACAAATAATAATTGGTACAAAACACAAAGCTCAGAAAAGAGAAGCGAAAAAGGACTGAAGAAAAAGCCAATCCCGAACATAGGGGATGCCACAAGAAAAGGGAGAATAGCACAACAAAAAGAAAATCCTTCCCTAGCCACCAACATGACACAACCTCCCAAAGAGAAGGCACCAAAAAGAGAACAACACAGGAAACACCATCCCTCCACTACCACAACCACATCATCAAAAACAAAAACTTGAAATCCCATGCCCACAGGTGAGAAACAGATCTTCAGCACCAGTGTGATGACAGGAACCCAAAAAGCCTCTAACACATATAAACTTGCATCCAGATCCTCATCTCCATCCTCTCCATCCTTAGAATATTTCAAAAAATCTCTCTTGCTCCTATTCTTGTCTACTCATATTAATATATATATATATACTATATATACATAATTTTATTTCAATATCTTTATAAAACACTCTTACATACAATCCCATCAATCCACACACACACACACACACACATATATATCAATTTAGTCTACTCGGTATTCCCATGCACATGGGTGATCTGTTCATGAGCATGTGTGGGTATGTCTACCTACGTATACTCATGTATGTATTCACTCACATGTATGAGTCTACCGTAGACATGTACATATATACATATATATACATCTTATTCATATATCTCATCTATACCACAATAAGCATACGAGGAAAGACTGATATAGGATCCCAAGACTTATTCACAATTCTCAATCACAACATTTACAACAAAGATTACTTACCTTTTCCCAAAACTGACTTGACTCTCTATGACCAATTAGGATGTGAGTGTGTGATTTCTTAGTTAGGCTTGTTAAGGGTTGCCAGACCAAGTTCTTCTCCTGAGTGATACTTCTCCTCTCTTCTGGAGGATCGGATTTGTTTCTACACTCAACTTGGCACATCATAACCATAGTTAGCCAAATACAACATAAACATATGCATCATACATTTCATAGTTAGAACATTATAAAATATCAAAGTGCATCAATCATTCATTCATCATATTTTCATTCAAGATTCTTTAAACATATTCATATAAAGATTAATAAAACACATTGATGTAGAGATCCATAAAACACATCCTTTTATTCAATCAATTTAACCAAACAAGATAATAGTAAATGGGTAATATCGTTTGGGGTGTAACACCTTCCCTATCCCCATGTATACTTATACCTATTCTCTTACAATTGACCTTATTCCTATCGTTTGCAGCCAATCAATGATGATTGGTTTACTATTAAATGGATTGTGGAGTACTAACCCTATAATCCATGACTTGGAATCCACCCACCATAGATCCTATCCATCGTTTTCACTTGAACATATCCTTCGTTAGTACACATACACCCTTCCTCAACATGAAAATGTTACCGATGATCTACATGCTATTATTAATAGAATTCCTCAAAGAAATTATAAATAATGCAAATTACAATGTATTATAATGGTTGCAACTCAATTGTATTTGAGTTTGAAAGGAATACATTATATAATATAATAAAATACTAATTAAACTAACATATAAATGCCTACTAAGGATGTAAGATGATTGAAAATAATATAAAGGCCACATTATGAATAGCACATGGACGGTGAGTCATAGACAATATAAATTGAATAGTTGGATTCTCAATGTGTAGGAATCTCACCCATGGTTTACTAGCATTTTAGTTAAATATTTCCCATTTTGTTCTAACATTCTAGTTAGTTTTATTTTTTTAAATTAAAAAGCTACCACATGTAGACTATGAACATTAAGGAAATTGATAGCTATGATATTTTATAATTTCATTACTTTGAAAATGAAGTTTAAACTCTACTATAAGGATGAACAATATTGATTGCTGCAATATAGAGAGCTTGAATATTATGAGATCAATTTAGTTGAACACATTACATTTAATAGAGATGAGGGATTTAAAAAAGATGTTGACTCTTTGGAAAGGATCAAGATCAAATGTATCAACTCTTCTTTCTATTTTGAAAACATGACCTTTTTAAATGTGGCATCCTTATGTATCTATTTTATTCCTGTGCATGTAACATATGATGCATGAACTTTAAGAATGACAACAAAAGAAAGATAAAATGTGATATTTACAGTAAAGATGCACATTCTTTCCAAAAGAATAAATTGGATCTACTTTTAAACATAATCATTGGTTGCCTATTATTTTTTTTGATATTATAAATTTGTATTTTATGCAAATCATGTATATCCTAAACAAAGAACACTTATTGTAATACATATCTATTGAGACACCAATGTACCATAATTTAATATACTAAACAATATTAACATTTTATTTTATTAAAAGAGAAGGGCTCATTTCTATCTTCTTGGTATTATTCAAAATGGCACTACTTGCACGACTAATGAAATATGAATAAACTAAGGAATTAGTTATGAAGTCTATTCTAATTCATGCAAAACTATAATTAAGAATTAAATATTATTTGCTCATGATGAGTTGGTATATGAGAGTGGTCTCATTTTTTCAACATAACAACATTTTTTTTGATGATTAAATTGACAACATAGTATTATATTAGATATTGTTGATGAAAATGACAAATGATATTATCAATTTATATTTTATTTGGGAGAACGAATGAAAGTTCAATATTAGATCTTGAATCGGGAGTTAAATCAATTGATTATGAGGTTAATGAAGAGAGCTGGAAATCATGGGGGATTTATAAATTATTTTAATTTTCAATTAGAATAATGATTATCAAGTTCAACTAAATTTAAAGAGTGAGTAATAAGGAATTAACTATTTGAATGAAATAGTTAAATTATTGCATAGAGAATATATGAGTGAGTTGAATGAGTTAATGAAGGATTTAAGCGATTTGATTGGTTAGTGGACTAAATTGATTCAAAAGTTAACTCATGAGGTGGAAATTATGAATTTTGTTTATTAAATTAATGGACAATGTCAAAATATGGTGTGAAATTTTAATTAAATATTATGGATATGTGTGATCAATTTATTTACTTGATGAATGATAATTAGCTCATAGTAAGTAAATAATAATAAATTATTTAATTAAATGATAATAAAATATTATTGGATGATAATAAGATGATAGTGGATATTAATAAAGAAAAATGATATAATAATAATGTATATTAATAATGATAAAATAATAATTACATGAATATTTTAATTAAGGATAATGATATAATGATTATGGATGATAATAATGATAAAAGAAGAATTATTTTGGTGTCTACATTTTTCCCCTCTTTGAGAAAATGTTCAAAGTAACATTATTTCAAAGAAAACAAAGGTAGCTAAGAAGAATGAATTAGAATAGATAAAGAAGGTGATGACATGACCCAATCGATTCAAGGAAGTAATGGAAAATTAGGAAGTGGGTTAAATCCCCCTCAAGAGGTTATTTGTGCAAAAACTACATGAGCAAGTTCTCAAAATAATAGATGTTGAAAAAGTCAAAAAGAAGAAAAAATGAAGAGATGGATACAAGAAACATGATAATGAATGACATGAGAATAATATATTCACTACGATGATGTATAATAAATTGATTATTTTTTATTTATGTTGTCATGTGGCGATAAATATATTTTTAAATAGAATAATCTATGTTATGCACCAAGGTATATAAGACCGAGATGACAATGTATTCAATGCATGGACTGACTCTCAAGAAAAAATAAGGTGATCTGCTAGCACTCAAAAGTAATTTGATTCTCTTGACAATATCATGATGGGACAACCAAAAAATATAAGGACATGTGTTCCCTACACATCACAAGGTGTTGTACCTTGGAGGGTCTTGCGAGGGAACAAGCAACAAACACCACACACACAAAAATAGATAATTCCCTAATATATACCAGTCAAATTGCACCATGATATATAATGATCATGATGACCATAAGTATGAATAATATGGGTCAAAATATAAATTAAAAAAAGATCAATTGTTAACTTGCACATAGTACTATTACCTCTTGCCTAAGTGAATTGAAAAGTGAAAGAGATGGATGAGCATTATGCATAATTTGGGGAAGTATGCATCATGTGAAGGAAAGTGATAGATGAAAAAGGGGAATTTTATGATGGAAACTAATGTGAAAGAACATGTTATAAAAATTGATTTGGAGTTCTTAAGTTTTTCATTGAAAGGTATGATGTTTACATTTTTTGGTTTGAAGGTTTGAAAGTGTGTGCTATTGTTTGGTGTTTGTGTTTAAATTGATTAGTGGAGGAATATAAATTGCATTTTAATTAGTGGGACATTTGGAAATGCATGAAAATTATGTATTATATGGAAGAAATATTATTATCACCAACAAAGTGAGCCAAGTGATTCAAAATATGGAAACCAACATTTATTCCAAATAATAAAGATATATTCACCTACACCCAGTGTATAACAAGGCACAAAATATGGTGGATGGAAGAAGAAACAAATAAAATGGAAAAATATGAGTGAAAAATGAGGACCTAAAAGTTGGTGGAGTCTAGTTCTTATATGTATTTCATGTGAGCAAGTTTTCACCATGGTTCTTGTCTAAGGAACCACTACAAAACACTTTTTTATTTGCTATATATATTCAATATTTTGGGTTGGTATATTTGTTAGGTTAGAAATTAAAGTGCGTGAGGTTGACAATATTGATAGGTTTTTCAAGATCTTGACCGTCAAGGGTAGCTAGCTAATATGCTCCTAAACCATATTTTGAAATGATGATTTATGATCCCAACAAATTAGGCTCAAATATACCCTTCTTGTCTCTATCATAAATTTTTCTTTGGTTTTGCTTGGGTAAAAGATCACTAATCTCAAACTCATGGAATATAACCTTTTTGTTGTAGCTATGATAGAGATTATCTTAGTACATGATTTAACATGATTGAGAACATTAAGGTGTAGTTCATCTAGAATTTATAACTCATGTATCTATAGAAATCAATACTCATCATTAATGAGGTGTTTTAAGGAGACACAAAATGAAAGGAAGTTGGGTATGCTGAAACAACTCCCTATACCAATCTAACACAGGAGAAAATTCTTCAAACCCTTTAACTATTACAACAACAGAAAGATTACACATACAAATTTAATTAAGCATTTAAACAATGAAACAACACATAGATTTTACGTGGAAAAACCCTTTCAGGAAAAAACCAACACTCCAAACACCTAGCTCAATTTTATTATTTAGTAAAAAAAGGGATTACAATACAATATTAGAGCTTATACTCTTGAGGAGTTGTCAACACTATATTTAGAATTTGGAATAATTCTGGCAACATAACATTAGCTCAAGAAATAAGTAACATGTCATTTTGATATCTCTCTACTAGTTTAATTAGAATTCTATCTCTCTCATGCATCCTCTTCTGAAAAACTGCAAAGAAAGTAGCAAGTGCCTCATCTTGTTCCATCCCATCACCAAGACTACTCATGAAATCTCTAAACTAATGAGCAACTGGTATTCCTTGCAACCATTCCACACTTCAATTTTTGGGGAGTTCCTTTAAGAAGTAGAAAATTAAACACATAGCCAAGGTTCCATACTTAAATGCACACTTATTTTCCTCTATTTATTTCAAATTCTTCATCAATTATTGTCTTAGCAAGTCATAAAGATCATAGTCAACACATTTCTCCACCATCTCATATGCCACATTGATTGCAGTGGTAGATACAAAATTATCTCTATTTGTGAAATAGATATAACCAGTTAACATTGTCACATACCATACAGTTGGATTTTTTATGGGATTTAGTGTTAGATCCCTCTTATCTTAAGTTGCACCTATGATTTCCATTACCACTTCATTCTTAACTGATTTCAATATAGGAATAGGTCCGGTGGAGCATAGACCTATAACCTCTCTAATTACCTCTTTTTTAATCAATCTAGGCATGTTCGTCCAAAAAAAATTGTCATGGATTCTAATTAATATCATTCTAACCCACTTGTCATCAAACAAAAATTCAAAACATGCCATTATCCAATTTCTTTGCAACTAGATTTTGATATTCTATTTTTAGGGAAAATTTATCTCCAATAAATTCTTTCATCCACATATTTTCTAGCTTGTTGTGATCACATTCATCCATCTTTCCATGAATCTAAATCCTTATATATTCAATTGGAAAAACCCTATATGGAACATATGCAAATGCACCTAACAGGCCATCTTCTATAGATTTTGTAGGGTTTTTCTTATACTTGGGTTGTGGCTTCTTAGTTATCTCAATAACCCTTAGTGTAGTGATTACAAAGAATTCAAACTACTTTCAAACAAAGTTCTTTTGAAATCTAGGGAAAAGATGAGATTGTAAATACCTTTCCTTCCTTTTGCCAAACTAGGGTTTCAATGCACTCAATCTCAAATCACCTTGATCAGTCCAAATCACTTCCTCACTACTCTACTTATTCTCAATTCTCATTATGAATGAAATTGGCTAAGTAAAATCACTTTATAACACTTTGAATCTTAATCTAATTTCACAATTAATCCCTTAGACAGTAAAGTTGGCAACCCTTTATCTATATGCACAGTCAACTTTTGATGCTCCACAGACTTCCACATTGTCATATTTTCTTCCACAATCTTCACCAATAGATCAAGCATGTCAATCTACATCACATATATTTGTGTTGAGGCATCAACACCATTTTCTTTGGTAGGGGATAAAATATTTTCATTAAAGCTCCCCCTAAGCCAAAGCTCTCAACTTAGTTTCCAAAGGAAACATCTGCATCAGATTCTGGTGCAGATTCATCCTTAACATCTATCTCTTCCTTCTTTCTCCAAATCATTTCCATCTCCTTCTTTGTTTCTATCAGATCAATGTTTTGCATTGGTTCATTCCTCTTGACCAAATTATCCTTCCTCATATTTCTTCTTATGTAAAACTTAGCAATGTGTCCAAGCCTATTGCAATTGTAACAATTGATATTCTTCTGAACATTATTCCTTCTATTCATTCTAGATCTGCATTGATTAGCTTTATGTCCAAATCCATAGCATGTATAATAGTAACCTTTGAAAGATCAAGTCATTCTACCATTGTTATAGTCATTCTTCAATTGAATTTTTCAATCACTAGCTCTATGACCAAATTTCTTGCATGTAAAACATTGACCAATAAAAGGTGGAACATTATGATTCATTATGCTTCTACATTCCATTGCCTTATGTCCAAATTTATTGTGAGAATAACAAAAACCATTAAATTATGGGTGCCTTTGTACATTTGGTTGTCTAAACAATGGTGTTGTAGCTTCATTCCTTTGATTCTAGAGTTACAGACATCTGATTTGAACTTTCACCCTTTTCAAATCCTAAACCTTCTTTATCTTTAGAGCCTTTTTTATTTGCAATAATTTCATCAAGCTTTGTAGAAATCATCTTGAATTTTTCTTCATGAATCCTTGCTTTCTCTAGATTTGATCTCATATTTACCACTTCTTGTTCAAGCCTTGTGCATTCCTCAAATTTTCTTTTCACCTTTGCATTTATTCTTTTATTTTCTTCAATTTGCACTTTCAGACTAGTAATAGTTTCATTTGCTTGCTTCAATTTTTCACTAACTTCCTTATGCCTTTCTCTAAACATCCTGATTTTTTCTCTCAAATTTTTGATAAATTCATTTGCTTCTTTGACATTTTCTTTTAGATCTTTATTTTCATCTTCATTCCTTTGAAGATCTTCAAGGAAAACTTTGAGTTCTCCATATTTTTCAAGCATGCAATCTTCTTCTATGGATCGAACAATAGGAATCTTTTTCAAAGGAGCAGGTAGTCTTCTGAAAATCATGTGTTCAACCTCCAAGATCTTCCCCAAGTGGTTAACCTCTTTCTAAGGAACCAAGATATGAGACTAATTGTTGAACACCCAAAATATTGAGAGGGGGGCTAAATCAAAATTCTTTTAAACCATTCAAACATTTAAACATCCAAACCACATAACACATTCAACTCTAGATAAGGAAAGAAATCACGAAACAACAACAACCTCACATAACATATGAACACCAAGATTTTTACATGGAAAACCAAAAATGAAAAAAATCATGGTGAGAATTAGCTCACAATATATTATAATCAATTATAGTATATTTATAAAAGTGCTCACTACAGGTGGACTCACTATCCAAGTGGACTCATTGCCCACTGAGAAAAATATAGAATTGAGATTGTGGCTCACATCCTAGATTGAACTATTACAATTGCATCTATCATATGCATGAATTATAGTTCCAATGAAGCTCAATAGACTAAATTTACACACTTCATCTAATTCTAATCTAACACTCTTCTTTCCTCCACGTTTTCATCACATTAATATTCAACTAAACATTCATAACTTAAATTCACACTACTCTAATAATATTCACATCACTTACATGTAGAATACTTGCAACATTCAATAAAGCATTGAAAAAGATCTAACTTATATATCTACATCAAGAATATTAGCATCAATTAGGTTAGCCTAATTAGATGTAGCATTCAAAATATAACTTGTCAACTTAAGTTCTTCCACACACACATGGGTGATCCCACAAAATTGGTTTACAATTAGTTTGAGGAAGTAAAAAATGCATTTTCGGAGGGTAAACACATTAGGGGGTTCGTTGGAAGGGGAGGGGATTCGCTATAACCCCCTAAGGGGTTTGCTAGAAGGGGGGGTTCGCAGGTTCCCCCCCCTTTCAAGCGAACCTACGAACCCCCCTTTAATGGGTTTTCTTTTTTAATTGTATTTAAAGGGGTTTGCTAGAAGGGGATTCTAGTGAACGCCCCCCACCCCCTCCCCCCACTTTTTGCCCTTCTCCCCCTCTTCTACCAAATTTCTACAAAGTTTTTCTTTCAAAGCTCGGGTTGAGGATGAAAATGGAGGAAACTTCACAAATCCAACTGAATGATGGTAGTCATCGGAACGAACTATCCATCAAATATAATTTTAATATACTTTGGTTTTATATTATGTTTTTTTATTTAGTTTAATTAAACATAGGATTTTCACTGAAAATCAAGCTCTCTATTTTGCACGTGGAAAAATAGTAGATTATCCAAAAAAATCTGAAAAATATGTTTAGGCTAGGTATTGATATCCTTGATCCAGTTAAAAAAAAATGAATTTCGATACATACAAAAAAAAAGAATGTTGTTTACGGTCCACCTATGTCTAAATTGTAATTGGTTTCACATCAAAACTTGATTAAGAAAAAAATATTCAATAAAACACTATGAAACCAAATGAATGGGCTAGATATCGTAGTTACAAAGCTAAATTATAAAAAAAAAAAAATTCATCCTTCATAGAAAAAAAGTTGTGTTGTTTACGGGGAGCATCACTCTTTAAAAATGGTGTTTACTACTAAAACTAGTTTTCAAAGGAAATGGAAAAATAAATGCAATCTGATTCAAAAAATTTATATATATATATATATATATATATTTAGAATCTACAAACAAAATGTCACAAATCACTAGTTTGCATCATCTTCAAATTCCTCATGGTTTAGCAGCTATAGGTGCCTGAAAGTGAAGATTTAGTTAAAAAAATTCACTTCAATGTCCAGTTTGGCAAAAATTGTAAACCAGTATTGTGGGATCAGCCACACTTCATGCCAGGATTTAAATATCAAAATAAATTGAAATAGGTCGGAAGGGACCTATAATATATCCCACATAAGACCACAATATTTATTTAACCATCGCATACCTTCAAATTTATTAGGTCAACACCATGGAAGACCTAATACCAAAAATTCTTCAACTATGTATGCACATTTGGACGTGTGGACGTCAAAATTAAATGAAAACTCGAATTCACACACTAATGCCATCTATCAACATATCCTCAAAAGTGAAAAGATAAAAACTTATCCGCAAAGAAGTGCAAACTCTCCCACTTAAATGCACTATACAGGAAATGATGGTAATTTTCTAGGTCGAACTTCTATCACCCTGACTTCAAAACCAGAGGTCAAAACCAAATGAAATCCTTGAATTGGATGCTTCTAACAAAACACAAAATAATGTTAGAAGCACAAAGTGAAAAATTTATTTACGAACCAGTGCAAACCCAAAAATAGGAGCTCTATTACACATAATTAACAGAGTTGAAACTTAGTTAGTTTTCCATCACAACCAACTTTACTGGATCAAACCATCTTACAAAAATATCTTCCACAAACACTCCAAAACCTATTAGAACCAACCAAAAATGATATGCAATGATCTGCACCATGATTTCCACATCGAGATACAATGTTGACATCAATGACAAGAATACAACACAACATTATTTACCTCTATGCTTATCCCTCATACTCATGTTGTCAACAATAGCATCAATGAAATTATTCCAAAATAATTTATTTTCCTTGGAGGTGTTATTGATAAATCAAGGAAAGGAAACCATTTTTAATAATATTTTGAGCTTGTTCTAACACCTAAATTATTTGTATATTTACCGAGGCTAGAGTTGTTCACATGAGAGGGTTAAAGACCATTATCATACATTAGATGATTACACATTTAATTGTTTATCAATTTCTATTAGTACACTCATTTGGGTGTTTCTGTGCACAAGAGTAACATTAATCTAATAGTGCATTACAAAGGGCATAGAAGTATAAATTCATTATTTTCATGCATGTTGAAAGTGTTTTGTGTAGTGGTATGGATACTCCCATTAGGTTGGTGAATACCCGTAGATAGATGACCTTTCTTGGCATGATCTTAGAGCTTCAGTTGAAGTGAATTATATTAGAACTAGATTTCCTACTGATTGGTGCAATCAAACTCATTTTGGGTTGATATTTTTTTCCGTTGGGTGAACATTATAGAGTAGATTTAGATATCTCCTCATGGTTTGTGGCGACTCTTCTTAACTTGCAAATCTAAAGGCGATGGTGGAAAAAATGGCTCATAATATTTTTATGCCTAAAATATTAGGTGGGCTAGAGGAGGTGTTGGAAGCTACCTCTCTAGGTATGGGAATACCCAGACCCAATGACCTAGAGATTCTTTTTATTTTAGGTGAGGTGGTAACATTTTACCCTTTTATCCTGGATATCAAAGGTGTGGCATTCCTCAAGAAAAGCGATCAGGCTGAGGTGGGTCCTAAATAAAATACTACACCTCGAGCTAGTCCAAGACTTTGGATGGGTCAACAATTTTATCAACTATCTACAAGAATTTTGGGATGAATAGGTCATCTTTTTTATAAGGTATTCATTCTCTTTTTGTTGTCTACATAGTGTATAATGTTTTTCCAAAGCTGGAAAATTATTTTGTTGTAGGGTTTTGGAGTCATTTCTAGAGTGTTGGGTGCTTGGATACTAAAATGGCTGAATTTTCAAAGCCAACTTTAAGTTTGGGTGTATGCTTTGGCACCCTAGTTCTGAGTAGTTGTGTCTGGTTGTATGGTTGGTGGGTATAGTTTTTTTTGGTGTATCTCTGATACAACCATTGAAGGGTCTTGGTTGCATCTAGGTTTTGTTTGGGTTTTCAAGATAAATTTGTTGATATGAGGGATGACCACATTCCCCTCTATGTATATTGGAACTTATAAGAATGTATTTCTACTACTATATTAATATAAAATAGTTTAGGCCTTTATCATTTTATCCAAAAAAAATATAATATAATTGTTAGAGACCCAAATTTGCACCCCTCTGCCAAGTTGTGAAAGAACTCAACAAATTTGGACTAACATGGGATTGCTTTCAGGTTGTGGGTATCCTATTGTGAAAGCAGACCTCCAGATTATGGGTTGGCTCCCCTTTTGATGTCATCTAAACTAATGATTTCTTGAGGAAAAGGGTAAAAAGATGCATGAAAATGAACTTAACTAGAAAACTTCAAAGGGTGATACACTAAAGCTAACTAAGACTTGCAAACAACTTACACACATTCAAAACAATGACAAAACCTGGTTCACACAACTCATTTTTGCATGCATTCTTACATAATTAATTTATAAGGAGGTTTTTAGTAGAACTCTTAGAAGGAAAATTTCACAACTAACAACTTTTGCATTCACTAACACAGCTTATAACCTGCAACAATACACTTTTTTGCTAAATAGGTTCCTAATAATGAGATAAGACTACAAGGAAAAGATAAATTTCACAAATAATCTGATCAATCACTAAATGCACTCAATAAAACATGAAATGAGAAGGTAAATGTTCAATTCATTGATTCAAAGTACTCAACTGGTATACAATTCTATCACTAAGTTACAATACTGCTCTTGATAAAAAGACAACTCCAAAGCTAAGCTATCACTCTGCTGGAAAGATAAAACTAACTCCAACAATGCAGATTGAAGTTACTTAAGAAAAACTCCCACAAATCCCACACACAAGTCCATCTAGAAGGTTCTGGTTAGATGCAACAGAAAAGGCCAAAAAGAATATTCTAAAATCACTCCAAACTACCCTCCACATGAAGCAAGGTCAACCCAAGACTAGATAGTCACACTAAAAATGTGACAAAAATGCCTCCAAATAGTCTCTTCCCTCCAAAAATAGTCAAATACAACCCTCCACACATTTCCCATGTCTTCCAGTCATCATTTTCCTCCAAGAGCTTTGACCCACACTTTTAGTGCTTTTGCAAAAGCACAAGACTCCATTTTGCATTTAAAATAATGGGTATGTGCAAGATCATCGTGGAAAAAACAAGCCCTTAAGTGGCAAAAAAATCAAAAAAATTAGAGTTAGGAAACTTGACGTAAAAATTTGAATAAGTTAAATCTATATTATTTCAAAAATATGTAAGAATAGAATCTGTAGAAAATTGAATATAGTTTCTAAACTACTAGGTTTGTTTAAAAATAAAATCTATTTTGAAAATTTGAAATTTCAATGCAGTACTTAAATTTCAGGGAAAAATAAGTAGGTGTCCGCTCTAACCACCCTAACCACAATAAAATGATAATATTTTTTATAAGATTTTAGATATAAGAGGATTCATGTCCCGATGATGCATATTTTTTGTAATTTTTTCCAAGTAAACAATTAATTATGAATTTTTTATTACAACTTTTAAAAAATATAAAAAACTCAGTATGTCTGACCACCTTAACTTGGTCAAAACTTCATGAAATTCAATTTTTCTTTTTATAATCCTATATTATGTGAAGCATAGAATGTGACACATGTTTTGTATTAAAAAAATGTGTTACCGTTTGAAAGCTATAGATGTTTTTCAATCAATCTATCAATCAGGACTTTAGTCATAATTTGAATAGAAAATGACGAAAAATTACTTATTAAATTCAAAGTAAAGCATAATTTATATTGGTAGAATGCTGAGAATCTCCTTTAAAATCCCTTTCGTTTCATCAATTTAGGGTTAAAAAAAAAGTCAGCCACATACCCATCATATTGCCAATTTTTGGCCCATCATGATCCTGCACATACCCTAATAATATGATTAAGTGATTCATAATAACATCACTTAATCAAACTATTTTACATTTCAAAACAAATGCAAAAATAGGCCCCACCACCTCTTTGGATTACATCAATATTTGCATTATAAATAACATTAAATAAAAGTGATTTACAAATCACTTAAATAATGTCTTACAATTGATAAAAATGCAAAATAAATAATATACTTCAAATGCTTGTAAAAGTATTCAAGCAAACTTAACCTCCTCTAAGGCATTGATAAAAAGATTAACTCATCCTCATCTCCTATGTGTTTCAAGGCCAAAAGTGACTTATGACTATCACTTGATCAACATTTTTCATTTCAAATATATGCAAAATAAGGGTCAATGGTTCGGCCTATGTGAGCATAAGGAAACTCCAAAGTCTTTGGAAGGCACATTTCAAAGTCTTGGAAGACTTGGAATATTTCAAAAAGACAAGGCATTACTAAGGCGCATGGTCTTTTAAATTAATACAAGGAAAAATGTTTAAGTTTGAAAATGCAGCATAAGGCAAAATTGCCTAAGGCATAAACTCAACTCCAAACCCACATAGCACATTAAAATGTGTTTGAATTTTTTTAAAACACAAGGAGAAAATGCCTTGGTCGACCTTCATAGGGTTTCAAACCCTAAACAAAAACATGGGAAAAATAAAAAAACTCATTCATTTTGTATCGAGCCTTCTAGAGAGCTCCACTCTGTCATCATGGGGTTTGATGGGAGCACTGAAAAATGATTTTTTGACTGTTTCATGATAGATTCAAATGATTTTCACTGAGAAACAAGAGGTAATTGCTATTTTTGAATCAAATCTAGTTCCTTTTCACCTTTTTTACAGCCATTTCATGAGTAAAGGCCGCGCCCATGATGATTTTCTATTGCTTTATCTTTCTTTGTGGATTTATTTTTGCTTTAGCCACCATGAATGTGATCTTTTGAAGCTTAAATGGAAGCTTTAAAAGAGTGAAATTCTTGCATATTTCAATTAAAAATAAACTCGAGCTCAAGTAAGCTCACTTCAGGCACATACCTCCATTGTTTTTGCAAATTTTGCTCAAACTTCGAGCTCATTCCATTGTGAAAATGGTGAAAGTTAGTTTATTTTCCTGTGTATTAGTTCCTTTTCCTATGTATTTCCTTATGCATTTAGCTTGTGAGCTCGGCCTCTAGTTTTCATTGACATTTCTATATGTGGAACTTGTACCTTTTCAGAAAAAAAACACCTTTTGTAGGTATCAATGGAAGAAAACCTCTTTTATAATCTCTGCATTTGAATGACATCCAAAACCCCAAGTGGGTTCTTGTGATTTTTGTGAAGAAAACCTAATTTTTTGACCGCGACCATGAGGCTCATAATGCATTTTTACTCCTTGTATTCACTTCTCAGTCTTGTTTGTACATAAAATAATTGAAATGCTTTTGATTCTCTTGTATGTTTTCTTGTTGTTATCTTTAACGAGTCCTTCATTGAAAAGAACTGGTTCACCATTGTTCTTCATGCACAAGTGTAGCAATGAGAAATTTTTTGCAAAATGATATTTTGTGATGCTAATAACTTTATGGGGCATATATGTTGGAACAACACGAACCTCATCTATTAGAAGAAAACCCCATTCCCTGAATATGTTCATGATAAGGAAAACTTGACTTTGTCACTGTGAATTTACCTATCTCTAGGTTAAGACCATTATAAGAATCTTTGTCAATAACTAGGATAGACTTATCCCCCTGTTCAAACTCACCTTTCTTTTCAATGTTACAAATTGCAGATTTGTCCTAGCAATCAAAATGTGATTGCATGACCACAACATTCTAGCATATGTCTCTATTTTCTTGAAATTGAGAGGCCCTAGATTGCACTAAACCTTCTTTACTGGCTCCTTGAGAGCTCTCATACAATGAATCAAGTTTAATCATGGAATTGTAAACTACTATTGGTATAGGAATATCAACTTTTAGCTCTATTTGTTGACATAAAATTTTGCATGATGACAGCCATGGAGTAGTGAAGAAAAATGAAAATTTTCTCCTATTGATGAATGTACATTGCATAAGGGACTGTCCTTCATTCTTAGATAAGCTCATCATTGCATCAAATTGTGGATGCTCTGTTTATTCAAATACCAATGAGTGATTATCATTATTTGAAAAAGAAATCATTATGTATCTCATAAAGAACTACCTTATACATATTTACTTGTCCTCTCTAGAAAGGTAAGGATTGTCCCCATTGCATTTGTGTTCATTTTGATCTCTTTGCTTTATGAACATTTTTACTGTCCTTGCATTATGACTGCCCACTCTGTTAGATATCTTGACTATTGTTTGTACTGTAGCAACCTTCATTGTCTTTCATCATGAATGTCCTATCACATGCAACCTTGTTGTCTCACCATCATCTCATGGATTGACATTCCCTTGGTGTTTGATGCCAAATTCTCATACTTTTGAGATTTGAAAAGAATAACTACATTTGGTTTGTTCTTTATTGAGTTCCTGATTGTTCTTGTTCATTAAATGTTGCCTCCTTTGATCCTTACTTCACTGTATCTACTTGTAAACATATAATAGTCCTAAACAAGGATGGACCTCTTTGTCTCATTCATAGTCATGCTGCTAAGACTATTTGCATGCATCAACTATCTTTCCTCTCTCATGGCTATACTTGTACCTCTTGTTGTATGCTCGTTCATCGTTTATCATTCACTACCAGAGTGAAAACATGATTCACTTGTTCCCTCAATGAATGCAATGACTTCCCCTATAGCTTCATGACTCACCAATTGTATTTTGACAATGCTTGATAGCTCCATCATTATTTTAATAGATGCATAATTGAACTTGATGCATCTATAATTGAGCTTGATGCATCACAAAAATCATTTGCTTCTTTAATAAAATGGATCTTGGATCCACTTAAGAAGATTGAAAGACATATCTAGCAAAATATACTGCCACTTTTGACATGATGGCAGCCTGTTGATTGATTCATTGTGAAAAGATGAAGGGAAACTCTCTTGACAATTAACATTATTTGTTGCATCTATAATTGAACTTGAATCTAATAATGAAAGTTGATCAACTGGTGTGATTCCATATTGATTCGATGCATCAAGAATATGTTTATCATTGATTTGATCAAGTTGCTCAATTTCCTATCCCTCTTTAAACATCAGAGGGAAGCATGTTGGGATCAACCCTCGGGGGAGCCACATTTTGCTCCACATGTTGTAATTAGTTGAATCAAAATAGTAATAAAGACTTGTCCTAAATCTGCATAAGGAACAAACCAGTTAGATAAAAAAAGCATATCAAAGGTGTGTTTGATCACTCTTTTCTTGTTTTCCTATACACTTATGGTATGCTGTCTATTTTAATGCTTATGGACATCAGATTACACATTTATGGTATGCTGTCTATTTATAGTGTACATGTTCGTTGATTATTTGGTTTGCTTTGGGACCGATACCCCAATTGAGCTTGGGAGCAAGGAGTAGAAAAATGCATTCGAGGGAATTACCGACCAATTCCTTAAGCACATTCTCCTGAACATAGATCCACACACAGTGGTGGCTATCAAAATGGTCTTAGGGAGGGAGAATTTGGTGCCCCATGAAACTCCACAGGTGAACTCTCAAATAGTTTCGAGGTTCTTGGCATCTCTATTGGATCTCCATATTGCCAAAGAAGAAGCGAGGTCGTTGGTTTGCAAACTTGTTAAGAAGGGTCTGATGGAAGGGTTGGATGAAATTCTCAAGGTGGCAATTTTGAGGGTTGGGGTGCCAAGACCCAAGGACCTGGAGTTGGTTAAGAAGCGAGGTGAGGTTATCAAAATATATCCATTTCTTCTGGATTTGAAGGGCGCGACTCTAGTGCGACACCTGGGATGATGATGATGGTTGGGGTTGATTTCTTGAAAAAGAAGGTGAGCTTGGTGGATGCAGATGGATTTGAATGGATTGCTGAGTTTGATGCCTTAGCAAGGGAAAATGGTCTCATGTAAGGGGGTCTGGTGTCTAGTTTTGAATACTTTCAAGTAATCAATTTTAGATATTTGTTTGGTTGTTTTCCCATTTATGGGCTTCTTTGTTTATGTCTTGTATTCGAGCGTCATGTCCCCTTTGTAGTTGGGGTGTCGTTGGTGTTCATTTTTTGGGCTTGTTTGGGATTTCGGTGGTGGTCTTGCAAATTCAGTTGAATCATGCTTATGAAAATGTTTGTATACCACTTTTTTGGAAAAAATCAATATAATCTCTATTACGAAACAAAAAAAAAAGGTTATTTTTTGGAAAAAATGTCTCACAATTGAAAGTTAGAGTTTTGGTGTATAGCAAGCATAGAGGACCTAAAGAATGAAGAAGATGCAAAATATTGGGAGACAACTAACGAGATGCCTTCATTCACTACAGGGCAAATTGTATTCCCTCGGGGTGGAGAAATCAAAGAAAGATCACCTAGGGAACGAAAGAAACATAGACATGTAATGGAAAATTAGGAGATATAATTGCAACAACAATGCAAACAAAGGGGATCACTAGAATGGAGAGAGGAAGTGATGTAGGAAGTGGTGCAAATCAAGATATCATAATAAATATTGTCCTAACAGTAAGGAAATTGTCTTAAATATGAGGGAAATCCATATCAAATCAAAGAGATTGAAGGAGAAGTCTTTTTTATGAAATGAACTAGAACTTAAATTCCATGGGAAAAGTTGCACAAATGGTTCGAAGATCAATGGGTCTCGAAGGTAAGTATTAATTCTCTCCCATAAGGCTTCCTATTAATAGAATGTAGATCCAAAGAAATAAATGAATAAATTTTGAACAAATGGTTGTTATTGTTAAAAGGTTGTGGTTTCTTTACAACTAAATGGAAGCCCAATTTCAATCTCATACATCAAAATATGGGTAAAATCCCAATGTGGATGACTGCACAATATTTCATCACAATAGTAGAATGAGGAAGCATTAAAAGAGATCAATGATTCCCTAGGATATTTTATTCAAGTGGATGATTTTTTTTTAAGAACAAATTTGGAGTGTTTGTAAGAATTTGCATGGAAATCAATCTCTGTAATAAACTTTGGGATGATTTGGAGATCATAACGGAGTATGGGAGGTGGAAGCAGAAGATCAAGCTAGAATCTAATACACCTAGAAAGGAGAAGGGAAGTAAAGATCAAGCAAAAAACAAAATTTAGTCCACAAACTCTACAAAAGGAAATGATATTTAATATCGACCAATGAGGAAGAAGTTTGGGATACAATTAACAAGGAGAGGAGGGAAACTCAGAAGATCATTGATGATCAGTCAAATTTGATGCCATTAGAATCTCCCTTGCTGAATAAGAGAGAAATGGAGATTCAAAATCAATCGGTTGGTGGGAAAATTTTTGGGGTCCAACAAAGTTGGGTAACTCATCAAAGGTTAAAAATATTGAGAATTGAGAGGAGGAAAATTGAATAAATTAAGATAAATCATTTTTCCAAGATATAGAAGGAGCACCCAAAAGTCTATATATCTCAAAAGAAGATAAGAGAAAAAAAGTTGAAGGATTATCCAAGGATTTTGCGAAGGGAAGTAGGATAACAAGATGAAGGGTGGAAGAGAGTCAAGAAAATATTGAAAAGTTAACAAATGGGATAGCCAATAAGCTATTTGGCATAACCAACAGTCACAAAATGAACCAATTGAAAGGGGAGATAGAGAGGCTAGTGGATAAGATTAATGGGAAAAAGGATGAAATTCTAGCTTTGGAAGAAGGTGAATGGGTGGATAAGGTGGAAGGTTAGATCTTGGAAGTAGAAGATAAATTATACCAAAATGGAGGTGACTCTCCTCACAGAGAAAGATTAGGCATAAAGCATAAGGAATCAAAGAAAGTGTCACCTGATTGCAAGGAAGGGAAGAAGAAAGGAAGAAGACAAATATGGAGAAACTAAGTCACGAAGGGGATGATGAAGGGAAAATAAAAATCACAAGACTTCTGAGACCTAGGAAGGGAAAAACCCTTCCTAGAGAGCTATGAAGATAATATCTTAGAATGTTAGGGGCTTAAATGCCCCTAACAAAAAGTTCTTAATAAAGTGTTTCATGTAGATGTCGATGTCTAACATCTTTATGATCTATAAGAAATAAAATATCAGGCAAAGAGGTAGAGCTCTTCAAAGGGAAGATGAAATTTTGGAAATCTGCCATGGTAGAGGTAGAAGGCGCTTTAGGTGGGGTAAACCCACAAAAGTGGTTTACAATTCCAGTGAGGAAGGAAAAGTTACAAAAAACAACCCCATGCAAAAAAATTTGGTTTCTAGGGTTTCAAACAAAATTTTGGTTTGAGTGAACCCATAGGGGGCTTGCTAGAACTGTTCTTCAAGTGAACCCATTAAATTTATGGTCCCACCATTCCTAGGAGAAAACACAGAGAAAAAATTTGTGGAAAGGGGGTTCGCTCAAACCCCTCTGGTTCAAACAAACCCCCCTTTTGCCACCTTCTCACCCTCTATTACCAAAAAACTCCAGAATTTTTCCCTTCAAAGCTTAGGTTGAGGATGAAAATGGAGGATACTTCACAAACCCAACTTGATGATGGTAGTCCTCAGAACGAGCTATCCAATGAATAAAATTTTAATATGTTTTGGTTTTATTATGTATTTGTTTTTCTAATTTTATTAAACATAGGTTTTTCACCAAAAGTCAAGCTCTTTGTTATGCACATGTGGAAAAAATATAGATTATCAAAATTGTTTTTGAAAAATATGAGTGCACAAGATATTGAAGTCCTTGATCCAACAAAAAAAGAATTTTGATACATACAAAAAGTTACGTTGTATACGATCCACCTATGTCTGAATTGTAATTGGTTTGACTTTGAAACTTTATTAAGGAAAAAATATTCAATAAAACACTATGAAACCAATTGAAAGCACTAGTTATCATAGTTACAAATCTAAATTCAAAAAAGATAGAATTTTATCCTTATGGAAAAAAAGTTATGTTGTATATGGTGAGCGTCACTCCTTAAAAATAACTTGTTTACTAAAAAAAAATAAAAATTAAAAGGAGATGGAAAAAGAAGTGCAATCTAATTCCAAAATTTTTGAAAAAAATATATTTAGAATCTATAGACAAAATGTCACAAATCACTAGTTTGCATCATCTTCAAATTCCTCATGGTTTAGCCACTATAGGTGCCCGCAAGTGAAGATTTAGTTAGAAAAAATTATTTCAGTGTCTAGTTTGGCCAAAAATTGCAAAATAGTATTGTGGGATCACTCGGTGAGTTAGTTGTACTTTTGAAACCACAATATGCCTCTTTAAAAATCCTAGCAGAGAACAAAACAACACCACAAAAATTAAGATGCAATAGAACAAGATTAATCAATTGAAGGAAGCAGATGGGTCAATAACTAAGGATATAGGAATAATCAAGCAAGAGGTAGTAGCATATTTTTAGAATCTACTTAAAATTGGGAAGGATCCATTATCATAATGAAAACCTATTTTGGAAAGCATCCCCAAACTAGTAACAGAGCCACAAAACAGAGTGCTAACAGAGGCCTTTACAAGGGTAGAGATAGAAGTGTCTATATGGTAGCTCTACTTCCAGATAAATTGCCTAGATCAGATGGATTTCTAACACCCTTCTTTAAATAATGTTGGCATATTGTGGGGAAGGAAATATGTGAAGAAATAGAAGACTCCTAAGAAAAGGGAAAATTGTTAAAGGAGATAAAAAACACCTTAATAGCTATAATCCCAAAAAGAGCAAGCTTTGGATGTAGAAAATATTCAACCAATCTCATTATGCAACACACTTTACAAAATACTAGCAAAAGTAGTGGTTAATAGGCTTAAGAATATTTTACTAGAAATAATAGTTGAGGAACAAATAGGGTTTATACTTGGAGAGTCAATTTCAGATGGTGCTATTATTGCTCAATAAGTTCACTCTACCTTGAGAAATGGAAAATGAAAAAATATTGGTAAAAGTAGATTTTAGGAAAGCATATGATAAAGTAGATTTTAGATTTCTCTTCAAATTTTTGAATGGATTTGGTTTTGAGTTAAGTTGGATAAATTGGATCTTTAGTTGTGTTGCAAGCCTAAGGTACTTAGTGTTAGTGAATGGCTCTCTGGAAGGATTTTTTAAGTCATTATAAGGTCTTCACCAGGGGCATCCTCTCTCCCCATTCCTTTTTGTAATAATGGTAGATGCATTAAGCAAGGTGCTAAACATGTCTCTAATGGAAAGGAAGCTAGAAGGGATAAAAATAAAAGTAATCTCCCCTAGTTTCTCATCAACAATTTACAGATGATATAAAGTTGTTTGGAAAATGAAGAGGATGGAAGTTAAATGTATGAAATAAATATTGAAAATCTACTCAAAGGCTTTAGGGTAGGAGGTCAATGCTTCAAAATCATAAATCTTCTTTTTTTCAACTCATCCAAGGAAACAACAAGAGATCCCCAAAGTTCTATATTACAAGATTGGTAAGTTTCCTATCACATATCTAGGAATTCCACTATATCTATGATTGATATCAAACAAGTTATAGGACCCACTAATAGAAAAAGTGTTAAATCATGCAACATATTGGAAAGGGAGGTGGCTATCTTGGGATGACAAGATAATAATGCTAAAACCAACCATTCCTATTATTCTCATATACCTAATGGCATGCTAATCTATTATGAATGGGGTGGATAAAAGATTAAAAAGAATAATGAGAAAATACTTTTAGGAAGGATCTTCAAAGAAGGATAAATTGGCTCTAATAGTATGGGATAAAATATGCAAATTAAGAGAGGATGGAGGTGGTTGTTTACAAATGAGGTTACTATAAAATAAAGCTATGAGGGTGAAGCTAGTGTGGAAGATGTTCAAACCACAATTAAAATGGGTAAAGTTACTATAAAACATGTACTTGGACAACTTAGACTCTTCAAATATTCTAACAACAACAAGATTACCTCAAGGATTAAGAATATGGAACTTCATCTCCAATTGTTGATTAGTCATAATCAAACACCTCACTTGGGATATTCATGACCATACTTCTCTCTTCTAGGAAGACTCATGGCGGATACCCCCTGGAAAAAAGGACTTAACCAGAATAGAAGAATCCTAGAGCTAAATTGAGGACCTAAGGTGAGGAACTACTTGGAGGCATGTCAAAGAGATGGCATCACAAGGTGGAATTGGAATAAGTTTAAAATTTTGAATATTCTTATGTATTGAGATAAAGAAGCATTTCTTGAAGATAGCCTGGGAATGACAAGATGGTATGGCATGGGTAATAGAGTGGTCAATATAATGTAAGATAAGGGTATAGGCTACTAGAGGAAAACATCAAGGAAATGGAGATCCCTATTCATCTGTGTTCCAAAATAAATTATGCCTCCTCAAGATGGGAACACTTACATCATGGAAACTCTTCAAGGGAGGATCCTAATAGTGGATAGATTCCTAAACATGGTGTATCATGTCCCATCAAGATGCCTGTTGTGTAGAAGCTTGAAAGAGGAACCACAGGTCATCTTCTTCTCAAGTGTGAATTTCCCCAAGAATATTTGAAAAGGCTATGTACCAAATTAGGTTAGGTAAGTGTTTTACTAAATGATATCTTGAGCCTGTTCAAGTCTTGTCCAACTTTAAACAAGAACACGATGCTATTATGCCTCTGGATAATAAGCTTATCAATAATGATTTGGGAGATATGGAAGGAATGAAATAGGAGAATATTTTAGGGAAAAGAATTGAACATGTATTCCTTGAATAAATTAGAAGATGCAATTATAGAGGTAGAAAATAATAGAACACAAAACTATAATTTGAATTCCAAATTTTGGATGTCTTGGGATAATAGTATAATGAAAAATTTGTATGGGTTGCAACCTCTATTGGTGTGTGGGGCAAGGGGCAAGGAATTGACTAAGTCAAGAGCAAAGGATAAGTGGACATCACCCAAGCGGGGTTGGTGTAAGCTAAATTTCAATGGTACATTGAGAGGCAACCCTAGTGCCTCTTGTGTCAATTGCATAATTCATGACTGAGAAGGGATGATATTATGTAAATCCTCCATATTGTTGTAATAAGGTACAAATAATGCCTCAAAGATTCAAGCACTTTTATTTGGTTTGGAGTTTTTTCAATGTTATAGGATCTCAGACATAGAAGTGGAAGGTAATTCTAGGGTGATCCCACAAAGCTGGTTTACAATTTCCGGGAGATTCTAATTTTTGCTGAAATCACATATTTTTAGAAAATATAATGATTTAAGCCTTAAAAAGTTCCATTTAAAGAATCACAATTGAAGAGGGTTTGATCAAACTACCTTAGATCAAACCCCTTTGGATAGAACCCCACTAGTTTTAAACCATACCTATAACAGAGTCTCCTTTACACCTATTAAAATGTATGTAAAACCAAAACGTTGATTTACCTTTGGGGATCAATGAATTAATTTTAAAATTTATTTTTGTAAGTATGTATTCCTATTATAAGCTTCCCAAAAAGTATAATTTTAAATAAATTTTAATTTAATTATTATATTTAGTTTTTATTTCTTGTGAATGTAGGGTTTTCAATTTAAAAATCAAGCTTTCTTTGTTTTACATGTGGAAAAATAGAAGATTATCAATTTTTTTGAAAAATATGAGTGCTAGATATTGAAGTCCTTGATCCAATAAAAAATTTGAATTTCATACATACAAAAAAAGTTACGTGTTATACGGTCCGCCTATGTCTGAATTGTAATTGGTTTGACTTCGAAACATGATTAAGGAAAAAATATTCAATAAAAAACTATCTAACCAAGTGGAAGCACTAGATATTAGAGTTACAAATCTAAATTTGAAAGAATTAGAATTCTATCCTTCATGGAAAAAAAATTATGCATTATATGGTGAGTGTCACTCCTTAAAAATGTTGTTTTCTTAAAAAACTAGTTTTTGAGGGAGATGGACAAAAAGGTGCAATATGATTCCAAAAAAATTGAAAAAAATATATTTAGAATCTATAGACAAAATTCCACGAAACTCTAGTTTGCATCATCTTCAAATTCCTCACGGTTTAGCTGTTATAGGTGCCCGAAAGTGAAGATTTAGTTATAAAAAATTATTTCAGTGTCCACTTTGGCCACAAATTGTAAACCACTATTGTGGGATCACTCTCCACAATAATAATAAATGCCATTTGCAAAGGGTCACTACAAAATTGGAAACTATAAAGTCACTTAGAGTAAATTATGGAGAAATTAGTAACTTTTTGGAGCTACACAGTGAATCGCATTTACAAAGAGTTAAACATGGAGGTTGATAGGCTTTCTAACCTAGCAGTAGATGGGACTCTAAAGATCAAACATTGTAAAATTTAATCCCCACAATTGTATCTAATAGTTTTCTCACAAGGCGAGTTAAGCACAATATCTCATCAAGGATATGATAAGGCACTAGGCATATTTTGTAATGATAAGGGTGTCAAAGAAGTAACATTATTTAGGTGGTATTAAAATGCCAAAGCCAAAATGTCATTAAAATGAAAGAAAAGAACCACAAACAAGGCTAGAAAAATAATTGTCGTACTCCTCTCATAGCTGGGCTAGGTGGTGGTTTGTGCGAAGGAAGTAATGTGGGCCTATTGAAGAAAACATTTAGAGGCAAGTAAACACATGCATCACAACTTAGCAACTATAGCAAGAGAATGATGGAAATTCCTACGAGGTTGGTCTATTTGAAGAGACAAATGGATTTTTATGAGAGGTAATAGACCATAGGCTAAAAATGGTCTTTAAAACCTAACAAAATTTGGAGCTCACTACAATCAAGTGGGTTTTAGGAAATGACTTCTTGGAGGTGGAAGATAGATATAGGGTCAATGCATACATTGCCTCTTGATTTGTGGCCTCCCTATAGGATTTAGGAGAGTCAAAAGAGATGGCGTGAGGATTGGTGAAGGAGATAATCAAGAAGGAATTTATTGGTGGCCTAGATGAAATTTTGGGTGCAACAAGGCCAAGCTTTGGTATTTCTCACCAAAGGGATATTTGTCGTTTGTGAGATGGTGATGAGGAGTTACTTTGGCTTCCCTTCTTGGCAAATTTTGTTGCACAAACTGTATCTAGCAACACTGCGTCAAGGCTATAAAGGGATTCCTCATTCTAGAGGAGAATGACAAATTTTGATCCCATTTTTTACAATGAATGGATGTATTCCTTTTTAAACTAGGTTCTAGTTGAAGAAGACGATGAGTAGGGAAATCATATTATTGTATAGCTATAGCTAAAAATGTAAAGCAAAAAATAGTTAAGGTTAAATTTTGTTCCAAATCTGTAGTATCCTAGAGCAACATAGGGAATTTAGTTTCTCTTAGAATCCTAGGTTAAGTCCAGGATTTTGTAAATGTTATATAACATCTTTTTGAAATTAATACAAATAGCTCTGTTGCAATCTTATCGTTCAAAATAAGTAAATAATATAATATAACAAATAATAATCATGTAACACTAATATAATATAATAATAAAATTAATATAATGATAATAATAAATATATATAATAATAATACAATAAAAATAATATTAATAGTTATATATTAATATTTACCTAATAATATATTATATTAACACATTATAATAGTATAACCTAATATTTGTACTAGCACTTGCACCTAAAGGAGGTTCAAGGATCATGCCGATAGAAAACTATATGTATGTTAATATGTTAGAGTATGTGTTTGTCCATGGATGCACTGCAAATTCTAGTTGTGCTAGAATAAACAATTAAAAATAAATGCTAAATAATGGAATGAAATAGACATATACAAATTTAGATTTTTTCGTTAAAGAAATTAAGTATTATCTAATTATGAAATATTTGCATATAGATTTAAAAACCTAAAGCAATGCAAATGAAAAAATAAAGTTGCCATCAAATTGACAAAAAAGATTGCAAATGGAAATAGAATCTTCCCATATAGTTGTCAAATCAATATTTATCTAGTTTTTATGTGATAAGTGGGATTTTAGAGGCTTTTACATTATATTTTTGAGGCTTTTACCATTAAATAGGAGCTGAAACTTATTTTTCAATGACTCAACAATGGTTTGCAGGATACTGTTTCATGCTCAAATCTCACACTATATGTAGCCTATCAACTAAATTAATAGGAGGCGTTTATTCTTTATTATATTATTTAACATTAGCTAAATATAAATGAATTTATTGAAAAAATAAATGTATTGAAAACGATATATATCTCCATTATTTATATAGATTAATTAATTAAAATAAATAAACTAGCGATTAACTACAATTGTACAATACAATCGAGTTGAACCATCATTTCTATTTAAATCAAATTATATTTCATTTCTATATTAAAATTTTTGTCCTTTATAAAATATTGTCAAAATACCCTACCCACCCACCGCCATTTCAATTCAAATCAAGTTATACTTCATTTATATATACAAATTTGTATCCTTTTACCACCTACCCCGTGCATCTTTATTATAGAATATCCTCTAGGATACCCTACCTACCCACGCAGCCACCCTTATTATTATTATAGAATATCCTCACCGACCTTCTAATTATTATTATCATGAAAAATTTATTTTATTCTAACGTGCAGACATGAATAGAAGACATTTTATATTAAAAAAACTTCCTATGACAACTCAAAAAACAACCCAGATGCAGACCTATAATTTTATCCAATAAAGCTTCCTTGCTGATGAGATTAATCAGAATCCATGGATCGCCAAAAGAAGTGGCATGGCTGTGTTAAAAAACCAACCAAATCTTCTCCTCACACCATTTGGAAGCTGAGTGCAGATTTTATAAATGAGCAGAAATATGCATCTCATCTTATTGCATGTGAACATATTGAGGGAGAAATAAATGGAGTTGGGTGTGTTAGATTGTGCAGGGGTCCAGAATTATGGGCAAAAGAGAAACTGGTAGCAATAGATCCTCTCAATTATTCATACACTTATGATGTAATTGATTCTAACTTTGGGATTGAGGGATACAGAGCATCTTTTAATGTAAAGAATGGTGTTGATGGAAGTGGGGTTATAGAATGGAGATTTGAGGTGGATGCCTGCAAATCTTGTGCAGAGGAGGAACTTGTTGGGCTCATATCCTCCAAACTGGAGCAAATGATTCATGGACTTGATGAAACAGCTCAAATTCATGAGCCCTGAGATTTTACAGTTTGTGTGTAGACTGGGTTTTCTGATTTAAATCCAAAAGTAAAGTATATATCTTTACAAGTTCGGAGATTTTATAGGTGGTTATAGACTCGTAGGCTTCTTGAATCCATCCTTCATATGGTTTCCATGCTAATAATCTTTTATAGTTATCTCACATGGGCAAGCTTCCTTAGGATCTTTAATTTCTGCTTCTTTGATTTTGTTACATGGGGCAAAACTACGGTTTGGAGGTTTCTATTCAGCTCTTGGTGGGAAATCTGATCACCAGCGTGAGCATCAGGTAAAGGAAAGAGGCCACAGTGTGCATCAGATGCCGGTAAATTATCTGGAATATAATTTCGATTTGCAGTAGGGGAAAGGGGCCATAATAGGCTCCCCTATAGGCCCCTCTCCCCTATATGTCGTTTTATGCAGTTTTAGGAAGCTTTTTCAGGGTTTCTATGGTTGGACTTATAAACAGTATATTCTAAGTCTTATTTGTAATTTGAAATCATATTGGTTTTTCTAGTAGAATCTATCTATTAGTGTGGTTTCAGATGAACAATCAGAACAAATCAGAAGTTAAAGTGTGCTGTTCAAGTCGAAATGGTAGAACTCTGGATTTTTGTTTTGGTCTGCATTGCAGTCTTCCACATCCATCATGTGCAGTCCTCTGAATCATTCTTCTTCAATATGTTGGAATATTAAGATCTAAATATTGTAATAAAGTTATTTTAGAGATTTTGATGTTTATGATTATTTTATATTATTGTCAAAATAATTTGCTTTTTATCCATATTTTGGGATAGTTTTGGAAAATTAGGGCACTATAATATTTTACAAGTATTTGCACAATTCATTGCAAATTTTTTATATAAAGTTAATAATATTATTATTTTGAGTTTATTATGTTGCAATTATGAAATAGATTTTCAGCAATATTTGTGGCTATCATTTTCCAACAATAGCTTTATGGGGATACCAAGCAATAAAGAGTGGTTTCCAATGCAAACAATGAGGACTGTGAACATCACATGGTCACCATGGATTAAATCCCTTGACCATCTAACAAACTAAAAGCAATGGCCAACTTTTCACTATAATGGTAGAGAAATAATTCATTTTCATGCTTTTCCACATCACTAAGTAAATGTCCTGAACTTGGAGAATACTCTGCTGCCTTCATCTCCCAAGCCAATCTCTCCA
>VDFB02281492.1:465969254-466041968 GCA_007258455.2 Sequoia sempervirens
GATCAAGTTGCTCAATTTCCTATCCCTCTTTAAACATCAGAGGGAAGCATGTTGGGATCAACCCTCGTGGGAGCCACATTTTACTCCACATGTTGTAATTAGTTGAATCAAAATAGTAATAAAGACTTGTCCTAAATATGCCCAAGGAACAAACCAGTTAGATAAACAAAGCATATTATAGGTGTGTTTGATCACTCTTTTCTTGTTTTCCTATACACTTATGGTATGTTGTATATTTTAATGTTTATGGACATCATATTACATGTTTATGGATGTTTTGCACATATTTTGATCAGTGACCTTTTATTGCTCTAACAACACTATTTTTTCAAATGCAAGAAACCTAGGAGCAGTGAGGAGATCATCAAACGGAAGCAGGGCAGCAAGAAACATCGAGATGATGTGTGACCAAGCCAACGAGATTCATCATTCCACTAGGCAATGACGGGTCCCTTTTCATTTTATGTCCAATTTCCTTTATGTTTATCTATAGGAATATAGTCTTTTCTTTATAAGCATTAGAATAGCTAGTCCCTTGGCTTGTGAGGGACATTATATGCTTATGATCATAAATAAAGATTACATTTGCAATATATGTTGGTTCTCTTTCTTATTTGTATGTAATTGAAAAACTAGAATAATGCAATCTTTTTTGACAATCTCCTTTATGCACATTAATGAACTTTAGTAGAAAATGATGTATCTTTTATTTTTTTAAATTCAAACACAACAATAATGATAGGGACAGGGTTGGATTGAGACAATCACTAACTCAATGCTCCGGGTCTCACCTTTGATAACCCCTTGGTGTCACTCTCTACACCACACCACCTATAGGTCCCTAATACTGACTAGGCACCCCTAGTACTTCTGACCAACCTTGCTATCATTTCCAAATGCATTACCAAGCCAAACTTGGTGCTCTTCCTCTCTCACTCTCCCTAGCCCTTAATCCTTTTAAAGACTAGTTAACCTCCAATGCTTCCTAACTTGTTTGCAGGGGTGTGCATAGGCTTCCATGGCTTCAAAAATATCTAGGAAAGGTTCTTGTTCAACCTCCATTCACCACTTCTCCATCGCTTTCACAAAACCCTAGTCTAGGGTTTAGGAAGGGCTACTAGCCTTGAGCCCCTTTCAGGCCTCCTCACCCTAGAAAACTGGTTGGTACTCCTCTCCTTCAAAGGTTTGTGCCAAAATTTCTTCTGACACCCTGGCTCAATTTACAAGCTCTAAAAGAATTTTAGGGTTTGGGACCCTCTCTGTCCGTACACAGGTATAACATAGATTTCTCCAAAAAACTAGGGTTTTCTAGACCATTTTCTTGGTCTGTTTGCTCTTTCCAACCTCCAAATGATCAGACAAGAACTCTGCCTTCTTGCCAACCTTTATGAAGGCTCCTGAAATCACTACACACTTTGCATTATAAAAGATTCATCACCCCTGCCACATTAGGACTGTGCATTTAACTGTCTTCCCAAGCCGGGTATCAACAAACTCGCCTAGGGAAAGAATCTGATCATGATGCCATGCCACCTACAGACTCCTACTACTAATGTATGCACATTGATGGAGTTTAGCCACATTCCCAATGTTCCCATACTTCTTGGTATGGTGGAAGTGCAGTCTGAAACCCCATTTTATTCAAATTACCAGTCAAGACAACAAATAAAGAAAAACACAAAATTTACAAAAATGGAAGAAAGTGATGAACTAACTATTTAATTTGTCAAAAAAAACTTCTAGAGGCTTCACTACATGCTAATAAATCCTAAAAAATTCCTCTTTCAATTCATTCAGCAGCTGTCACACGGACAAGAATAGAAAAATAGAAAAATCACACCAAAATCACTATTTTCTTGTTATTCTCATGAAACTACAACTGTCCAAAATCTTCCCACCCTCTTCAAAGGTCGAAGCTAGCTTTAAATATGCCTCCCAAACAGTTAATATTCTTTGGTTGAGGCTTTAGATGACCTAAAAATGCTTTTGTAAAACCCAATGTGTTTTCAAGCACTTGACTAGATGGAGAATGATGACAAGTTGGGGCTTCAAAACCCATTTTTGATTACCACCTCCCAATACATTGATCATAAATGGATCAAGCCTTATTCAAAATAAAAAAACCTAGCTAGATGGTCAACATAACCTCAAAAATAACACAACAAAACATAGACTTCCTTCAAGACTCCAGGAAAACCCAAGTTTCCCAGGTGCTCCTGCACCAAATAAGTTACCTGATTTAGCTGGAAGCATAAATTAGGTATCAATAATATAATACTTACTCTAATTAAACCCTCATCATAAATATAAATGAGAATTAAACCTTATTAAACCACAATTGAAAACCTTATCCTACCCCTAATTTGTCCACAACCATAATCCTAACACAAAATTTAATTTTATTAAATTATAACCTAGACTATTTAGACTAAACATAATTGTAATAAAAAAACTTATTTATTTAAACATTAACCCTAATTAAAGTAAATGATTAATAATATAATAATAATTAAAATAATTATATAATTTTCTAACTAATATGTAAAAGGGCCTACTTCAAACCCTAACTCATTAGATGGAGAGCAGTGCAGGTGCCCTAGCTCTGGTTTGCATAAGTCTTTTGGTGCCTATTGTAGGTATGATGAGAGAAGCTTACCAGGGTTTCCAAATTCACTAGCATGTTTTCCATCAAAAGCTCAAATCTTGAGAAAGAATGGAAAGGAAAATATCCCAATCCCCTTTCTATGCACAAATCACATCTTGGTGATAAACATTGAATCATCAATCTATGACAGGGAGGAATTTTTAGAGGACCATGCACTTATTTGTAGATTTATTTAAACCTAGTGAAAGCTTAGTGATCCCCATAAATGGATCACAACGAATTGGAAAAATGGTACAGAGGATGAAATTTATATCTATTCTACATTAGAGGATTTTCATCCTTGAATTTGGTTTTGTTCAAGATAAAGAGGAGGTGGTTAAAAATAACACAGATTTTTGAAGGGGATTTCTTATGCATGAAACACTGGTTTCCATGCTTTAACCCTTGAACAAAAACTTTCTCTTCTACATTTCTTTGGGAATGATCACCTTACCTCCCATTGCAATTCTAAGAGTTTGAGAGCTTTTAGGCCATTGGAAATGGCTTGAGAAAGTACTATTATGCCTCAAAAGAAACAAATAATTATGATAGTTCCACCTACACATGTTTGTGTGTAAAAGGATCTCACCAAAGGCATTCTAATAGAGATCTATTTGAAAGTAGGAAGAAAATGCAAGAGGCAACCAATTGATTATGAAAGAATTTCTTTTAGATGTAGGAAATTCTTTGCTACAGATTACTTTATTGCCTAATGTCTAAAAATTAAGGCTCATAATCTAGTAAATCATGCTACGAGAGACACACCCACCTGGTGGATTGGGGTTGAATCCCACCATTATGTTATACCATCAAACACATAAAATAATTCCAAACCCTCACATAATCTCTCACTGAACAATCCAAAATCAACTACCTTCACTCCTTTTAAATCATAAGAGACAGTTGTTGGGGATCGACATATTGCTTCTATTAACATAGGAATTTCAAAGGATTTAATAGTGTCATAGGATAAAACAAATACCATGAATACAAACAAATTTGCAACTTCTCCTATGTCTTGGTTTCATCATTGAAAGGGGGTTGTGGCAAGAAAGAAGATAAAATAAAAGGGAAAGAACAAAATATAGAGCCCTAGCCTTGAATAGAATAAGAATGGACAAAGTTAAAGAGGAAGAAAGTTCACTCTTCAAAAACCATGCATCAGATGATGTTAAGATCATCTACGAAAAATATAATTTAAAATGTATGTAGATACTCCCACAATTATTTATTTATTTTATTTATGAGAGTGGACCCCATGTCCACATCTTATCAAATAAAAATAATAATTAAAATAATATAATAACATTAATACATTAAAATATATAATAATATAATAATATAGTTATATTAGTATAATTATTAATATATATAGATAAAAAAATTACTATAACTATTAATAAATTATAACATAATAAGCAGGACAAGGTGGGAAGTCTTAAGGAAGCCTCTGATTCGGATAAGGATCTTGAGAGTGACAGTGAAAGTCAGGAGGAAATGGTGGTGGGTGGGGAAGGCCGGTCTGTGTCGGTGAATAGCGTGTCCCATGTGTCTGAAATCTTGAAGAAGGGCCCTTCTGGTGACAATGTGATGGAAATTATCCCCTGGTCCTTTGATGCGGATAAAGGAAAATCCCCCTTGTAGGAAGATCACAAGGAAAAAGATCAAGCTTGGGAAGAAGTTGGCAAGCTAAAGGGGAGATTGGAGAGGTTGGAAAAAAAGGTCCAAGAGGTGTCTCAATTTTCCCTGAGGGTAATGCACAGGTCGGCCACCAGTCTTTGCTTGTTGCAGAAGGACAAGTATGCAGATGATGCTGAAGATGATGCTGGTTTCAAGGAGCTGCTTGAGTTCATCACGACGGATTGGGTAACGACTATTCAGGATATGCCTGGTAGGAAGGAAAAGAATTAAGCCGCTGGGCCTTTTTGTTCTTGTTTATTTCTATGTCTAGTTGTTTGTTTTACTGTTGAACTTGTTGCACCCTTGGGAGTCTTTGGACTTATTTGGCTGGTTTCATGCTTGCATGAAGAACTTTGTTATCCTACGGTTACTGTTACTTTTTGTTTTTTGATGATGTGTTGTGGGTGATGGCTTTCTCTCTACTGTCATTGTGTTGTTAATGTGCTTTCGCTGGATGGCCTTTGTTGCCTTGTACTTATGGGTCAGCACCCTTGTTTTGCTACTTTTTAATTCAAAAACATAATAAGCATATAATAATAAATCTTAATATGTTATAATATTAATACAACTATAATAATATTAATATCATAAATACATATTAATATAATCCTATAACTATAATAATATTAATAGTTATAAGATAAGTATAGACTTATACTATTATATATTATAATAATATTATATCAAGAACAACTAATAATACTATATATTAATAGTTACATATTAGTACTTACCTATTAATATATTATAATAATACATTATAATAATATAATCCTAATATCTAATATATTACTATAACTTATATATAATATAACAATAGCATAATTGTATTAAAAATTAATGAAAAAATAAATGTCTTACTCTTTAAGCTTATTATATAGTAATGTTAATAATAAAATAACTACCATATAATATAATAATTTAATATTTATTAATATAATAACAATAATAATACAACAATAATAAATTAATAAGAATAATATAATACATATTAATAATAATTTATTGATAACAATATAATATATAATAAAAGTTATTTGTTGTGGGTGGTTCAAGGGTGGGCGAATTTCCACATGGGATCGTAGAAAGTCCATTTCAAGGGATAAAACAAGGCAAGGATGGTAAATGGATGCCCTGTTAGCAATATTCACATGGTTGGCTTTTGTTTCTTTGCATGTTTTGGTAATCACCAGGCGGACTCACCGTATGCAACGATGAGTGAGCTTCACACATGTTAGCATTATGTTCTGCCTCCTTTCCATATCGTCGCATTAATGACACTGTATGGCAGCAATGCTTTGTGGTTTGGGCCGCATAGAGTGGAAACCTCACCTTCTACAACATAATAACCCTACACGCATTTACATCACTCATTCATCAGAAGGTGGTATTGGGCTCTGCATTCTTCTCTCTTCTCGGCTTTGGGCTTGTTTGGGGCTTTCTTCAATGGGGGAAAAAAAAATTATAGTGTACATGTTCATCGATTCTTTGATTTGCTTTGGGACTGATACCTCAATTGAGCTTGGGAGCAAGGAGTAGAAAAATGCATTCGAGGGAATTACCGACCAGTGCCTTAAGCACATTCTCCTGAACATAGATCCACACACAGTGGTGGCTGTCAAAATGGTCGTGGGGAGGGAGCATTTGGTGCCCCATGAAACTCCATGGGTGAACTCTCAAATAGTTTTGAGGTTCCTGGCATCTCTATTGGATCTCCATACTGCCAAAGAAGAAGCGAGGGCGTTGGTTTGAAATTTTTTTAAGAAGGGTTTGATGGAAGGGTTGGATGAAATTCTGAAGGTGGCAATTTCAGGGGTTGGGGTGCCAAGACCCAAGGACCTGGAGTTGGTTAAGAAGCAAGGCGGGGTTATCAAAATATATCCATTTCTTCTGGATTTGAAGGGCACAGCTCTGGTGTGACACTTGGGATGATGATGATGGTTGGGGTTGATTTCTTGAAAAAGAAGGTGAGGTTGGTAGATGCGGATGGCTTTGAATGGATTATTGAGTTTGATTCCTTTGCAAGGCAAAATGGTCTCATGTAAGGGGGTCTGGTGTCTAGTTTTGAATACTTTCAAGTAATTAGTTTTAGATATTTGTTTGGTGGTTTTCCCATTTATGGGATTCTTTGTTTATGTCTTGTATTCAAGCGTCATGTCCTCTTTGTAGTTGGGGTGTCATTGGTGTTCATGTTTTGGGCTTGTCTAGGATTTCGATGGTGGTCTTGCAAATTCAACTAAATCCTACATATGCAAATGTTTGTATACCACTTTTTTGGAAAAATATCAATACAATCTCTATTACAGAACAAAAAAAATAAAAGTTATTTTTTGGAAAAAATGTCTCACAATTGAAACTTAGAATTTTGGTGTATAGCAAGCGTAGAGGACCCAAAGAATGAAGAAGACGCAAAATGTTGGGAGACAGCTGACAAGATGCCTTCATTCACTACGGGGAAAATTATATTCCCTTGGGGTGGAGAAATCAGAGGAAGGAAGATTACCTAAGGAACGAAAGAAACATATAAAATTAATGGAAAATTAGGAGATTTAATTGCAACAACAATGCAAACAAATGGGCTCACTAGAATGGAGAGAGGAAGTGGTGTAGGGAGTGGTGCAAATGTAGGATATCATAATAAATATTGTCCTAACAGTAAGGAAATTGTCTTAAATATGAGGGAAATCCATATCAAATCAAAGAGATTGAAGGAGAAGTCTTTTTTGTGAAATGAACTAGAACTTAAATTTCATGGGAAAAGTTGCACAAATGGTGGGAAGATCAATGGGTCTCAAAGGTAAGTATTAAGTCTCTCCCTAAAGGATTTCTATTAATAGAATGTAGATCCAAAGACATAAATGAATAAATTTTGAACAAAAGGTTGTTAATGTTAAAAGGTTGTGGTTTCTTTACAACTAAATGGAAGCCCAATTTCAATCTCATACATCAAAATATGGGTAAAATCCCAATGTGGATGACTGCACAATATTTCATCACAATAGTAGAATGAGGAAGCATTAAAAGAGATCAACAATTCCCTAGGATATTTTATTCGAGTGGATGATTTTTTTTTGAAGAATGAATTTGGAGTGTTTGTAAGAATTTTCTTGGAAATCGATCTCTGTAATAAACTTTGGGATGATTTGGAGATCATAACGGAGTATGGGAGGTGGAAGCAGAAGATCAAGCTAGAATCTAATACACCTAGAAAGGAGAAGGGAAGTAGAGATCAAGCAAAAAACAAAATTTGGTCCACAAAATCTACAAAAGGAAATGATATAATATCAACCAATGAGGAAGAATTCTAGGATATAGTTAACGAGAGAAGGGAACTTAGAAGATCGTTGATGATCAGTCAAATTTGATGCCATTAGAATCTCCCTTGCTGAATAAGAGAGCAATGGAGATTCAAAATCAATCTGTTGGTGGGAAAATTTCTACGGTCCAACAAAGTTGGGTAACTTATCAAAGGTTAAAAATCTTAAGAATTGAGAGGAGGAAAAGTGAAGAAATTAAGATGAATCATTTTTCCAAGATATAGAATGAGCACCCAAAAGTCTATATATCTCAAAAGAAGATAAGAGAAAAAAAGTTGAAGGATTATCCAAGGATTTTGTGAAGGGAAGTAGGATAACAAGATGAAGGGTGGAAGAGAGTCAAGAAAATATTGAAAATTTAACAAATGGGATAGCCAATAAGCTATTTGGCATAACCAACAGTCACAAAATGAACCAATTGAAAGGGGAGATAGAGAGGCTAGTGGATAAGAGTAATGGGAAAAAGGATGAAATTCTAGCTTTGGAAGAAGGTGAATGGGTGGATAAGGTGGAAGGGTAGATCTTGGAAGTAGAAGATAAATTATACCAAAATGGAGGTGACTCTCCTCACAAAGAAAGATTAGGCATAAAGAATATTAAGGAATCAAATAAAGTGTCACCTAACTACAGGAAAGGGAAGAAGAAAGGAAGGAGACGAATATGGAGAAACTAAGTCAAGAAGGGGATGATGAAGGGAAAATAAAAATCACAAGAATTATGAGACCTGGGAAGGGAAAATCCATTCCTAGAGAGCTATGAAGATAATATCTTGGAATGTTAGGGGCTTAACTGCCCCTAACAAAAAGTTCTTAGTAAAGTGTTTCATGTAGATGTCAATATCTGACATCTTTATGATCTATAACAAATAAAATATTAGGAAAAGAGGTAGAGATCTTCAAAGGGAAGATGAAATTTTGGAAATCTTCCATGGTAGAGGTAGAAGGCACTTTAGGTGGGGTAAACCCACAAAAGTGGTTTACAATTCCAGTGAGGAAGGAAAAGTTACAAAAAACAACCCCATGCAAAAAAAATTGGTTTCTAGGGGTTCAAACGAACTTCTGGTTTAAGTGAACCCAAAGGGGGCTCGCTAGAATTGTGGTTCGAGTGAACCCATTAAATGTAGGGTCCCACCATTCTTGGGAGAAAAAAAAAAAGAAAAAAACCTTTGTGGAAAGGGGGTTCGCTCGAACCCCCCTGGTTCAAACAAACCCCCCTTTTCCCACCTTCTCACCCTCTATTACCAAAAATCTCCAAATTTTTTCCCTTCAAAGCTCAGGCTGAGGATGAAAATGGAGGAGATTTTGCAAACCCAACTTGATGATGGTAGTCCTTAGAATGAGCTATCCAACGAATATAATTTTAATATGTTTTGGTTTTATTATATATTTGTTTTTTAATTTTATTAAACATAGGTTTTTCACTAGAAGTCAAGCTCTTCATTCTGCACATGTGGAAAAAAAATAGATTATCAATTTTTTTTTTAAAATATGAGTGCACAAGATATTGAAGTCCTTGATCCAACAATTTTGATACATACAAAAAAATTTACGTTGTATACGGTCCACCTATGTCTGAATTGTAATTGGTTTGACTTTGAAACTTTATTAAGGAAAAAATATTCAATAAAACACTATGAAACCAGTTGGAATCACTAAATATCGTAGTTACAAATCTAAATTAAAAAAAAAAGAATTTTATACTTCATGGAAAAAAAGTTATGTTGTATATGGTGAGCGTCACTCCTTAAAAATAGTGTTTACTGAAAAAAACCAGTTTTCAAAGGAAATGGAAAAAGAAGTGCAATCTGATTCCAAATTTTTAAAAAAATATATATTTAGAATCTAGAGACAAAATGTCACAAATCACTAGTTTGCATCATCTTCAAATTCCTCACGGTTTAGCCACTATAGGTGCCCGAAAGTGAAGATTTAGTTAGAAAAAATTATTTTAGTGTCTAGTTTGGCCAAAAATTGTAAACCAGTATTGTGGGATCACCCGGTGAGTTAGTTGTAATTTTGAAACCACAATACGCCTCTTTGAAAATCCTAGCAGAGAACAAAACAACACCACAAAAATTAAGATGCAATAGAACAAGATTAATCAATTGAAGGAAGTAGATGGGTCAATAACTAAGGATCGAGGAATAATCAAGCAAGAGGTAGTAGCATATTTTTAGAACCTACTTAAAATTGGGAAGGATCCATTATCATACACCAAAACCTATTTTGGAAAGCATCCCCAAACTAGTAACAGGGCCACAAAACAGAGTGCTAACAGAGGCCTTTACAAGGGTAGAGATAAAAGTGTCTATATGGTAGCTCTACATCCAGATAAATTGCCTAGATCAAATGGATTAAAATTGTTAAAGGAGATAAACAACTCCTTAATAGCTATAATCCCAAAAAGGAGCAAGCTTTGGATGTAGAACATTTTCAACCAATCTCATTATGCAACACACTTTACAAAATACTAGAAAAAGTAGTGGTTAATAGACTTAAGAAGATTTTACTAGAAATAATAGTTGAGGAACAAATAGGGTTTATACCTGGGGAGTCAATTTCGGATGGTGCTATTATTGCTCAATAAGTTCACTCTACCTTGAGAAATGGAAAATGAAAAAATATTGGTAAAAGTAGATTTTAGGAAAGCATATGATAAAGTAGATTTTAGATTTCTCTTCGAATTTTTGAATGGATTTGGTTTTGAGTTAAGTTGGATAAATTGGATCTTTAGTTGTGTTGCAAGCCTAAGGTACTTAGTGTTAGTGAATGGCTCTCTGGAAGGATTTTTTAAGTCATTACAAGGTCTTCACCAGGGGAATCCTCTCTCCCCATTCCTTTTTGTAATAATGGTAGATGCATTAAGCAAGGTGCTAAACATGGCTCTAATGGAAAGGAAGCTAGAAGGGATAAAAATACAAGTAATCTCCCCTAGTTTCTCATCAACAATTTTACAGATGATACAAAGTTGTTTGGAAAATGAAGAGGATGGAAGTTAAATGTATGAAAGAAATATTGAAAATCTACTCAGGATTTATGGTAGGAGGTCAATGCTTCAAAATCAAAAATCTTCTTTTTGTCAACTCATCCAAGGAAACAACAAGAGATCCCCAAAGTTCTATATTACAAGATCGGTAGGTTTCCTATCACGTATCTCAGAATTCCACTATATCTATGATTGATATCAAACAAGTTATAGGACCCACTGATAGAAAAAGTGTTAAATCATGCAACATCTTGGAAAGGGAGGTGGCTATCTTGGGATGGCAAGATAATAATGCTAAAACCAACCATTCCTATTATTCTCATATACCTAATGGCATGCTTATCTATGACGAATGGGGTGGATAAAAGATTAAAAAGAATAATGTGAAAATAATTTGGCAAGGATTTTTAGAGAAGGATAAATTGGCTCTAATAGTATGGGATAAAATATGCAAATCAAGAGAGGATGGAGGTGGTTGTTTACAAAGGAGGTTACTATAAAATAAAGCTATGGGGGTGAAGCTAGTGTGGAAGATGTTCAAACCACAATTCAAATGGGTAATGTTACTATAAAATATGTACTTGGACAACTTAGACTCTTCAAATATTCTGACAACAACAAGATTACCTCAAGGATTAAGAATATGGAACTTCATCTCCAATTGTTGATTAGTCATAATCAAACACCTCACTTGGGATATTCATGACATACATACTTCTCTCTTCTAGGAAGACTCATGGCGGATACCCCCTGGAAAAAAGGACTTAACCAGAATAGAAGAATACTAGAGCTAGACTGAGGGCCTAAGGTGAGGAACTACTTGGAGGCATGTCAAAGAGATGGCATCACAAGGTGGAATTGGAATAAGTTTAAAATTTTGAATATTCTTGATTAAGAGTTAACTCTTCTATATAATGTATTGAGATAAAGAAGGATTTTTCTAAGATAGGGGAATGACAAGATGGTATGACATGGGTAAAAGAGTGGTCAATATAATGTAAGATAAGGGTATAGGGTACTAGAGGAAAACGTCAAGGAAATGGAGATCCCTATTCATCTATGTTCCAGAATAAATTATGCCTCCTCAAGGTGGGAACATTTACATCATGGAAACTCTTCAAGGGAGGATCCTAATAGGGGATAGATTCCTAAACATGGTGTACATATCATGTCCCATCAAGGTTCCTGTTGTGTGGAAGCTTGAAAGAGGAACCAAAGGTCATCTTCTTCTCAAGTGTGAATTTTCCCAAGAATATTGGAAAAGGCTATGTACCAAATTAGGTTAGGTAAGTGTTTTACTAAATGATATCTTGAGCCTATTCAAGTCTTGGCCAACTTTGAATAAGAACACGATGCTATTATGCCTCTGGATAATAAGATTATCAATAATGATTTGGGAGATATGGAAGGAATGAAATAGGAGGATATTTTATGGAAAATAATTGAACATGTCTTCCTTCTTGAATAAATTAGAAGATCCAATTATGGAGGTAGAAAATAATAGAACACAAAACTATAATTTAAATTCCAAATTTTGGATGTCTTGGGATAATAATATAATGAAAATTTTGTATGGGTTGCAACCTCTATTGGTGTGTGGAGCAAGAGGTGAGGCATTGACTAAGTCAAGAGAAAAGGCTAAGTGGACATCACCCAAGCGGGGTTGGTGTAAGCTGAATTTCAATGGTGCATTGAGAGGAGACCTTAGTGCCTCCTGTGTCAATTGCATAATTCATGACTGAGAAGGGATGATATTATGTAAATCCTCCATACTGTTGTAATAAGGTACAAATAATGCCTCAAAGATTCAAGCACTTTTATTTGGTTTGGAGATTTTTCAATGTCATAAGATCTCAAACATTGAAGTGGAAGGTAATTCTAGGGTGATCCCACAAAGCTGGTTTACAATTTCTAGGAGATTCTAATTTTTGCTGAAATCACATATTTTTAGAAAATATAATTATTTAAGCCTTAAAAAGTTTCATTTAAAGAATTACAATTGAAGAGGTTTTGATCAAACTACCTTAGATCAAACCCCCTTGGATAGAACCCTGCTAGTTTTAAACCATACCTATAACAGAGTCTCCTTTACACCTATTAAAATGCTGATAAAAAACCACTTTTGATTTACCTTTTGGGGGATCAAATTACTTAATTTAAAATTTATTTTTTGTAAGTATGCATTCCTTATTATAAGCTTCCCAAAAAGTATAATTTTAAATAAATTTAATTTAATTATTATATTTATTTTTTATTTCTTGTGAATGTAGGTTTTTCACCAAAAATCAAGCTCTTTGTTTTGCACATGTGGAAAAATAAAAGATTATCTTTTTTTTTTGAAAAATATGAGTGCACCAGATATTGAAGTCCTTGATCCAATAAAAAAATGAATTTCGATACATAAAAAAAAAGTTACGCGTTATACGGTCTGCCTATGTTTGAATTGTAATTGGTTTGACTTCAAAACATGATTAAGGAAAAAATATTCAATAAAACACTATATAATGAAGTGGAAGCACTAGATATCGGAGTTACAAATCTAAATTCGAAAGAATTAGAATTTTATCCTTCATGGAAAAAAAGTTATGCATTATATGGTGAGTGTCACTCCTTAAAAATGTTGTTTTCTAAAAAAACTAGTTTTTGAGGGAGATGGAAAAAAAGGTGCAATTTGATTCCAAAAATTTTGAAAAAAATATATTTAGAATCTATAGACAAAATGTCACAAAACTCTAGTTTGCATCATCTTCAAATTCCTCACAGGTTAGCCGCTATAGGTGCCCGAAAGTGAAGATTTAGTTAGAAAAAATTATTTCAGTGTCTAGTTTGGCCATAAATTGTAAACCACTATTGTGGGATCACCCTCCACAATAATAATAAATGCCATTTGCAAAGAGTCACTACAAAATTGGAAACTATAAAGTCAGAATAAATTACGGAGAAATTAGTAACTTTTTGGAGCTATACAGTGAATCGCATTTACAAAGAGGTAAACATGGAGGTTGATAGGCTTTCTAACCTAGTAGTAGATGGGACTCTAAAGATCAAACATTGTAATTAATCCCCAAAATTGTATCTAATAGTTTTCTCACAAGGCGAGTTAAGCACAATCTCTCATCAAGTGTATGATAAGGCACTAGGCATATTTTGTAATGATAAGGGTGTCAAAGAAGTAACATTATTTAGGTGGTATTAAAATGCCAAAGCCAAAATGTCATTAAAATGAAAGAAAAGAACCACAAACAAGGCTAGAAAAATAATTGTCGTACTCCTCTCATAGCTGGGCTAGGTGGTGGTTTGTGCGAAGGAGGTAATGTGGGCCTATTGAAGAAAACATTTAGAGGCAAGTAAACACATGCATCACAACTTAGCAACTATAGCAAGAGAATGATGGAAATTCCTACGAGGTTGGTCTATTTGAAGAGACAAATGGATTTTTATGAGAGCTAACAGACCATAGGCTAAAAATGGTCTTTAAAACCTAACAAAATTTGGAGCTCACTACAATCAAGTGGGTTTTAGGAAATGACTTCTTGGTGGTGGAAGATAGATATAGGGTCAATGCATACATTGCCACTTGATTTGTGGCCTCCCTATAGGATTTAGGAGAGTCAAAAGAGATGGTGTGAGGATTGGTGAAGGAGATAATCAAGAAGGAATTTATTGGTGGCCTAGATGAAATTTTGGGTGCAACAAGGCCAAGCTTTGGTATTTCTCACTAGTGGGATATTTGTCGTTTGCGAGATGGTGATGAGGAGTTACTTTGGCTTCCCTTCTTGGCGAATTTTGTTGCAACAACTGTATCGAGCAACATTGTGTCAAGGCTATAAAGGGATTCCTCATTCTAGAGGAAAATGACAAATCTTGATCCCATTTTTGACAATGAATGGATGTATGCCTTTTTAAACTAGGTTCTAGTTGAAGAAGACGATGAGTAGGGAAACCATATTATTGTATAGCTATAGCTGAAAATGTAAAGCAAAAAATAGTTAAGGTTAAATTTTGTTCCAGATTTGTAGAATCCTAGAGCAACATAGGGAATTTAGTTTCTCTTAGAATCCTAGGCTAAGTCCAAGATTTTGAAATGTTATATAACATCTTTTTGAAATTAATACAAATAGCTCTGTTGCAATCTTACCATTCAAAATAAATAAAGAATAATAATGTAACATTAATATAATATAATAATAAAATTAATATAATGATAATAATAAATATATATAATAAAAATATAATAAAAATAATATTAATAGTTATAATTAGTATTTACGTAATAATATATTATATTAACACATTATAATAGTATAACCTAATATTTGTACTAGCACTTGCACCTAAAGGAGGTTCAAGGATCATGTCGATATAAAACTATATGTATGTTAATATGTTAGAGTATGTGTTTGTGCATGGATGCACTGCAAATTCTAGTTGTGCTAGAATAAGCAATTAAAAATAAGTGCTAAATAATGGAATGAAATAGACATAGACAAATTTAGATTTTTTCGTTAAAGAAATTAAGTATTATCTAATTATGAAATATTTGCATATAGATTTAAAAACATAAAGTAATGCAAATGAAAAAATAAAGTTGCCATCAAATTGACAAAAAATATTGCAAATGGAAATAGAACCTTCCCATCTAGCTGTCAAATGAATATTTATCTAGTTTTTATGTGATAAGTGGGATTTTAGAAGCTTTTACATGATATTTTGGAGGCTTTTACCATTAAATAGAAGCTGAAACTTATTTTTCAATGACTCAACAATGGTTTGCAGGATACTGTTTCAGGCTCAAATCCCACACTATATGTAGCCTATCAACTAAATTAATAGGAGGCGTTTATTCTTTATTATATTATTTAACATTAGCTAAATATAAATGAATTTATTGAAAAAATAAATGTATTGAAAAAGATATATCTCTCCATTATTTATATAGATTAATTAATTAAAATAAATAGACTAGTGATTAACTACAATTGTACAATACAATCGAGTTGAACCATCATTTCTATTTAAATCAAATTATCTTTCATTTCTATATTAAAATTTTTGTCCTTTATAAAATATTGTCAAAATACCCTAGCCACCCACCCCCATTTCAATTCAAATCAAGTTATACTTCATTTATATATACAAATTTGTATCCTTTTACCACCTACCCCGTGCATCTTTATTATAGAATATCCTCTAGGATACCCTACCTACCCACGCAGCCACCCTTATTATTATTATTGTTATTATAGAATATCGTCACCGACCTTCTAATTATTATTATCATGAAAAAATTATTTTGTTCTAACGTGCAGACATGAATAGAAGACATTTTATATTAAAAAAACTTCCTAGGACAACTCAAAAAACAACCCAGATGCAGACCTATAATTTTATCCAATAAAGCTTCCTTGCTGATGAGATTAATCAGAATCCATGGAGCGCCAAAAGAAGTGGCACGGTTGTGTTAAAAAACCAACCAAATCTTCTCCTCACAGCATTTGGAAGCTGAGTGCAGATTTTATAAATGAGCAGAAATATGCAGCTCATCTTATTGCATGTGAACATATTGAGGGAGAAATAAATGGAGTTGGGTGTGTTAGATTGTGCAGGGGTCCAGAATTATGGGCAAAAGAGAAACTGGTAGCAATAGATCCTCTCAATTATTCATACACTTATGATGTAATTGATTCTAACTTTGGGATTGAGGGATACAGAGCATCTTTTAATGTAAAGAATGGTGTTGATGGAAGTGGGGTTATAGAATGGAGATTTGAGGTGGATGCCTGCAAATCTTGTGCAGAGGAGGAACTTGTTGGGCTCATATCCTCCAAACTGGAGCAAATGATTCATGGACTTGATGAAACAGCTCAAATTCATGAGCCCTGAGATTTTACAGTTTGTGTGTAGACTGGGTTTTCTGATTTAAATCCAAAAGTAAAGTATATATCTTTACAAGTTCGGAGATTTTATAGGTGGTTATAGACTCGTAGGCTTCTTGAATCCATCCTTCATATGGTTTCCATGCTAATAATCTTTTATAGTTATCTCACATGGGCAAGCTTCCTTAGGATCTTTAATTTCTGCTTCTTTGATTTTGTTACATGGGGCAAAACTACGGTTTGGAGGTTTCTATTCAGCTCTTGGTGGGAAATCTGATCACCAGCGTGAGCATCAGGTAAAGGAAAGAGGCCACAGTGTGCATCAGATGCCGGTAAATTATCTGGAATATAATTTCGATTTGCAGTAGGGGAAAGGGGCCATAATAGGCTCCCCTATAGGCCCCTCTCCCCTATATGTCGTTTTATGCAGTTTTAGGAAGCTTTTTCAGGGTTTCTATGGTTGGACTTATAAACAGTATATTCTAAGTCTTATTTGTAATTTGAAATCATATTGGTTTTTCTAGTAGAATCTATCTATTAGTGTGGTTTCAGATGAACAATCAGAACAAATCAGAAGTTAAAGTGTGCTGTTCAAGTCGAAATGGTAGAACTCTGGATTTTTGTTTTGGTCTGCATTGCAGTCTTCCACATCCATCATGTGCAGTCCTCTGAATCATTCTTCTTCAATATGTTGGAATATTAAGATCTAAATATTGTAATAAAGTTATTTTAGAGATTTTGATGTTTATGATTATTTTATATTATTGTCAAAATAATTTGCTTTTTATCCATATTTTGGGATAGTTTTGGAAAATTAGGGCACTATAATATTTTACAAGTATTTGCACAATTCATTGCAAATTTTTTATATAAAGTTAATAATATTATTATTTTGAGTTTATTATGTTGCAATTATGAAATAGATTTTCAGCAATATTTGTGGCTATCATTTTCCAACAATAGCTTTATGGGGATACCAAGCAATAAAGAGTGGTTTCCAATGCAAACAATGAGGACTGTGAACATCACATGGTCACCATGGATTAAATCCCTTGACCATCTAACAAACTAAAAGCAATGGCCAACTTTTCACTATAATGGTAGAGAAATAATTCATTTTCATGCTTTTCCACATCACTAAGTAAATGTCCTGAACTTGGAGAATACTCTGCTGCCTTCATCTCCCAAGCCAATCTCTCCAACTTTGCATAGATCTCTTGTGTTTGTGGATGTGATCTATCCTCTACACATAAAACACACACCATTTCATGGCTTCGAATCCAACTACATCTAGGGATCTTTATATATCCTTTACCATTTATCAATCTCCTTACCATTTGAACCTCACACCACTCGCCCACATCTACATAGATGTTTGAGAAAAGAACATAAGTCACAACATTTTTTAGATTCTAATTAAAAAGCACCGTCACTGTAAATATTCCTAAACATATTTTGTATGTGATTTAACCAATTTCATTTGCCTAAAGTTTCTAAATCTTTATCAAGAAATCCATTTTGTTCATATCCTACAATCATGGCATTCCATGAAACCAAATTTCTTTGAGGCACATTGTAAAACAGTTCGCCTGCCTTGTGTATGCTTCCACACTTTGCATACATGTCTACTGAGCAGTTGCAACTACTACATCTGACAAAATTCCTGATGGATGCCCAAACCCTGTTCCAAAGCTCCCATTTCGGCACAGGTTACAAGGATGTTGACAAAGTTTGTAGAGTCTGGCATTACACCTACCAATTGCATTTGCTTGAAAGTTTCTGAAGCCTTCTCAACAAATCCATTTTGTGAACATCCTGCTATCAAAGCATTCCAAGAGAACAAATTTCTTGGAGACATTCTGTCAAACAGTTCACATGCCTTGTCTATGCTTCCAAATTTTGCATTCATGTCTACCAGGGCAGTTGCAGTTACATCTAACAAAATTCCTCTTTCCTTTATCCTGCGATGGATGTCCATACCCTGTTCCAAAGCTCCCATCTTAGCACAGGCAAGGAGGATGCTGGAAAGATTGCGAAGTCCAACTTTACACCTGCGAGTTACATTTGATTGGAAGTTTCTGAAACCGTTTCAACAACGCATATTGTGCATATCCTGCAATCAAAGCATTCCATGAGACCACATTTCTTCGAGGCATCCTATAACACAGCTGACATGCTTCCACATTTCGCATGCATGTCTACGATAGCATATCCAACTGCGATATCTAAATAATCCTTGTGCGTTGGCAACTGAAAATTGATCGGGTTGGAAACCTATTTAGTGTGAGTGAGGCGTAGGAACTTTATCGGCATTACCAAAAACTTCTACGGTGCAGGTGGGCGGGAGAAACAATATAAACACATTTACCGGCATCCACCGCTATGTGATTAACGGCAAACAGGAACAGTGAACAGAAGCCGGACAGGTGAAGAGGCCCCACAACAGCTATCTAAGCGGTCAAAATTTAGTGTGTTGTTTAAGTTCGGTTGTGTGGAGGATGGGGATTAAACTTCAACTTAAAGTTCTTTTCACTCTTGATTTGGCGACTAAATGTTGAGCAACCAAAGGGCACCACGTGATGTGTAGTCTTTGATGATATTCCTTTGATGGAGCATGAAGCCAAGGATTAGATAAAATGCAAACAATTAGGGGAGAGGACCCAACAGTTGTGCACCCTAACTTTGCGCTTCTAATTATCTTATGTGGAAATTTCAACTCACTCCCAAATTTTTATAGTAGCTTACTTGGCAAGTCCCCTGCATATAACTAAGGTTTCAGGGCCACAACATCAAATATGATGCCACATTAGCATGCTTTTTGTCAAGGTGTCCAAAAAGGCCCAAAAAAAAAGTGAGACCAATACTTGTGCATTTCACAACATGTTTTATTGAGTGCTAATGTGGAATCACATGATTGGTTGCTTATTAGATCAAATGAATACATTTTGTTTAATTATGGGTAGTCATCATCAACACTAACAATTTAAGTCACAACTCTAACCCTAGTTCGGCTAGAAAAGTCCTTAGCTCGCATGCTGGCCCTTCTAGGAAAATAAACCCTACTCTCCTCTCTGGTAAAGCCCATACTGAGCTTGAGTTTAATAGTCCCTCCCTTCACAATAAACCCCAGGCTAAAAGTCTTGTTTCCTATTCTGAAGAATCCTCTGACTCGGAGGAGTCTGATGCTAACAAAACCGTGGTTAATGCTGAACCTATGCCGGATAAACATGTTGAAGATGACTCCCCTGTTAACCTTAATTATGAGAAAACTATTCCTAATATCGGTGATAAGCCCTCTCTGGATTTTCTAAACCTTGCTAAAGCCAACTCTGAGTCCCACTCCAAACTCTTGGACTGGACTTTCACTGAAATCAATGAGCGGAAAATCAAAAACTAGGCCCTACAAAGCAAAATTGAAGTTCTGGTTGCTAAAGTTGCTGAGATTGAAAAGAAAGTTGGGGACAGACGGGTCCATGGTCACAGTAACAGAGACACTAATTCCAAAATTGATTATATTATGAACACTATCAAGACCGTAGCTGAGCAAAATAACAGAATGGCCAGACACAACGCCATTATCATTAATGCTATGGGAGAGAAGCTCGACAAAACTCAGCAGGGTTCTCTGGTGGTGGATTTGGAGGAAACAGAGGACAAAAGCTAGGACACGGACGCAGGTATTTCCAAAAGAACCAGAGCCAACTTGAAGCGCAAGGTCCCCCCTACTTCTAGTATGATTCAAACTTTTAAAAAGGGCGTCATTGATATGCAGAAGCTAGAGGAGGAGACTGAGTTTGTCCTCAAGACTCTGAAGTAATGTCTGGGGTTTCTGCTTTTCCTCTATTTCGGTCTTTTTGGTTTTGTGCGAATGGTTGTTGCTGATCTTTTCTTGGGCAGCTGGTTTTTGTGGTTGGACTTTTTTGTCCTCTTCTGTTTTGTAAACTTTGTGGTTTTGGGTCCCTGTAAAACCCGTTTTACCCTTTTATCAAAAACAACTACTATCACAACTATTGAAACATGCTCAGGTACTGGGTCCTCTCCCCTAACATGCACATTCTTAGCAAGTAGGCTCCTAACTATTGAAAAGTTGTTGCATATTGAAAAAGCTACTAGGTGGCTCAATAAATTTATTTCCCTCTTTTTATTTGCCTCCAATTTTTCCTTCCAAATTTTTTCTGCAAATAAATTACTCCTAAAAAATTTGAGCGGTGGTTACTGGCCAAATTAAGCTAAGCAGTTGCATGGGGACGTGCCCTTAGTCGAGCTTAAATTCCAATGCATTCACAAAAAGATTAGCAGGACCATGAGGATAACTTTTATATGATTAATGCAAATACCACTTCCCAACATGAATTTTTTTATCCAACCATAGATGTATAAAATATTTACCAAGCTTTGCATTGGGAGATTACAAGGCATGCAATCTTTGGTAGTGTATGGAGACCATTTTTTGAGTGTGTAGATTGGTTAGTTGAGTGTTATATACTATCATAAAATCTCATCCTTGTTAATATATAGAGTTCATTACTTTCAAGGCATGTTAATGATTTATTTTTCTCTCTTAACTTACAAACTTCTTATGTATTAATTTTAAAGGATCAAATGTTCAAAATTCATGTGCAAATATTTGCTTCAAAATCTCATCGTAGCTATAATTCTTACTTTCATTAACAAAGAAAGACTTCACAAAAGTTAGATTGTTGGATTGAATTTGAAAAAGGTAAGAGAGTAATACATTTTTATTTTCATATTTTCAAAGAAGACTGAATATTTAGAGCTAGCACAAGAAGAAAGGAATTCAAAAGGAATGTGAGAGGAGATACACTTGGTGTAACCATTACACATTGAAGCGTGATTGCATGATGATGAAATCAATCTTGGTTATTCCTAGATCAAATATAAAATAAAAAATGATTCATCCTAGTGTCCTATTAGATTGTAATCACGTGATATGAAAGTGTAAGATATGTTATGCCATCATATGATTGCCACTAAATAGAGAATTACCATTGCAACTTTTTATACATACAAAATTCCATAACCTTACCATCACTTTCTTATTTTTCTAGATAATCAAGCAAGTTTGTGATTTATGATTATTTCATTTGTGAGAGACGCTACTCATTGTAAAATATTCTTTATTTTATAGGTTTCTATAGAGCATGATGTCAAGGATAAACACAAATTATGGCATATAATATAATCAATTACTTTTACATGGACCTTGTTATTCTTTTTATGATGATATTAATTTCATCTATTTTTATGAGAGCTTAATTACTTTGTAATACATGTACATTTTAGATTCATATGCAACTTAAAGAGGGGGAAAATTAAATGGTGAATTTGTATATCCATGTCAATTTCTATTTAATTTTGGGCCCACTTTGAGAAATTTTCTTGATACAATTACATACCAAGAGGTGACACACTTTAGTAGTAAGTTCAACTCCTTCCCTATCCCCATGCATACTTATACCCATTCTCTTACAACTGATAGGTTATTCCTATCTTATCTCCAATGATTACCATATATTTTCAACATTTATTACTTGTGATCATAGTGCAAAAAATATCATTTGCAACCAATCGAATTATAATTGGTTTACTGTTAAATGGATTGTCAAGTACTAACCCTACAATCCATGACTTGGAATCCACCCACCACAGATCCTATCCATCATTTTCACTTGAGCATATCCTTCATTAGTACACACACACCCTTCCTCCACATGAAAGTGTTACCAATGACCTACACACTACCATTAATAGAATGCCTCAAAGAAATTATAATTAATGCAAATTACAATGTATTATAATGGTTACAACTCAATTATATTTGAGTTTCAAAAGAATACATTACATAATATAATAAAATACTAATCAAACTAACATATAAATTCCTACCGAGGATGCAAGATGATTGAAAAGAACATAAAGGTCGTGAATTACTAATAACACATGTATAGTGAGTCATAGACAATATAAATTGAATAGTTGGAATCTCAATGTGCAAACTTGAAGAATCTCACCCACGGTTTACTAGCATTTTGGTTAAAGCTTTCCCATTTTGTTCAAACATTCTAATTAAAGTTTTATTTTTTAAAAATTAAAAGACACCCACATGTAGAATATGAGCATTAAGAAAATTGATAGCAATGGTATTTTATAATTTCATTACTTTGCAAATGAATTTTAAACTCTACTATAAGGATGAACAATCTTGATTGCAATAGAGAGAGCTTGAATATTATGAGATCAAATTAGTTGAACACATTACAATTAGAGATGAGGGATTTAAACAATATTTTCAAGATCAAATGTATCAACTCTTCTTTCCATTTTGAAAATATGACCCTTTAAATGTGGCATCCTTATTATCAATTTTATTAATGTACATGTAATATATGATGCATGCATGAATTTTAAGAATGACAAAAAGAAAAAGATTTAAAACGTGATATTTGCAGTAAAGATGCACATTCTTTCCAAAAGAATAAGTTGGATCTACTTTCATAACCATTGGTTGCCTATTATTTTCTTTGATATTAGAAATTTGTATTTGATGTAGGAGCATCCAAGCTCACAAGCAATCTTGCATCACCAAAAAAATATTTTCATTTCATGTTCATTCTTTTGCATTTTTTGTGTGGGCTTGAGCTTCAAGAGCATATTGTGAAGATTTTATTTGTGAGGACTTTATTTCCATTGCATACATCAATGTCAAGCAAGGTATTTAATGTGATTTGTAAAATTACGTAATTTCAAGGTTCAAGGGGTTGAAATGGTCAATTTACCATGGTCAAAGGAGCTTTTGAAGGAAGATTAATTAAAATTAATTATTTTTCTCAACTTAATTGGATGCCTAAGGAAGTGTGCATAAGACAAGTAACTCTTGGCATTCCATTTTGGTCTTATTCTTTCAGGTTTGGTTCCTAGAATGGATGGAAAAACTATGTTTTTTTGAAAACAATGTAATAAGTCTTCAATTTCCAATTTGGGGTGAATGAACACACTTGCTTATTGATTTTATTCATTTTTCAAAGGCATATACAATAGCAAGACATTGGATATCTTTCAACAACTTTTAATGACACTTTTGGGAGCAACAAACTATGTTTTAAATTTTATTTTTGCAAGAATTTTAAGGGTCAATCAAAGAGCAGATTTGAAAACCACTCTTTTGGGTTTTCACATAGTTCAAATCTCTTTAAATACAACCTTTAATGGTGTTAAGAGGTAGCAATCAAAAACATCAATGTGGGAGAAAGAACTTGCAGGTTGCTCATGAGAGTAGCACAAGGAGTGTGAGAAATTCAGCTTGTGAAGAGAAGAGAAATAAAAGAAGAGAAAAGGGATTTTGCAAGTGTTCAAGGCAACCATGAGAGTTGTAGGATGAAAGGAAAATAAATCAAATTTACAAAGAGGAGTGAAGCCAAGGAAGTTGAAGGTAAGATACTTTTAAGATTTGAAGCCATGAAGTGCCTAGAAACCCTTGTAAAATTTCCGAATTTAATTTCTTGTTGAAATCCTCACTATATGTAATTGTTCTTGAGGAATTTTCATGTATAGATGTGTATGAAAATTGAAATAAATATATTTTTTAGATTATTTCTCCCTTATTATGTTAATAAGGGTTGGATGACATGATAAGGCCGCAAGATTGTGTAGTTTGACAAGACCCCCCAATCTTGACTACATCAATTGGTATCAGAGTAGGTATGATATTGGAATGTGTGGAGAGAAGGATATCGGATTTGAGAGAGATAGGGTTTGATGTGATATGATGATTTTTTGTGTGCAATTTACTTGGGTTATCCTCTAATAGAGATAATGTTGGGTAGGTGTATAATCGTCTTACACTAAGTGAAAGTGGGTAGAGGGGGTTTTGAGAGATACATCTTCTATAATCTTTGTTGGGTAGAGGATAGTTATGGTTTTGTGTAAGTTTTGTTGCATATTGTGAATGGGTTGCAAGTGTTTGTAGAAATGTCAAAGAATAAGAGCATGAGGTTGGCCTTGGGTAGGGTTGTAATAATTTCTTTTATTGAGAAGAGAAAAAGAATTTTAGAGGAAGAGAGTTGGGATAATTGGAATAAGTGTGCAGAAATATCGAGGGGGTTAGATGTCTTGGAGGAAAGTATTATCAATAGAAAGAGTAAAGAAAAATAACAAAAGATGGGAAAAGTTGAACCCTATAATTTTTCTAATGCCTTTTCATGTGCAAGTAGAAGAAAATATGAAGCAAAGATTCCAATAGATAGTACTAAAGAAGAAAACATATTGAAAGAGGAAGGAAAGAATAAGGTTGCAGGAAAGAAATGTCATTAGGAAGGCATGGAGAAAGAGGAAGAAAAGAATGAACAAGAGGATGCAAGTGTAGCAGTGATGATGGTAGAAGAGAATGAAAATGCATATGTAATAGATGTGATTGCAGCGATGGAATTTGAAGAGGTTGAAAATTGTGAAGACAAGGATGACTTAATGTTGAAGATTTTAGCAGTAGAAGAAGAGTGGTTTTGTAAGATTGCTAATGGAGGAAAGAAGATGAATGTTGCAGAAAAGGAAAAAGAGGTAATATATGATCATTTTTATTTCATTTGTGATTATTATTCCATAGTGAGAGTAGAAGAGGATGTTGTTGTAGAGGATAAAGTTGCAATTGTAGAATTGTGTGTAGATGCTACATGTTTGTGTGTAGAAATTGTAGAGGATGTTGCACGTGAAAATTGGTGGAGGTGGTCGGTTTGTGGTCAGATGGATCCTAAGAAGGAGAAGAGGAGAATAGAAAGAATTTGGATGATGAAGATGGTACATGGTGGATGAAAATCCACAAGATGAGAGAAGAGTAGTGTGAAGATTTGCAGGAGGGGAATGGAGAATATTTCGACAATATGCTAGAAAAGAAGAAGGAAGAAAAAATCAAAAGGGTACCTATGAAAGCATCAAAGTATGTTGAAAATAGTTTACTATTTTAAAGGGTGTTTTAAACACTCAACTTAATTTTTTGAGCCCTTCTCACAAACTTCTTACCCGGTGTGTTTGATGCAGGAGCATTTAGGCTCACAAGCAATCCTGCATCACCAAAAAAATATTTTCATTTCATGTTTAATTTTTTTATTTTTTGGTGTGGGATTGAGCTTCAAGAGAATATTGTGAAGTTTTTATTTGTGAGGACTTTATTTCCATTTCATACATCAAGGTCAAGCAAGGTATTTAATGTGATTTGGAAAATTACGCAATTTTAAGGTTCTAGAGGTTGAAATCGTCATTTTACCATGGTCAAAGGAGATTTTGAAGGGAAATTAATTAAAATTAATTAATTTGCTCAACTTGGACACCTAAGGAAGTGTGCATAATACAAGTGACTCTTGGCATTCTATTTTGGTCTTATTCTTTCAATTTTGGTTCCTAGAATGGAGGGAAAAAACTATGATTTTTGGAAAATAATTTAATGACTCTTCAATTTCCAATTCACGGTGAATAAGCATGACTTGGTTATTGATTTTATTCATTTTTAAAAGGAATATACAGCAGTAATATATTGGATATATTTCAACAACTTTTAATGGCACTTTTGGGAGTAACAAACTATGTTTTATTTCATTTAAACTGCAAGAATTTTAAGGGTCAATCAAAGAGAAGATTTGAAAATCACTCTTTTGGGTTTTCACATTGTTCAAACCCTCTTTAAATAAAAAAATTAATGGTGTCAAGAGGAATCAATAAACAACAGCAAGGTGGGAGAAAGAACTTGCAAGTTGCTCATGAGAGTAGCACAAGAAGTGCAAAAAAATTAGCTTGTGAAGAGACAAAAAAATAGAAGAGAAAAGGGATTTTGTAGGTGTTCAAGACAATCATGAGAGTTGTAGGATGAAGGGAAAAAAATAATATTTACAAAGAGGAGTGGAGCCAAGGAAGTTGAAGGCAAGAGACCTTGAAGATTTGAAGGCATGAAGTGCCTAGAAACCCTTGTAAACTTTCTGAATTTAATTTCTTGTTGAAGTCCTCAATATATGTAATTGTTCTTGAGGAGTTTTTATGTATGGATGTGTATGAAAATTGAAATAAATATATGTTTCAGATCATTTCTCAATTATTATGTTAATGATGGTTGGATGACATGATAAGGCTGCAAGATTGGGTAGTTTGATAAGACCCCCAATCTTGGCTTTATCAGTATTTTATGCAAATAATTTATATCCTAAAAAAAGAACACTTATTCTAATACGATCTATTGAGACACCAATGGACCATAATTTAACATACTAAAAATATTAGCATTTCATTTTATTAAAGAGAAGGGATCATTTCTATCTTCTTGGTATTATTCAAAATGACTATACTTGCACAAGACTAATGATTTGTGTATGCGTGAAATATGAATAAACTAAAGAATTAAAAACGAAGTTTAACACACTCTATTCTAATTCATGCGTACCTATAATTAATAATTAAATATTATGTGCTCATGATGAGTTGGTATATACGAGTGGTCTCATTTTTTTAACATAACAACATTTGTTGGATGATTAAATTGACAACATAATATTATATTAGATATCGTTGATGAAAATGATAAATTAGATGATCAATTTATATTTTATTTGGGAGAATGAATGAAAGTTCCATATTAGATATGAATTGGGAGTTAACTCCATTGATTGTGTGGCTAATAAAGAGAGTTGGAAATCATGGGGGATTTATAAATTATTTTAATTTTTAATTAAAACAATGATTATTAAGTTCAATTGAATTTGAAGAGTGAGTAAGAAAGAATTAACTATTTGAATGGAATAGTTAAATGATTGCATAGAGAATAGATGAGTGAGTTGATTGAGTGAATGAAGGATTTAAGTGATTTGATTGGTTAGTGGACTAAATTGATTCAGAAGTTAACTCATGAGGTGAAAATTATGGGCTATGTTTATTAAATTAATGAACAATGTCAAAATATGATGTGAAATTTTAATTAAATATTGTGGATACATGTGATGGATTTGTTTATTTGATTAATGATAATTAGCTCGTAGTAATTAAATAATAATAAAATATTAATGGATGATAATAAGATGATAGTGGATATTAACAAAGAACAACATGTTATAATGATAATGGATATTAATAATGATAAAATAATAATTATATGAATATTAATTAAGAATAAAGATATAATGATTATGGATGATAATAATGATAAAAGAGGAATTATTTTTGGTGTCTCTATTTTGCTCTTCTTTGAGACAATGTTCAAAGTAACATTGCTTCAAAGAATAAAAAGGTAGCTAAGAAGAATGAATTAGAATAGATAAAGAAGGTGATTCCATGAACCAATTGGGTTGAGGAAGTAACCGAAAATTAGGTAGTGAGATAAAGCCACCTCAAGAGGTTATTTTTGCAAAAACTACATGAGCGAGTTCTCAAAATAGTAGATGTTGAAAAAAGTCAAAAGGAAAAAAAATGAAGATATGGGTGCAAGAAAAATGATAACATGAATGACATGAGAATAATATATTTATTATGATGATGTATGAGAAATTTATTATTTTCTATTCTTTATGTTGTCATGTGGAGATAATTTTTTTTTAAATAGAATCATCAATGTTATGCACCAAGGTATATAAGACAATGGTGATAGTGTATTCAATGCATGTATTGACTTTGAAGAAAAAAATAAGGGGATGTGCTAGAACTCATAAGTAATTTTGTGTTCTTGAAAATATCATGATGAGACAACCAATAAACATAAGGACATGTGTTCCCTACATATCACTAGGTGTTGTACCTTGGAGGGTCTTGTGAGGGAACAAGCAACAAATACAACACACAAAAATAGACCATGCCCAGTTTATACTAGTCAAAGTGAACCATGATATACATAATGATCATGGTAACCATGAGTATGCATAATAAGTATCAAAAGATAAATTAAAAAGTAAAAGGTCAACTGTCAACTTGCACATGGTAGTGTTACCTCTTGCCTAAGTGAATTGAAAAGTGAAAGAGATGGACATCTATTATGCATAATTTGGGGAAGTATTCATAATGTGAAGGAAAGTGATAGATGAAAAAAGGATATTTTATGATGGCAACTAATGTGAATAAATATGTTATCAAAACTGATTTGGAGTTCTTGAGTTTTTCATTGAACTTGGTATGATGTTTATAGTTTGTGGTTTGAAGCTTTGAAAGTGAATGCTATTGTTTTCAATGTTTGTGTTTAAATTTATTAGTGGGGAAAAATGAATTGCATTTTTATTAGCATGACATTCGGAAATGCATGAAAATTATTTATTATGGAAGGCATATTATTTTCATCAACAAAGTGAGCCAATTGATCCAAAAGATGGAAACCAACATTTATTCCATCTAAGCAAGATATATTCACCTATCCATGTGTATAACAAGGCATGGAATATAGTGGATGTAAGAATAAACTAATATAATGGAAAAATATGAGTGAAATATGAGGACCTAAAAGTTGGTGGAGTCTAGTTGTTATATGTAGTTCATGTGAGAAAGTTTTCACCATGGTTCTTGTCCAAAGCACCACCACAAAATAATTTTTTCTTTGCTACATATATTTGATATTTTGGATTGGGATATTCCTTGGGTTAGGAATGAAAGTGTTTGAGGTGCATAGTATTGATAGGTTTGTCATGCTCTTGACCCTCAAGGATAGCTAGCTAATATAATTATCCTAAACCATGTTTTGAAATGATGATTTATGAGCCTAGAAAATTAGGCTCAAATATACCCTTATTATCTCTATCATAAATTTTTCTTTGTTTTTCCTTGGGTAAAATATCACTAATCTTAAACTCATGAAATATGACCTTGTTGTAGCTATGATAGAGATTATCTTAGTACATGATGATCTAACATGATTGAGGGCATGGAGATGTAGTTCATATAGAATTTTTAACTCATGTATCTATAGAAATTGATACTCCTCATCATTAATGAGGTGTTTTAAGGAGACACAAAATGAAAGGAAGTTGGGTATGCGAAAAAAACTCCCTATGCCAATCTAACGTAGGAGAAAATTAATCAAGCCCTTTAACTATTACAACAACAAAAAGATTGCACATACAAATTTAATTAAGGAATTAAACAATGAAACCACAAAACATATATTTTATGTGGGAAAAACCCACACTCCAAAAACTTAGCTCAATTTTATTATTTAGTAAAAATATGGATTTCAATACAATATCAAAGCTTATGCTCTTTAGGAGTTTCCAATACTATAAAAAAATTCCATATGTCATCACCTGCCATGTATGATTGCATCACAACAATAGGACCCAAAAAGTGAATGGAAACATAGGAAGTTTAATGCATTAGGATAAATTAATATGCACCTAATAAACAATTAATTAATGCTAGGACTCAAACGTGAGACACCTTAATCCCAACATTATCCCACTTGTCGAAGTCCTATCAAGAGTCTACTACAATCAATTGCTTAAGGCCCAAGTCCCATGGAACTGAAACACCATCATAATTTCTCTTTGCTCACTAGACTAGTTAGTGCATCTGCAATATTTACTAAAGTGCCAACTTTTTCCAACTTCACCTTTCCATATTATACCATATCACAAACAAAATGAAATTGACCATCAATTTATTTTTTTCTATTATGGAAAGTAGGATTCTTTGCTAAGAAAATGAAACTTTGACTATCACAACAAATAGTAATGTTTCTTGCATCAAAACCAATATCAAATCATAATTGTTTAAGAAAAAAGGCTTTCTTGCAAGCATGAGTAGTTGTCATGTACTCTACTTTTGTAGTGGACAAAGTGACTATAACCTGTCACTTACTCATCAAACTTAGATAACCACCAAACAACATAAAAACATATCCACTAGTGGATCTTCTACTATCAATGTCACCTACCCAATATGAATCCACATATCCATGAATACTGGTTGCATGTCGTGTTCCAATAGAATAGCCATGAAAACATAAGAAATACTCAAAAGTACATTGCAAATACTTGGACACTCTCTTCACCGTATCCCAATGCACCCATCCAGGATTAGCCATATACTAACTAAGGACTCACACTACTTGGGAAATGTTTGGCCTTGTATAGACCATAACATACATAAGACTACCAAATATACTCACATATGGTACTTTGGTCATGTCCTCCATCTCGGTAGGATATTTTGGACAATCTTCTATAAAAAGCTTCATCTCCAACATCATAGGAACAAATAATTATCTACAAGCTTCCATGTTGAATATCTCCAACAATGAGTTCACATACATGTTCTAGCTTAACCAAAGCTTTATGATTGTTGTGTCTCTTTTGATCTCCATCTCCAAAATATACCTCATTGCACTTGGATCCTTCATTTGAATTGTGCTAATAACTAAGACTTCAAATATGAAATAATATTTTTACCATTCACAAAAAATAACATATCATATACATACAATAAAGTTATGAGAATACAATCATTATCAAATTTTAAATACACATGATGGTTAGATTTAGATCTCAAAAATCCCAAAGACAACACATAGTCGTCAAATTTTTGGTACCATATTTATCTAGTTTTTATTTGATAAGTGAGATTTTGGAGGCTTTTATCTGATATTTTGGAGGATTTTACCATTAAACATTTGCAAGCATGAGACTTGTTTCAAACTCAAATCTCATAGTATATGTAGCCTATCGACTAATTAATATTAGGCATTTATTTTGTATTATATTATTTAACATAAGCTAAATATAAATGAATTTATTGAAAAAAATAAACATATTGAGAAAGATGAATCTCTCCATTATTTATATAGATTAATTAATTAAAATAGATAAGCTATTAATTAATTACAATTGTATAATACATGTTTTTGATAAAAGGGAGATAAACGGGTTTTACAGGGACCCGAAACCGCGAAGTAACATTACAGGAAGAGACCAAAATAGAGGTCCGAAAAATAGATAGACTGCCAGAAAGATAAAAACCAACATAAGCAGGCAGCAACAAAAAGTCTTAAAGAAACCAAAAAAAGGCCAGCAAACAGAAAAAGTTGGGCCCGGCCATAGCTAATTCATAGAATTCAGGAGCTCGTCTACAACCTCTTCCAAGTCTGCCATTTCTTGAACCCCCTCCATAAAAATTTGAGTCATGTTTGGGGTGGTTAGGGCTTTCCTTTTCATGCTTGATCTGGTACGTTTAGAGATTCCAGCTTCCTCGTCCTGGTCTTTCTCCTGATCAAGATTGACAATCAGAGCTCTACTCTGGGTTTTCTCCAGTCTTTCGGACATTGCCTTGATGATAACAGAGTTATGCCTAGCAATTCTACAGTTTTGCTCGGCAATGTTTTTCATAGTACCTTTGATTTTTTCAATATCATTTTCAAATGTGTTGTCCTTCATGTTGTAATTCTTCTCTGCTTCGAGCTGAATAAACCCTACAACTTTGGCTTCAATTTCCCCCAGCTTGCTATGAAGAGACAAATTTTTTGTTTTCAGCTCACTTATTTCATGAAAAACCCATTTGGCAGAATTCAACTGGTCCCGAGAGCAGCTCTTGGCATTACCCACGAAGTCAAAAGGGGGGTCACATTTAGGATTGACCCCAAAAATCACTGACTTCGCACCTCTTGGGGGGGTAAAGTTCTCCTGTTGAATATTCTGGGGAACGTGGGGGTCCTCAAGATTAACCCCAGCTGTCTTAGCAGAAACAACAGGGGAGTCGTCAGGGTAGGAAACAAGCTTATTAACCAGAGAGCCAGAGCCCACCAAATTGGCATTAGGGTTAGTGCGGCCAGAGGCAGAAGCAGAGCAGGCGCCATAAGGTTGAGGGGAGCGGCCAGAGGCAGAAGGGGGGGCAGAGGAGGCGAAGAGCTCTTGACACAGTCAGTGGAAGCTTTGGTATCAGAAATGCTAGGCTCAGTATCATCTTCATCAAGCTCCAAAGGGGCTATAGGGTTTGGAAGGGCAGACATATTCTAAAAGTGCTCATAAATGAGCCTTAAAAGACCCATGTGAAGAATCGAGTACCTTTTAGGGCTTCTACTGTGATCAGAAAAGCTATTTCTCAGGGAACATAGCAAGAAGAAGGGGATAGAGACACGCACCTTATGCTGGAAGTGATTAAGCAGCATGAAGTGGTATCCATAAACCGTAGTGAAGCGGCCGTTGAGAGTGATGTACTCCATGATGACCTTTAACACTTTTCTCCATAATGCTTTTATAGTGTCCACTTCATAGTAACTATTAGTCGTCTTGACAAGATTTTGCTTCTCCGTTTCAGATTTGGGGAACCTCAACACAACTTCGTCAGAGAATTTCCTGTCTCTGAAGAATTTATGCTCTTCCATCGGAATGCCAGTCACCTCCACAATCAACGCTTCATCAATATGAACTTTCCTGCCAAAGAGGAGAACCTCGCCATTATTCCAATTCTTCTCAAAGAAATCTGTAATCTCCTCCTTAAGGCCATGGAGTTTCTCAATGAACGGAAGTAAACCGCCCCTTCTTATTTTACTCCAAGCTTTGGCGTTCTTGGTGTGTGACTCAAAGCTGGTAGGTTCAACCCTCTTCCGTTCCCTGCCTATTTTTGAGATATTAGTTCAAATACAGTTACAGATAGAAAACCTATTCGAGAAAGTTCCTTTGCTTCGTAGGACCCGCAAAGCGTGCCAAAGTAAATAATTTATCAGCCGGATCCTCTCGGCCCCATTATATCTTCTAATCTTGCTATTCATGACTCGTACCTTCCTCATTATTACAAGACGCCGCCTTTTTTTTGTTCACCACATCGAGCACCAATAAGGCTTGGACATCGAAGTGGACGTCAGTCTTTTTATGCCACGTGAGGATTTTATCACTCTTAACTCCCTCATTGGCAAAAAAATCTGCAACCACGTTCGCCTCATGGTAAGCATGAGTTATTCTTATTCTGTCGAATTTACTAAGTAAGGCCTTGGCATCATCAATCCAATTTTTAATCGACTAAGCTAGCTAGGACCTACCACAAAGGCTATCAATTATATTTTTTGAGTCACCTTCGAGCCATAGATTTTTGCAATTAATTCCCGCAGCCATGTTGATTATGTAATAAGCCCCTACCGCTTCCTCCATGTGATTGGTTTGGACCCCCAGAGGAGTGGCAACAACTCCCATAAAGTTACCACCCGAATCCCTTAAGACCCCACCACACCCAGCCTTTCCAGGATTTCCTTTGGCCGCACCATCGAAGTTAGCTTTGGCCCATCCTTCCATAGGAAAACTCCAGCAAACACCGTCCCTGGATTTTTTGGTAGAATTAGGGACCTTGGAAATATCCCATTTAATTCTCCATTCCCTGGCAATTAGGCTGTCAAAAGGAGAACAAACCACAGTCTCAACCTTGTCATCCCTGAAGGGGACAATAGAGAAGTTTTCTTTGATCATCCTAAGAATTCTCTCAAACACAATTTCCTCCGAAGACTCCTTATCCCTGAAGATCCAGTTGTTTCTCTCTTTCCAAATTCCCCAAGTCACATGGGGGAATGAGAAGGCCCACAGTTTTTTGATAAAGGGGTTGAAAGAGGGGGGTTTCCATTGAGCAAAAAAATCCTCAACCGACTCCAGAGGGACCCAAGAAAAATGCCAACATTTTAAAAGCTTGTCCCAAACCAAGGAAGAGAAAGGACAATGGATAAAGAGGTGATTAACCGATTCAACATTGCTTTTACAGAGGTAGCATCTATTGGGGATCATAAATCCTCTTTTCCTAAGATTATCCACAGTAAGAACTTTATTTTGTAGCAAAGACCAGAAAAAAATGTTAACCTTAGGTAAGAGATGCTTGATCCAGGCTTGCGACCACAGAGGGGGAGGGTTAAGAGCATGAGAAATCTGGGCAAAGGCAGAAGAGATAGAAAAACACCCAGAAGGCTCATACTTCCAAATAAGACTATCCTCTTGATTTAAACAAAGTCTGACGGCATTCAAAGAGGAGTAAACAGAGACCATCACAGGGTTTATCAAGGGAAGATTGATCCACTTACATGTTATAATTGAACCATCTTTTCAATTTAAATCAAATTATATTTCATTTCTATATTAAAATTTTTGTCCTTTATAAAATATTGTCAAAAGTACCCTACCCACCCACCATCATTTCAATTCAAATCAAATTATACTTCATTTATATAGTTGCACTTGCACCGAAAGAAGGTGCAATAGTTACGTTGATTGTATTTTATAAATATTTTATATGATTTTGAATAAATTTCTAATAAGAATCTTCAAGAAAAAAGTTTGTACTTAGCACATATAAATCCAATTGAAAACATATTTTTCTAAATATCCTTGAGTTGAAAGTTGTAGTTTAAACTTCAAGCACTACATGTGAAATATCCTTTATGTTAGTCTATTTTATTAAAAGTTATATAAACACTTCATGGTCTATTTGCTTGTCATTTTTTGTAAAAACACTGTAAAATGTTTTTAAATATGAAACTGCCAATGTGTAGAGCAAATAATTATAGAAGATGTAATAATGTGTACAACCCCAATGCCTATTTATTTGATCATATACTCAACATTTGAAGATCAATTTCACAAATTTTGAGTCGATTTAAACGCATGTAATACTTGTAATAATTGGCTAAAAATTATGTTTTACTTACCAAAAAGGTTACCATCATTATAATCATAACTCAATGCAAAGGAATTGGTTGGCAAGGCAAAGTAAATACCATAATGAAGACCCATCCAAGTTTAAATTCCATCTAGAGGCCCAAAAGTCTATGTTCTACCAATATCTCCAAGTGAAACTTAGTAGAGAGAATACCTTAATTGGATGAGGAAACTATCCCCTCTTTCTATCCTTCAACACCATGTTTGGAATAAGTCTGATAAGGTTCTACATCAATTGCATTATAATAACTATTTAATCCAACCACATGCAACTAGAAATTGCAACACATTGCATCCAATACATACCCACACACAAACACATAGTCTCTAACATATTAGCATACATATAATTTTCTATTGACGCAATCCTTGAACCTTCTTTAGGTGAAAGTACTAGTTATTTAAGTGAATAAAATAACTGCAAATTGATATGTCTCATTTTTTTCAATAGATATATTTAAGATATCTACACTAATTAATAAATTATAAATATTTTACACCGAAGGTGTATCTAATGTGAACATACCCAACCTAAAATGTGTAATCGATAGATCATTATTTTCAATAGGCCTTGCAAGACGATCAAAGTGATCGTGGCCATTAAATTTTTCCCACGCTCTTTTATCTCATTTAAAAAAAATATAGAGTTTTTGGTTGTCGTTGTTGTATTGTACACAACTTGCATTTTTCACCGATTCTAAAAGCTTGTGTTTACTAAAAAATAGCTGTGGAATTAATAAATATTGTACATTGATGTTAGAGATCTCTTCATCTTCCTTGCCACTCCTTTAATGTCTGCAAGTGGGTGTCAAGAATGAGGCCTTGTTGTTTGGTTGATTCTTGTGGATGCAATGGTGTTTTTGTTGTGCATTGCATGGAGGTTGGATGGTAAGTGTTTACCAATGGTGGATACATTCGGTGCATTGTTCTTGACCATGATGTGTAGAAAGAAGGATTTTAAGTGAAAAACCTTTACTGTTGGACTTAAACAAGCATTTATGTTCCATTTTCATCTTCCAAGAGCTTGCTTCAGGCGATTTCAAAGTAGTTGTCAGTGATTTGGAGTTGTAAGGTGACGACAAGGATGCTTGGTTTTTTGACACAAATGAAATGGCCTTATCCTATCTGCCCTACTACAGAACCACCAATATGGGTATGGAAGTTCTTCATTTTTTATTCATCTGTATTTGACTGCACAACAGTTTGGGTCACACACTTTGCATGTCTTTTTGCAAGGGAGAGGTTTAAAATTCTACGTTGTTCAAAGCATAGGTAGAGGATTCAAGGATTCAAAATATTGTTCCTCATCGAAAGAGATGAAGAGTATCGCAAGGTCACAACGAAGAAACTTAAGAAATCCAGTTACAAACAATGGGTGAGAATGATCATGAGGTGAGTTGTTATAGATTATAGTCGGTTTGTTCCACCTGGGAAAGCATACTTTTTCATTGTTTAATGGCATTGTGTTTATATTGCAAGGGCGAGAGTGACCAGGGAACGGTCCAACAGTGGAGTACAAGTCAGAGAAGAGGGGACTGCTTGAGAAGAAAGGTTATTGCATTTGGGGAAATTTCAGTGACCAGTGGAGTGACTTAACCGAAACTTCCGTTGGCTCTCACACTTTTAAGATTCCCAATCCCATGTATTATATCAGCTAGAAAGGAACTTTTTACCTTTTTTTATATCAGCTAGAATTGAACTTACAAGTCGCTCATTGAATCCAAATTCATAGAGATTTTAGACTGTTTTGGTTGTTATTTAATTTTGGAATGTATGCTTTGGCCGTGGAGATTTAAGAAAGATGTATTCTCCATCCCTTCATCATTAGTGTTAGACTTTTTTTTATAATGGCTAAATTTTGCTCACAGGTGTAAAACTTTAGAAGTGAAGAATTGTATTTCAAGAGATTTTTAAGATTAAGGAAATTCTTGTCCTATTTAGATGTTGTGGCCAAGGGCATCTCCATGGTCACCAAGCATTTTTTTGGATAAACTCATAGTTTCCAGTAAACTCTATTATAGAAACATGGACCACACATCCATCCTCGTACCCATAATTTCTGGTGATTACCTTTACATATAAAATAGTTATCTCCTTCTTCATTTACTTGTGTACCCTTATTTGTTTGGAATCCTTGTTCCCATAATGGTATGGTATCACTATGTCTCATGGTAATTATGGTCATAAACTGCAACAAGCAAGCTTATTGCAGTATTGTACTTGAAGTAAAACATTTTATCATGCCACTTGGGGATTTAAGCTCAGGATTTTGTAGTGAAAATCTTGTCAGTTTACCACTCGACACCATCTGAATAAGTCCTTATTGTAGTATTTGGAAATTTAAACCTGTGGCTTTGTCATGAAAACCTCAATGCTTTACTAGTTGATCTCATCCTAATAGTGTATTGAGTTATGCACAATAAGGTCCTTTGTTAAAACCCTCTCATTAGTCATTTAATATTTTGAAGTCATGTTTTTCTTTTTTATTTGTAAAGACACATTTTTAAGTCTTTCAAATGTTCCCTACTTCTACTACACCACCGCCCCTTCCTCTTTTTCTTAAATAATTATATTTTCTTTGAAAGTTGTACCAATTTACTCACAAGCAATTAATAAAAGACTAAAAACAAAGTAATGATATAACAAGATAAAATGATGAAAGAAAACTCTAAATTCAGATAGTGCTAGATCTCTTCTGTAAATTGCTTTCATTTTCAACAAAACTTACATTTACATTGTAGTATTTCCTAGGTTTATTGAATTCATTCCTTTGCTTAAGTTTATATTTTAGTCTACTTTCTATTGATTGTATCTTTATTTTGTGATACAGGTTCTCTTCTTTGAGTGAGGATTGCTTTTATCACCCTTGCATTCATTTTATTTTTGCTTATTATTCCTCTCTATCTATTTGGTTGTCCATGGAGGTGGGAACACCAAAATAGGGTTTTGACTACATCAAGCCCCTAAACAACCCCAACATTTTCCCCTCGATCTTACGTGCCAAGGTGTTGAAGATATCTACTTGTTGGAGGCTTCATCACTTGGATTGTTGTGAGCATATTCTATCTCTTATCCTCTTTAACTCTATCATTTACTTTACTTTATCTCAGCTCTATCATATTCTATTACTTTCTCATATTTCAAGATTTCAATAGTCAAAATAGTAGTAGTTGCTTTGTGTTTTATGTGATACTCTCATTTTTTAGTCCATATGAAATGCCAATGTGCCTTTGGGACTATAACATGTCACACTATCATTCGTATTCCACATTTTTGTCCTGGACTGAAACCTTGCTAGTCTGTCCAAAAGACTGCTATGACCTACTCATTTTGATTTTGAAACTCACATTATTTTTTGAGGTAGTTTAGGGAAATTTGCTCCCTGGGATTCTCTTGAGAACAAAGAGACTCATGAGAAATGAATCCCCCTTCTCTACATTTTGGTGAATCCGACATGAAAACACCCTCCCTAAAAAAATTTCTTGCTATCAAAGTGATGTGTCGGCCTTTGGCCAACTTGTTTAGACCTTGTTTATTATATTTTATTTATTATTTTTAAAATGAAGTTAATGTCTTCCTTTATCAATTCAATTTCTAATTTTGTTCAAAGTGTTAATGATGTTCCATTTTATGCATGTGATGGTGACTTGGCTTTACCCATATAACTCAGTATCTTTGATCCTTCTCATGAAATTCCTCTTGCATCAAAGGACATTTTGTTGCAAGAAGATGAAATCATTGATACTTTTCTTAATGTTACTCTACCTTCTCTTCATTCCAATGCACTCTCTTCTAAAGATGATGCATTAGTGAATGATGAATCTCTTCTCTATTCCAATGTACTCTCCTCTAGATACAATGCATTAGGAAATGATGAATCTCCTTCCATGCTTGATCCTTCCCAAATTGATGTTGAGAATATTTCTTCAAATAACTATTCCACTAGTTGTGATGAATCTATAATGTTATCTATGTCTCTACTACCCCTCAAAGTCCTAAGATACCGGTCATTTATTTGACTCTAGTTAGTCCTTCTCCTAAGAGGATTTTTTCTATTAATGGTGTTCCATTTGATAGTGATTCTCCTAATTTTTCTAAGGCTCCCTCTTATAGAGCGGTAGCCCATACTTATACTAGAAGGAATAAAAAAAATGTTAATCAACCTATTTCTTTACCACCTTCTCAACCAAGTCTTCCTTCAACACCTAAACCCACAACTAAAGCACCTAGTGATTACAATCTTGTGAAGCAACTCCATGTTACTCCAACTAATATCTCACTATGGGACTTGCTTCAGTCTGCACCGATTTATCAAGGTATGATTCAAGAATCCTTGCAAAAGATCGTCTTTCCTTCTTCTACTAGGCCGAAAGATGTTAATGCATTGATAGCTCATATTCATGTGGATTTTCTGATGTTACATTCTATCCATAGGAACTCCCACCTCTGAAAGTATAGATAGAAGCAGACCCTCTAATGATTATAGTTAACATTAATAAAATTAGCATTAGACATACTCTTGTTGACGTTGGTTCAATGCTCAATGTACGTAGCATTGATCTATTTCCTAAAATTAATATTTATTCTTCCTCTCTAGATGCTTCTTCTCTTGTTATTTGTGGGTTCGACAATGTTGGTTGGCAACCTTTAGGCATGCTAGTCTTTCCTTTAAGGTTGAGACCTGTTACTGTACCCACCCTTGTATATGTTATGCCAAAAAAGTTACCATATAATCTCCTCCTTGGTAGACCATGGATTCACGCTATGGGTTTAGTCTTGTCTACATTGCATAAATCTATTAAGTTCATTTTTAACAATCAAGTAGTCATAGTCAGGGCTGAACCCGAAGCTTTGCACTTATGTGAGATGGTAGGTGCTAGTCAAGCTTTGGTTGTGCCTACTCTTATCCATTTAGTGTCTTTCAATGAGTTGTTGTCTACTCCAATAATATCTATTACAAAGGACATGCTTGAGGTAGATGTCCCTAAAGAAGTTCCTTCTGAAGTGAGAAATCCTAAGTCTACGTCTTTTAAAAAGAATGCATATCTTGGTGATGATTGGGGTTCCTTAGACTTTATAGATTCCTTCATTAGAGAATATAAAGTCAACCCAATCCACTTGAACCTTCTGATAAGATAATCCAAACCTTCTATCAAAGAAGGTTATTATTTTGCATCGCGGGATAATGTGAACACAAATTGTAATGTTCTTAATGTTGATCCTTCCCCTTTTGAGGAAGATGATCATGCTTCTGTTAGAGAGGCTAATGCTCGTAGTCCTATCAAGAAGGTTGATGGCAATCTAATAGAAGAATATGATCCCACTTGCTATCCAATAATTCTCTCTATGAGGATCCTCCTCCTTCTCAAGATTTGAAAACATGTTATGGCCCTAGCTTTAAACTTTGTATCTAAATATGGTTATGGGCATAAAGGTTTTGGGCATAACAAACAAGGAATTTAGGTCCCTATAAAATGTGCACCTTGTAAGCATAATTTTTGGCTTGGTTTCTCAAATGAATAGTCTAAATAGAAACCATGGTTGAATGTCGACATGGTTTCTACTCAACCTCGTTCTATCAGATTGATTCATGAGTCATTATCTACTATCTTCATGTTTTCTTCTTGTGAGCAGTCAAGCTTTTCTCCACAAGAGAAAGTGTTGCTTCCTACTCCTCATTCTTTATCTAAGAAAGAGCATATTTTGTTGAGGATTCTAAAAGCCCACTTGATTACTCTTCCTCTTCTTACACATAAGAAATTTCATAAACATGATAAAGCAAGACATTCTTTATATGTATACCATCAAGTTCCTGGCCATTACACTAGTGAATGTAAAGCCTTGAAAGATAAAGTACAACTTCTTGATTTTGGTGCCATCACTCTTCTATTTGTTGATGCACTTGTCTCTTCTTCACATGCCAAGTGATATCAAGATCTACCTCTACCCTATTCATTCCAAGCATCTTCTCATGAGGTTCTCACACCTCCCTTTTATAGTACTTGCATGGTTCTCCTCCCCTGTGTGCTAGGGGCAATGATAACTTGTTTTGGAGATGTGTGTCCCCCTTAAAGGACCCCCTCTCTCCTCTATGTCTTTCAAATTAAGAATCCCTTGAGTGGAACCATTTTCTTTTGAAGGTTTCCTGAGGGACCCCTTTGAAATATTTTCTCTCGAATGAGTTCTATGGCATCTAACTTGGGGGTAGCTTGACTAGACCTATCTTGTATCTTGGTGTCTAACTTGGGGACAACCTAACCAGACCTATCTTTTATGTGGTTGCATTGTAATGCAACTTGCAGTAGCCACAACATTTTTTGATTAGTCTTGCTCTATAGGATTGAGAACATGTAGAGCTTCTTTGAATCAAGCTTAACTTGTAGGACTAAGTACCTGTAAGGCCCCCATCAAACTTTGCAGAGCCTTTCACATTCGGCTTCCCTCAGAACTGAGTACTTGGGGGTGCCTCCTTTGCAAGTCCAAGGACCTTTAAATCAATTTCATCCTATAGGATCTCTTTGTTCAACTCTATAGGATTGAGCACCTTAAAGCCTTTTGTTCACCTTCCATAGGTTTGAGAGCCTATGACACATTTGTTCAACATCTCCATAGGACTGAGCACCTATGGAGCCATCTCTCTCTTCTCTTCTCAGTTGTATATACTAGATTGAAGATTTGAATCTTCTTCATCCTGAGTATATTCTCTTTCTCTCTTCGACACACCAAAATGTAGAGAAGGGGGATTCGTTGCTCATGAGTCTCTTTGTTCTCAAGAGAATCCTAGGGAGTGAACTTCCCTAAACTACCTCAAGGATTAATGTGAGAGTTTCAAAATAATAATGAGTAGGTCACAACAATTTTTTGCATAGACTAGCAATTTTTTCAGTCTAGGATGATAGGACAAAATATGAATGACAGTGCAACATGTTGTAGTCTTAGAGGGGCACTGGCATCTCGCACAAACTAAAAATTGAGAGTATCATAGAAAACACAAAGCAACTACACCTATTCTAACGATTGAAATATTGAAATGTGAGAAAGTAATAGAATATGATAGAGTTGAGATAAAGTAAAGTAATTGATAGAGTTAGACAGGATAAGAGATAGAAGATGCTCACAACAATCCAAGTGTTGAAGCCTCCATCAAGTAGATATCTTCAACACCTACACACATATGATCAAGGGAAAAATGTTGGGGTTTTTTAGGGGCTTGCCACAATCAAACCCTCATTTTGGTGTTCCCACATCCACAGACAACTAGATAGATAGAGAGGAATAATAAGCATAAATGAAATGAACACAAGAGTGATAAAAGAAATCCCCACTCAAGGAGGAGAACCCATATCACAAAATAGAGATGCAATAGATAGAAAAAATAGTAAAATGCTTAGAAAGGGGATGTGAGAAATCACAAGATGTTCAAAGCTACAAGGAACAATATATATATTACCTGCAAGGATTGAGGAAGCCAAGGAGAGAGATAGAGCTACAAGAGCCAAAATAGTTGCAAAGAGTGTTGTAAGAATGTGAGAGCTTGAGGTTGTTGTAGCAAGTAAGAAAGTTGTGCAAGAAAGACAAAAAGAGAGAAAGAGAAGCAAGAGATCAGGGGAGAGACCAAGAAGAAGGCCTAATGGATTGAAAATATAGATTTTAAAGAGAGAATGGGATGGAAAAGAAGCCTCTCGAGCTGTTACAAGGAATCCCAGTCCATTACCATTGACAAAACTAGTTGATAAGTGGCAAGGAACTCAGAAATGATTATTTAAACATTGAAATGTCACAAGATGCTAGCATAACATGTAGACATCTATGTGGCATGCTAGTCTCCAGAAAAATCATGCTACAAAATGACAAGAATAGTAAGAGCACAAGGTTTGACACAAAGCTCATGCATGAGGGTAGCCACTAAAAAGGGGTTCTAAGAGGAGAAAAGGATGATGTAGGGGCTAAAATGAACCTACACGAATGCTAAGAGAGTGGAAACCAAAGTGAATGCAAGAACGTATGTGAAATTGCATGGGGTGCAATTTCACGATGTTACATTTTCTAAGTTTCACCTAGCATTTTTTCATTAGCATTTTTCAAGCATTTCAAGAGAAATTTCAAAAGAGAAAAGTTGGTGATTAAGAGAATTCAAGAGTAGATATATTAATGATTTATTATAGAATTCAAGATCAAATCATCATGTCAAAGTCTTCTTGCATCATGCATTTTTTTGGAGCTAACATTGTGATGTAGGTTTCAAGATCAAGTTCAAGTATTCAAGGCATTATCTCAAGTCCACATCCACTGAATCCATTTCATGCAAGTTGCAGAACTTCCAATATCTCCATTATCAGGGTTTATTCAAGGGTTTGTTGAGTGGTAACATAACTTTTTTCATTCTTCATTCCCTCTTTCATACTTTATTTCAAGTCAAGGTTTGATTACCAAAACATGATTTGACTTGTTCACCAAAAACAAATAATTTTTCCCTCTTGTGTGTGTGTTGTAGATTTTGGTTGAATCTAAGGATTGAAGGCCTCTTGAAGTGAAATATTGGAAAAGTTGTCAAAGTTGCAAAAAATTGTCAAAGTTGTTGTCAAATCATTGAATCTAACCTCCTGATTTGATTTATGACTTTTCGACAGTGAAACCTAGACAAATCAGAAGCTACAAATCAGTATCAAAGGCTGTTGAAATTTTCTAAAAAACCTTGACAAAATATGCATTCACCACTAGGCAAATGAGTCCTTGACAGATTCCAAAAAGTAACTTTGGTGATTGTTAAACACCTTTTTTCCCTTCTTAGATCTACAATTAGTTTTTTGCTTATGCTAATATTGAGCTTTATATTGTTGTTTCAAGTTTGAATTGGCATAATTAGGTTGATTATATATTTTTAGCTTTTCTCTCAAAAGTGTTGTTTGAACTTTACCCGAATCCTCAAAGTGTAAGGAAATATAAAGATTCTCACATTGAGTTGATTCACCTAAGGGTTGTAAGTCAATTCTTTGTGGGGATCTCATTTCCTAATGAAACAAAGGAAAATAGGTTCATCATAACCCCTTGTTACCATTCCATAATTTGGTGGTTAACCTCATTTTTCAAGGTTTCAGATTAATTTAATGATCCTAGTTACCATGAGTATGCAGAATACGGGTCAAAATATAATTTAAAAAATAAAATATCAATTGTCAACTTGCACATAGTAGTGTTACCTCTTTCCTAGGTGTTGAAAAGTGAAAGAAATGGATAAGGATTATGCCTAATTTGGGGAAGTATACATCTCATGAAGGGAAGTAATAGATGAAAAAGGGAAACTTTATGATGGAAACTAATGTGAAAACTATATGTTATCAAAATTGATTTGTAGTTCTTGGTTTTTCATTGAAAGGTATGATGTTTAATTTTTTTGGTTTGAAGGTTTGAAATTGTGTGCTATTGTTTGATGTTTGTGATTAAATTTATTCGTGGAAGAATATAAATTTTATTTTTATTAGTTGGACATTGGGAAATGCATGAACATTATTTATTATGGTAGGAATATTATTATTATCAACAAAGTGAGCCAAGTAAGCTAAAAGATGGAAACCAACATTTATTCCAAAGTAAGATATATCCACCCACCCCTAGTGTATAACAAGGCATGCCATATAGTGGATAGAAGAAGAAACTAATAGAATAGGAAAGTATGAATGAAATATGATGACCTAAAATTTGGTGGAGTCTATTTCTTATATGTAGTTCATGTGATTTATTTTTTACCATGGAACTTGTCCAAGGGATTGTTATAAAAAAAAAACTTATATATATATATATTTGGTATTTTTTATTGGGATATTCCTTTGGTTAGGAATGGAAGTGCTTGAGGTGTATAATATTGATTGGTTTATCAAGCTCTTGACCCTCAAGGATAGCTAACTAATATTCTTCTAAACCTTATTTTGAAATGATGATTTATGAGGCCAAAAAATTAGGCTCAAATATACCCTTCTTGTCTTTATCCTAAAGATTCCTTTGGTTTTCCTTGAGTACAAGATCACTAATATCAAACTCATGAAATTTGAGGTTGTTTTTCAACTATGATAGTGATGATCCTAGTATGATTGAATGTGATTGATGATATTGAGGTATAGTTCATCTAGAAGTTCCAAATCATGTGTTTGTAGAACTCATTACTCCCCATCATTTTAATGTGTTGTAAGGAGACACAAAATGGTGAATTTTTGACCTTAATTAGTAAGATGGCCTTGGATCCAAAGACAAGAGAATGTGGATTTTTACCAATTAGTGTTTTGATGCTAGTGTGATATGCCTCGAGGGAAGGGTCAAGCTATAAATGCTAGTCATGACCAATATCATTGAATATCTTTTTGAATATTTTTAAGAGGATTTTATTAGTTTCCTTTAATTGACCTTTAATTTATGGATAAGATGGGGTGGAGTAATGATTTTGGATGTGGACATGCTTACAAAGAGTGTAGACTTCAATATTTTTGAATGATTTTCAATTATCAATGATGATGGTAGAAGGGATAACATAGAACCAATTAATGTATTGAAATATGAATTTATTTTTTTAATCTAGTAGTAGAGGTAATGATAATAACTTCACCCTAGTTGGTGAAGTATTCAAAAGTTGTTATTATGAATTTGCGTCCATTGTAGGAAGATGGATGGATTTTACCAATGAGATTGAAGACCCACTATGAAAAGCACCAAGGAGTTCTGATGGGTTGCAATAATTGTGATGGTGCATGAATCAAATCTCAATTTTTCTAGTAGGATAAAAAATTCTTTATATACTACCATGAATCTTATTCCATGGTGGGTCAGTAGTATCTTATTATTAAGATATTTTTGGCTGAAAAAATGTTGTTAGTATATGCACCAAAAATACCATCATGCACCTCTTTTAATGTGAGAGAATCCTCTTTTGAGTTAAGGAATCTATGTAACATATTGTAAAAAATACTTCAATATAATGTTCCACCAAGGATGGTGAAATGGGATGAATGATAGATAATTTTTTTGTGCTATGTGCAAGATAAGTTTGGTGGTAGGATTCTATTATGGAGGTAAGTTTATTTTCATCGATATCTTAGAGCTCCAAAATTCCAAAAGTAATCTTGGTAGATGGACCCAAGTAGGGGCTAATACATAGATATCATTAGAGGGGTAAAAATGTGGTTTCCATTTATAGAGAGATAATTTATATGCCCTTTGCAAAAAAACCATGGCCCTCCCATTAATTTCTTCATAAGATTCTCTTTGTTAGAAAAATGAAATAAAAAAAGACCATCCACCATTGCACTAATAAAGACATTTTGTTTCAATTTCTACACCACATCTGACCATTTATAGACCAAATTTGAATTGGGTCTAGAAGGAAAAATCTTAACCATTAGAGTATTCTCTATCCCTCAAATAGATTCATCCATCAAAACATATGAAAAATTTACTATTATACCTTCATCTAAATGGATCACCATAGGAATATTGTTCCTTCCATCCTTTGAAACATTCAAACCAACAAGTTTTTCTACCTAAGAATATGGGCCCAATCCACCAAAAATTATCTCATCTTCTAGACTAGTAGAAATAGCATCAATTTGCAAAACCTCAAGGAGATGTTCACCACTATCAGTCTTGTTAGTGGAAGCACAAACAACATGTTCCTTAGAATCTAAGACTTTTTTTGGGGGATCTCGTAAGGAGCCTCCACCCTAGCATTCATCCATAAAATCCCACTAAAAAATAACATAAAACTTTCAAACCCTAGAAGAGCGCACTATTCAACCTAGAATAAGATACTAGTTTGAGTCCTTATTCATGTTATACCATCTTTGATATATCTTGTTTTAGTCTTTGTAAAAGAGTGGGGCCATTTAAAAATCCCTTTTATTGGTTTGTAGCTCTAATCAAAATAATTTACCCATAATAAAATAAAGCATGGTTAAGAATTTCATTTTTTGTCTTTATAAAATATTGGGCAACTAAATCAAATTGAAGTATGCATTGATTTATATTTTATTTACTATAGAATGTTGAGGAATTTTTGTGTATTTAACTATTTTATCTCTATTAGATATGAATAAATATCAATGTATACAAATAAGTTTCTAAATAAAATAATGGTGTCTGATAAAATGGGCCCCATTTAGTAGGAAATAGAGTGTGTAATCAAATAGTCACAATCGCTAATAAAGTATTAGAATATATTTGATTTTTTTCTTAATACTTCTAAATGATATCATTCGACAAAGGTGGTGTACACACTCGATCACTTTAGTATATTTTTGAGCAATACATAATTTGAATTTTATCAATAATGTCATATTCTTTATGTTCCTTGCTATATAAATTAGCATACATTCAAAAAATTAGGAAAATAGTAAATGATGTAAAATATAGATTTAGGTTATTAGGTGATAAAAATAGATGATTACATGTGACATTTCAACCTCTATTGAACCTTCGATAAGTATGACTAAAGTGCTACATGATAACTATGTCAATAGGTGTTTTGTGTAATGTAGGCCAATGTAGGGGATAATTAGGTGTACCCTAAATAGTAACTCTAGGTCCCATATAATTGTATATGATATTTATCCATATGAATGACAAGTGAAGAAGGTAGATGAACATCAAAAGATATGCCACTAGGAGTTCTAGAGAAGGCTAAACTTTCCAAGTTAAGAATGATATGGAAAGAAAAATATGATATGAAAGCATGTGCTAATGTCATAAAGGGGTGATAAAACATACAAGATGAATCAAACCATGAAAGTTCTCTATTAGTCAAATTAGATATAAATCCACTCATTAATAATATATCACCATATTAATACTCATAATTAATAAATAAGCACGAATTAACATGTAGAGATACATTACTTGAACCATTAAAGTCATCATATAACGAATCCTCACTCAAAGCAATAAATCATCATGTAATTGTAGCATAGAAAAATGGATATTTGGACATTTTCACACTCATTTGGGCCTTTCTTGTGGATGTTGGCTTAGTTTTTCCTTGATTTAGTGTTGTAATGTGGTTAACACATTCACATTACATCTTGGGCCCCTGTGGACTAATAAGAATTTTATGATGCCTTACAAAAGTGTTGTGAATTGTTGTAACACACCTTCACACTTTTCTAGGATCTTATTACTATATTTCACCTAAATAACCTCTTTTTATCATTCACCAAGCCTTATTTCAAAGTTTTGTAAAGTGTTGTAACAAACTGACACTTTTCTAGGCTTTTAATTAATAATTGGACCTTTCTTATACTTGAATTGGCCCCATTTTGCACTTATAGGCCTTACTTAAGTGTATTTTTAAAAATAATCCCAATCAACATCATTTAAAATATATAAATTCTGAAACACACTTAAAATGCCTTAAGTGGGACCCATTCACCATTAGGGGCGAATGAGTCCCCTTTGGCACAAAAATCAAAATCATTTCAAAATTTTGGCAGGTTTTTATTTACTAAGATCTAAGGTCAGCCTATGGTATGGTGTTTTTGGGAATTAGGGCATAATTGTGTATAAATATAAGGTTTTTCTACTCATTTTCTCCCCATTCATTCAATCAATTAATCAATCCATCACTTAAGCATTCTAAGTATTTCAAGCATCTTCAATTCTACATCCATTAGAGCTATTACTTGCATGTCTATAGAATTCTACTTCAAGGGTTTGGTGAGTTGTAGCATTTCTCTTTATTCATTCATCATTCTTTTTCCATATTTCATTTCATTTTCAAGGGTTTAATTACCCACCTGGGGTTTGACCGAGGAAAACCCCTATTCTCTAACCCCTCAACAATTTTTCCCTCTCTTTGTATGTGATTTGTAGGTCTAGGTTGTAGGTTTGTCAAAGAGAAATATTGGAAAATTTGTCAACAAATTATCAAAGCTATTCAAATTTTTCAAAACCCTAAGAGAAGCTTGGAGAACACCTATAGGCTGAATTCTACAGTTTTAGATCTAGAAACCTATTAAGAGTAGAAGTGCAAACCAAGAGCCACATATTCCACTTTTTGAATTTCTAGAAATACTGAGGTGGAATAATTCACCATTAGTGGTGAATGAGTCCCATTGACTAGGCTTAAATAGATATTTTTGTAGTTCTGAGTACCTAGTTGTTTGAAACCTATTCCGGCAGAATCTTCCCAAAACAAGACTAAGTCGCCTAGCTTAGCGTATGAGTCCCAATTGGCATCAACAGTGAATTCTTCAAGATTATAGAGCCCCATTCTATCTCTTTCTGATATCTAGTGCACACTTTCAATTTCATAAGTTTCTATTGCAGTTTACTTGCATTTCTAGGTCATTTTGCATATCATAGTGTGTTTTCAAACATCTTGCATTTCCTAAGTTTTGCATTAGTAGTTAATCTCTTTTATCAATTCTCAACATTTAGGACAATCCCCTTTGATATATTTCAACCTACCTTGCATTGGAATCTCAAAGTCTTATTCTTGAGTGATCCATTAAGATTTTTGGTACCTCTCTCCTTTTAGGTGCAAAACCCTAAAAGAAATCCCCCACATCCAAAGTCTTTGGTTCATTTTGGTGAACCTGCATTTGGGTGGGTGCATGAAGTTGGGTTACACTTTTGTGGAAAACTCCAAAAAAAATATGAAAATGACATAACGAGAGCGTGTTATAATGTGCTCGCGTTATGTCATTTTAAAAGCAAAATTTTTTTTGAAAGTGATTCATTTTTTGTTGTCTATTTTTCTGCTCTACCTATGGCCAAAAACCCTCATTTTCATGTACGCATTCTAGGAGGAGGCATTCTACAAAATTCATCAACAACAATTTATTTTTCTTTGCAAAGATGGCGCCACGACGACAAAGAGGTGTGGGAGGTAAGTATTGTTTGCTATCTGCTTTGAATTTCATAGTTTCAAGTTGATTTTGTTTGTTTTAGGTTAGATTTGATTGTTTTTTTTAAATTTGTAGGAGATGCAAATGATCCTACAAATCCTAAAAATCCTCAACAAGAAGAGTAGGAAAATCCTCAACAACAAAATCAACCTCCCCCACCAATCACTCAACACCATCAGGCACTCAACAAAATTTGAGGAGTGAAATTGAGAACAACAAAAAATAAATTGAGGATTTTATCAGTAGGTTGAGTGATCCAAATGCTTCAACCACTGAAAGAATGACCCTAGCAAATTCATTGAAAGAGATGTTAAAAAAAGTAGATTCAATTACCCAACAAATAACTAGATGGCAAGATAGGAGGCAGACAACTAGGGCATATTATGCAAATAAACTATCATATAAACAAGTAAGAGATTTAAAAATTACTAAAGGTGATTTGTGCTCTTTATTCACTGACCCTAGAACACATCAAAATCTTAGCCTCAATGTGAAGAGGTTTCCTATTCATTGGTGCCACCACCAAGAGATTAGGAACCCTTTTTATTATAGGTGGTACTTGGTCTTTGATTACCCACTGTGCAACAATTGTGAAGTCCCCCAATATTTTCTTAGGAAACTATATAGTGAGTTTGTATTGAACCAAATCCCAAATTATTTTGATATAAGGGAGTTCCAGGGGAGAGGTGGGGGGTCGGCTCAAGATAGGCCCGATGCACAATCGGATCCTACGAGGCAAGGGAGATGACCTTCACTAGGCCACCTCGTGAGCACATTGTTATGCCTGTCATTGTAAAGGAGAGTGCTGATTTAAAGACATTGTAGCCCATCAACACTTTGACCTGGAGTGTCATCCATCATACTAGCCCTATTGTACGGAGCCATCTAGGGGAGTCTTCGGGTGGTGGCCTTCAAGCCCATGTGTGTTAATCTTGTGGGGTGACTTGTTCATATGACCCTACTAGCACTCAGGAGAATGCTACGCAGGATCTATATGCATCTACAGGGAGGGAGAGTCTAATGGCTGACATTTTGCATCATGCATATGGTATTGATACTCAGGTAAAAGTCAACATGTTCATTGAATTTAATTTATTAAATTTTGATTCTAAAATGCAAGATTAACTAATTTAGTTTTATTATTTTAATAAAATTGCAAGGTCATAGTGTTGAGACTAGATACACCGGTCCTCCACCTACTTATTTTTGTAGTACACCTATCAATGGGGTATGTAACTAGTAAACAATTATAAATTTATTACATGTTAATAGCATTGTTTTATGAATGGTATTTTAATATGCGATTTTGGATGTTGAATAGGCTAATATTAGAGGTTTCAAGCAAACACCTCCTAGTGCTAGTGGATTTACTCAAACACACATGGAGGTAATAGAATAAAGAGAACTTAACTAATAATTCTACTTAATATATTTGTGTAGTTTATATTCATATTGTTGGTTATGTTGCATTACACGTCATTCAAACTCAAAGCATTACTTCAAATTCCATAACTAATAACTAGATGTTGATAGATGACAAAATTTCAACTATACAATATAGTTGTTTAGAAATTCAACATAAGCAACACAATGCAATTACTTCACATGGAGGCATGTGCTTGCAAAGGTGCACCATCACGACAAACTATGGATGTTTGGAAAAAATCTATGAAACCATAATAGTAAGCAATAGCATAGACAAGGTAGTTAGTGATGCAGAGCATCATATCAAAACACTCAATCATTAGGGTACATCTGACCCAATTGAATTAGGAGAAGATCAAATTGAATAAGCAACTAAAATTTCTTTCTCTTTTCATTAAAAATCACATTTTTTCATTTGCAAACCACAAGGCAACAACAAGCCAACTCATTTCAATACTTCTTATTATCATCCTCAAGCTTCAAACATCTTATTTATCAACAAAAATTATTGATCCACACAAGAAACCTAATTAGAGTCACTAAAAAATCCACTTTTTCATCATTCACCAAGGCACCCTTCCACTCAATTTTCTTTACCTAGGAAAAATAACCAAAAACCAATCTTTCATGTTACAACCTATATCCATCAGATCCTAACACACCTTTTTCATCATCAATTTATCTAAATTCAAAGCAAAAACCTAATAAAGAGCTATGAATCTTTCAATTCCTTAAACAACTCACCAAATTTTTAGTTTTACCAACTAGTTCCCCAAGACCAAGATACTACAATCAACCATTTACACCTCAATCATTTCATCTAACTTCCAATACATTACTCACATCATGTTTTTTACTGCAACAAACCTAGTTCATATCCACATAATACTGATTTATCAAATTCATAAGTTTTTACAGTCAAATTACCATTTCCACCTAGGGACATATTGCTACAACATATCAAATCATCATGTTTGGCCTCAAGGCCTTACCAAACCATTCACACACCTTTGATATCTTCACATTGATGGTTTTATGCCAAAATAAACATTTAAATCTCTGTATTTACAGAATTACACACTTTTACACGACCTTACCACCATTTTGCTTGTAGGTCACATATCCCTTAATCAGGTGATTCCTTTCCATTCACTTTTTATATCCACATTCCCAATGTACATTCAGGAGCCTTTTTTAACACATCATAACATATCAAAATTTCTTAGTAGCTTGTCATAAAGAAATTACCAGATTCTTGAATTGTTCGCTAGAAAGGGCTACTAATTTAGGCCTAAATTACAAATAAAGTGCTCATAGTTTATCACCAAAATACCAAAGGACTAAAAATAGTCATTCATCATGTCACAAAATTGAAGAATCAAACATTTTTAGTGATAGAAATGCTCCATACATCATTGTTCCAAAAAACCCCTACTCTATGCACAAGTCAAGCCCTACAAAGGAGGGTTTATTGAATAAGGTACTTAAAAACCTTAAATACTCTTGCAACCACCACAAAAACCATGGAAATAGCCTGCATAAGCTTTAGAAACTCACCACCCACCTTCATGCATGCTTTTGCATTGAACACCACCCTGAAACCATGATTTCCATGAAGGAAACTTTGTATTTCCTGTATGATTCAGCAACCAATTAGATATTTATTGATATCGATATTCCTATACACTCACAAATTGCTTAAAACATTATAAAAACCTTCTACACATTCCATACCACCAATATCTTGAATCTACATTGGTGGGATGGTGAATTCAAGCCTTAAATGACCCTCAAAACCCTTGACTGGTTAATCTGATAGACCACAAAACCTTGGCTTTTAAATTTGATGGTAACTCTTCAAAACATCACTATATGATTGTTAACACCCTGCACAAAGTGAAAAAAAAATATATAGCCTGTGTAAGAACTAAATTCAAGAATGAAACATAGTGAAAACATGAACAAGGAACTTTATTTATTGAAAATGACTCAAGAATACAAAATTTGTTCTTCTGCCCGCCTTTTACATGCTTTTATATATATTCCCAATCAGATAACGACCTTTTGAATCTCCCTCATCAAGTGAAACTACCTAAACTGCCTTGTGACTTTTAATATTCCATGCTTCTTTTCCTTTTTATAATTTTTCCCATCTTTAGCAACATTTGGAAATCTTTTTTTTTTTGTGACCACCTAAGGACCTTAAATACAATGAAGTAGGTCTTTATATGACCTTTACATGAACTTACAAATGGGCATTCAATCTAGGAAAAAAATTACCTATGAGAGGCAACTAGTAACCTAGGTGCTCCTGCACCAGTTAGTAGTTTGAAAAAATTCCTCAAAGAAATGCGGTCTCATGGTGATGGAATTCCATTCCATCACCACATGAGACCACATTTCCTCGAGGAATTTCTTCAAACTGCTCACCACCTTTCCTATGATACCACATTTTTCATACATGTTCACCAAAGCATTTTTTCAAACTACTCACTTCCTTGCAGTTGCTGCTATGGCTAAAAGCCTAAAATAGGTGCTTTCCAACAAACTATATGGATGCTTGGAAAAATATCTATCAAAGAATAATAGTGAGCAATAATACCATAGAGAAGGCAATGAAAGTTTTGAAAAAATGCCTAGAAGAAATGTGGTCTTATGGTGATGGAATGCCATGACGTGCATTTGTTTGTAATGACATGCCATCACCACGAGACCCCATTTCTTTTGAGGAATTTTTTCAAATAGTTCACTTCCTTCTCTATGCCACCATAGTTATCGTACATGTCTACGAGGGAATTTAAGCAAATGGTTCTGCGGCTTGTTGCTATGGGTAAAAGCCTAAAAACATGTCCTTTCGAACAAGATATGGATAGGGAAAACTGTAAGCATGATAATAAAAAATATATAGTTTAATACTTGTACTCAAAATTTTGTTCATTAGATCTCATACATTATAAGTCATGACATGGATCGCTATTGTAACTTTTTTGTGATTGAATAATTTGTTGTTTTATTTTTAGATGCTGGTTGTGGAAACACCTCCAAATGTTATGAGGGCAATGGATATTGGTGTTTCATCCGCTATACAATCCTCAATGGCTCTGATAGGGGAGGTATGAGACAAATTACTAAATTTCAATTTACATTCGTTGTTATAGATGTTAGTTCTAGTGAAAAATCAAACCATTATTGATTCATAGTTTAATTATTATTTGGATGGTTTATACAGGGTTTGAGCCCACCTCAACATCGACGTACAAATATTTCCATCATGGAGAGTGATCGTGAGATGGCCGTAAGTGATTATTTTGTTAAATATATCATTTTTTATAATGTAATTTTTATATATTAATGTCTTTACTTCTTATTGTAACGGTTAAAACTTCACCAAGAGCTAAGCTCTAGGAGGAGTAGTAGGAGCACTCCTCAAGCATAGTAGAAATGAGTGACAGACTTATCACCATCGGGTTGCCAAACAAAGGGAAATAATTTATTTCCAGAGCATGGAGAGAAATGAATTTTGATTCCAAAGCCCTTTGTTGTATGCCTAGACTTGACAATTTTGTACATATTTTGTATTGGATATATTTTACATTGTATGCCCATATGGCATTCTCATAAGCCTATATGGCTATTTTGTAACTATATTTTATACTTATATCAACATATATTGATGTACGCGTACATGGCTATTTGGTTAATAAAAATCTTTTTATCGATGGTGTCCATATTTGCATTATAAATTCATGGTTCAATAGATATGAGTTAGGTGTATTCAAGTGTATACTTTACAACTTATGTGTATACTTTTTGAATTATGTGTGTTTCAATGTATACTTTGTATTCGTGCATATACTTTGTATTAAGTTGTGTATACCATGTATTCGTGTGTATACTTCAAGGCATATGTGTTTGTGACTACTTGTGCTTCCCTTATACATGTACATGCTTGACTTATTCACATGTATACTTATTAATTGGTTAGCCCTAGCATTGATCATTGTTGTCCTTCATGGTTTATCTTGAATAAATTAATTGATTGATAGTAAACAACTAAGTATCTAAAAGCAAAAAACACATTTTCAATTGGTATTCCATGAAATGATTGATAAAAAGATTCCAATTTATATTTAATCCTTTGATTGGAACAACTGAATTAAGCAAAGGATACATAATCTTCATGTAACACTTGCAAAACATAATATTCAAAGTAGATGAAGTAGTCAACTTCTTGACACATTATCTATGTTACCAGGTTCTTCTATTTTAGCCCTAGTTCTGGTTCTGGTTCGCTCAAGTGGTATGGGTCTTGGTTTGGTTTTCCTATAGGTTCAACTAGGGTCCTTCATTTTTGGGTCTGGTTTTCCCAAGAAGAGCCCAAGAGAACCCGGGAAAAACCTTGATAGAACCCAAGCAAACCAACACAAAACTCGCGTGCCTAGGCATCCAAAAAAGTCTTTTTTTGAACATTTTTTTTAATGTTTTATGGAGTTTGACTTTGACCCACACCCAAGGGAACCCTAAAAGTGACATCTAAATCACTTCAAACACCTTAACTACCTCATTCTTATTCATTTTTTTTTGCAAATAAGCATTTTAATTCCAAGAGGCCAAGCTTTCATTTTTGCTTGCTAGATTGAAAGCGGATTGTAACACAACTTTCTTTTTTCAAAAATTGTTCTACATCATTGAACTGAGAATTTATCACACATCTTTACAGAAACAAAGGAATACTACGAACTAAAACACATTACACTTTTTTTCTCACTAACTTGATGTACTCTCCAACATCTCTCTTCTCTCATGCGAAGATTTAGAACTACTTGGCCATGCCTTTACATCATTCAGGAAGTTTTTCTCTTTTTGACAATGTCAAAAGCATGGCTACATACAAATTAGGCAAAAGACTTTTCCTTTTAGATTAGCAATGCATGGAAGTTTCAAAAAGTATCCTTGATATTACAAAAATATATGTGTTTATACCATAGCAGCAAAAATCTTTTGGGGAAAAAATCGACAAACCAAAAAGTATAAGATTTTTTGAAAAAGTCAGGAAAAAGTCTAGAAAAAATCGAAAAAAATCAGATTTAAAAAAAAAGGTAAAAAAAAGTAGAACACGAGAAAAACTTTTTTTAAAAATTCTAGAGGCATTTCCATAGCATAGAGATATAGAGAGCAAATAAAATAAAGAGTTTAACTAATAAATTGTAAAAAATAGATTTTTGTAGTTTATATTCATATAGTTGATTACATTGTATTGCACATATTTCAAACTCAAAGCATTGCTTCACATTGCATAACTAATAACTAGATGCTGATAGATGACAAAATTTCAATTACAATTTAGTTTTTACAAAGTCAACCTAAGCAGTTATGCAATTACTTCACATTGCATAACTAATAACTAGGAGCAGCTACCAATTGCATTTGCTTGTCATGGCATTCTATGAGACCACATTTCTTTGAGGCATTTTTTCAAATAGTTCACTGACTTGTCTATACTACCACATTTTTGATACATGTCTACCAACACATTTTGTCAAATAGTTCATTGCCTTGTTGCTATGGCTGAAAGCCTAAAACAAGTGCTTTTGAACAAGCTATGGATTCTTGGAAAAAATTCTATCAAAAGCATAATAGTAAGCAATTCCATAGACAAGGCAGTGAACTCTTTGAAAAAATGCCTCAAAGAAATGAGGTCTCATGGTGATTGTCATGGCATTCCATCACCATGAGACCTCATTTCTTTGAGGCATTTTTTCAAAGAGTTCACTGCCTTGTCTATGCTAACACATTTTTCATATGTATGTCTATCAAATCATTTTATCAAATAGTTCATTGCCTTGTTGCTATGGCTAAAAGCCTAAAACAGGTGCTTTCGAACAAGCTATGGATGCTTGGAAAAAATATATCATAGCATAATAGTAAGCAATAGCATAGACAAGGCAATGAACTATTTGAAAAAAATGCCTCAAAGAAATGTGGTCTTATGGTGATGGAATGCCATGACAAGCAAATTTCTATAGATTGTCATCACATTCCATCACCATGAGACCACATTTCTTTGAGGCATTTTTTCAAATAGTTCACTGCCTTGTCTATGCTACCACATTTTTCATACATGTTTACCAAAGCATTTTATCAAACAATTCACTTCCTTGTTGCTATGGCTAAAAGCCCAAAATAGGTGCTTCCAAACAAGCTATGGATGCTTGGAAAAAATCTATCAAAGCATAATAATAAGCAATAGCATAAACAAGGTAGTGAACTATTTGAAAAAAAGCCTCAAAGGAATGTGGTATCAATGGTAATGGAATGCCATGACAATCCATAGCAATTTGCTTGTCATGGAATTCGCCATGCCATTCCATCACCATGAAACCACATTTCTTTAAGGCATTTTTTCAAACAATTCACTGCCTTGTCTATGCTACCACATTTTTCATACATGTCTACCAAACCATTTTATCAAACAATTCACTGCCTTGATACTATGGTTAAAAGCCTAAAAAAAGTACTTTCAAACAAGCTATGGATGCTTGTAAAAAATCTATCAAAGCATAATAGTAAGCAACAATCTATGGTCTCATGGTTTTTTTTCACACGAAAATCAGCGTGACTTTATTCACATTTTTTTGCAGGTTATAAACACATTGTTTTTTTGGAAATTTTGTTGTTTTAAATGACATTCAAGTTTATGGTGGTTTTGTTGTTTATATGATGATATGTGATATTCTAATCCTAATTCATGCTTCTAGGTTACATAGATATATATTTTGTTTTTACATATTTTTTTGTACCAACGAACCCAAAACAAACTGAACCCCCCTCCAAAAAAATTTGGCCAAACTGGTGAATTGAACCCCCGAACCTGAACCTAAAAACCTATTCCAACACTCTTCATTCTTCTTGCACAAACTTAATTGACCACCAAATTATGTTTCCCCTTGAATTTACCCACATTTACTCCCTCAAACCTCTCTTTTTCATTCAAAACCCCTGTTTTCCCAACTAGGGCATGCCATGCCATAGCATACTTTTGAACTCCCCTATCCTTGCAGACCTTTTGAACAAATCAAACTCCAAAATCACACCCTATTTCCAACCTATTCTAACTTATTTTCAAACAATTTCTTCTTTTCACCTCTTCTAGTCTTTCTTTTAAGTGGCCTCAATTTTGAATTTTCAACAATGGCAGCATTAGTAATCTTTTCCAATGCCCTTACTAATGCTATTTTCTTATTCCTACTCCCTATCCTACTTACATCAGGCCCATATCACTGAGGCACAGCCTGAACAATAGGTGAAATGGCCTATTTCAACATACTATGCTCAAACCCTTTAGGGATCGATCCGATTGAACGTAGCTCAGAGCAATTCTGCATGTTTGGGTGAGAAAGAGGACCATGCCTAGCATAAACATGCCTATTTGGACATGTTGGAATATTCTGTTTGGTTACACAAGTTGCAGAACAAAATTTGCACCACTTTGTAACTGTCCACTGCTTCAATTTGACACTTTTTCCATCAACTAAAAATTGGACACCACGGGAAAACCCCTCCAAGATAACAAAAACCGAGAGAGGTTACTATAGAGGGGCCCAACACGATCTCATGGGATTAGATGAGAAGTTTCTAAGCATCACGATGTCTGAGTAACCTCATGCTAAAGTTTGTAGCCATTTTTCCCTTTGGACCCTTAAGGGATCGATTTGGTTCAACGTAGCTCGAAGCGATTCTACGTGTTTGGGTGCGAAAGAGGACCATACCTAGCATAAACATGCCTATTCAGATGCATTGGAATAGTCCATTTGGTCACATGAGTTGCAAAAAAAAGTTGCACCACTTTGTAACTTTCCACTACTTGTATTTGACACTTTTTCCATCAACTGAAAACTTGACACCATGGGAAAACCACTCTAAGATAACAAAAACCGAGAGATTTTATTGTAGATGGGTCCAATACGATCCCATATGATTAGATGAGAAGTTTCTAAGCATCATGGTTTTCGAGTAACCTTATACTGAAGTTTGCAGCCATTTTTCCCTTTGGATCTTTAAGGGATCGATCCGGTTGAATGTAGCTCAAAGTGATTCCACTTGTTTGGGTAAAAAAGAGGATCATTCGTAGCATAAAAATATCTATTTAGACATGTTGGAATATTCTGTTTGGTCACACAAGTTGCAGAATGAAAGTTGCGCCACTTTGCAACTTTCCATTGCTTGCATTTGACAGTTTTTCCATCAACTGGAAACTGGACACCACGGAAAAACTACTCTAAGATAATGAAAACCGAGAGAGGTTATTGTAGAGGGGCCCAACATGATCCCATAGGATTAGATGAGAAGTTTCTGAGCATCACCGTGTCTTAGTAACCTCATGTTGAAGTTTGCAACCATTTTGCCGTTTGGACCCTTAAGGGATCGATCCGGTTGAACATAGCTCATAGTGATTCTACATGTTTGGGTGTGAAAGAGGACCATTCCTAGTGTAAAAATTCCTATTCGAACACATTGGAACAGTCCATTTGGTGACACAAGTTACAGAATGAAAGTTGCACCACCTTGCAACTTTCCACTGCTTGCATTTGACACTTTTTCCATCAACTAAAAACTGGACACCACGGGAAAACCACTCTAAGATAAAAAAAATTGAGAGAGGTTATTTTAGAGGGGCCCAACATGATCCCATAGGATTAGATGAGAATTTTTTAAGCATCACGGTGTTTGAGTAACCTCAAGCTGAAGTTTGCAGCCATTTTGCCATTTGGACCTTTAAGGGATCGATCCGGTTGAACGTAACTCAAAGCGATTCCGCCTGTTTGGGTGCAACAGAGGACCATGCCTAGTGTAAAAATTCCTATTTGGATGCATTGGAATAGTTCATTTGGTCACATGAGTTGCAGAATGAAAGTTGTACCACCTTGCAACTTTCCACTGCTTGCATTTGACACTTTTTTCATCAACTGAAAACTGGAAACCACGGGAAAACCACTCCGAGATAACAAAAAATGAGAGGTTATTTTAGAGGGGCCTAACATAATCTGATAGAATTAGATGAGAAGTTTCTAAACATCACAGTGTCTGACTAACCTCATCTTGAAGTTTGCAGCCATTTTTCCCTTTGGACCCTTAAGGGATCGATTGGGTTGAACGTAGCTCAGATCAATTCCACGTGTTTGGGTGCAAAAGAGGACCATTCCTAGCATAAACATACCTATTTGAATGCATTGGAATAGTCTCTTTGGTTGCATGAGTTGCAGAATGAAAGTTGCACCACTTTGCAACTTTCATTGCTTGCATTTGACACTTTTCCCATCAACTAGAAACTGGAAACCACGAGAAAACCACTCCAAGATAACAAAGACCGAAAGATATTATTTTATATATTCCCAACACAATCCCATAGGTTCAGATAGAGATTTTTTATGCAACATGGTATCCGAGTAATACCCCGTCAAAGATTGCTACCCTTTTGCACTTTGGGATTTGATGTTTCATTGAACTATACGGTTCTGTACAAGGTGATTGTGCTTTGTTTTCAATGGATTTTTTTGGGCAGCATACTTAACTCCATTTTAGTTGGTTTGGTTGGATTTCAAGTGATTTTGTGCATTTTAGAAGCTAATTACTGAGGGTCAGTTTGTATACCCTATTTTAAGGGTTTTGAGTGCATTAAAATGTCATATTAAGCCTTTCACTCACTATATTCTTCTATAACTCGATGGAAAGGCTTAGTTATGGTTATAAAACATGTGTGCATAGTTTTTTGCACAAGGGAGGTGAATAGAGGGTTTTTAGGTGATGCCCTACATGTCAAATGGTGCATTTTTTAGTGGAAAATGGTGGTTTACTACTAGGGTTTGAAGAAATATTTGGGGGAAGCGATACTCTTGAACTTTTAAGCTTGTGTAGACCTTTTTGAAAGTGTTTTAGGCTTTGGTTAGCTGTGGGAATTTTTGAGTATGGGTTTTTAACAAACCCTTGCCTAACTTATAGTCTCCAAATCTCATCAAATGGGCTTATCTTTTAGAGAAGGTCATCCAATGGACAACCAAACATCAATAAAGCTTTAACATAGACCCTAAGACAAATTCCTAAGAGATCATACCATGTTTCTTTGTACCATCATTAAAATCCAATAGACCACCTTGCATAAAGGCTGCTAAATTAGCCCTATTTACAAAGAGACGACCTTTTAAACACTAGATCTTCACTCAAACTCCTGAAACAATAGTATGTTATGTGTCAAAACCTCCAATTCCATGATTTTTTTCCAGGTTCAAGACCTCTACACCCCTAATACACCAAACCCTCTATTTTAAGCAAAATACTTGGGGTTTTAATAAAACTCCTATCTCCTGCACCTGCCATACCCAAACAAAGCACCAAACACACTTACATAACCCTGCACATGTGGTGAATAATACATTACATGGACAGTCCTTCCCACATTTTTTCAAAACACCACTTGAAACCCTCATTTTCATCATGAAAATACCTTGTTGCAGCCCTAGAACATCATCCCAAACACCCAACCTTGACTCCACAACATTATAATCAAGGTAGGCATGTATTTTACAAGTTAGAGAACCCATTCCACAAGTTACAGTAGGCACAAAAAGTGGAATGGGTTGAATTACATCATGAAACCCTTCAATCCAAGAACACCGTGAAAGTAGGTAGTAGCAATAAAAACAAGATAACCTTCTTGCCCCTCCTAAAGTTTGGACCACATCCATTACCTCCACATAAAACTCAACATCCTTGGTCTTCTTGGTTCCCATGCCTTGATATGATTATGCAAATGAAATGAAGCAAATTAATAATCTCCTTCTCCATTGGTTGGAAGAATGCATGCTTAATGTTTTGATACATGATATCAACTCCCTCTTTTGATCTCATGGTTGAATATCAAAATCCAGTATGGTGGGACTCCAGAATTCCAGTCATCTTTATTCCTCATCCACCAAATTCTAGCCTGATCCACACGTCTACTAGCCTAGTTGGCTTTGTTTTTGAAAGCTGAAGTTTCTCCTGAGTCACCAATGTAACTCTCTTTTCCTTTTCAGACTCTTTCATTGCTACAGATCGTCTCTTGGATTTAATCATCTGTACCACATGGTTGATGTGCTTTGAATCCTTGTATCTATAGGAAATTTCCTTTACATAAATACTGCTAGGGAATTTCAATGTTGTCATTGTAGTTGGTATTAAAGTCGATACCTGCAACATGAAGAGTGATTCTCATTCCTCTTCTACATTAGAGGGTTCATATCCTTGATCTGACTCTTCTGAATTATCAAAATCAAAATCACTAGCAGAGGCTTTGAAAGGAACTCCATGAAAACCAAGCTCTCTAAATGGTATATTAAACTCTAGTTCAAAATATTTTAGATGAGGCTACTCCCATAGCTCTCTTACTTGCTTGACAAATCCTTGAAACTCTGTATTGATTTTATTTTTCCTGTCCCTCTCTTGTTGTTCTTCCTCAATTTCATCAAGATCATTGATGAAATTGGGGGAGGTCTTGCAACACAACTAATCAAAAATTCAACAACCAACTAGGTATTAGATCATCAAGTTCTCCATTTCACTCTTTCTCAACCAAATCACACTATTCCCTTGTAGCATAGGAAACCCACTAAATCGGGTACAAATTCTCAACCACACACTTCCAGTTCATAACCTAACTCAATTCAGGCCTCCATTATTGAGATTTTTAACATATCAACATAGTTCCATAAGTTTCTTTGTAACAACTCCTTCAAAACTTGAAATTTCACTCTTTTTAGGCCTAAATTAGGCCACTTTTACAAAGGGTATATACTCTAAAATTATCCAAACCTTACCAAATCTTGAGGAAGAAATTCTAAGGTGTAAAAACTTCAAAATCCACAATTAGATCTCATTTATACCACTATACAATGGGTAAACCACAAAACCCTCTATTGTAGCCTAAACTTTAGGGGTTTATTGAAAATGATACTTCCAAAGCTAACCACAACCTAAAATTAATCAAAATTTTTTTTGATACCCTGCACAAGCTCAAACAATCATAAAATAATGCTTCCCTACACAAAAACACAATTTGACTTTTTAAAACCACCATTTTTCTTAAAGAAAACTCACTTTTACACACATGGGTTTCACACCCATCTCACTTTCAGACCTCCCCAACACAAACAAATTATTCCCACACCTTAATAATGTTAGTGTAGACCAATTCATCAAGTTATAGAGGCTATAGAAAGAGGAATGGGTCAAAAAGCCATTTTTATTGACTCAAAACCTTCAAATGTACAAGTTCAGGCCGATTTTAGTAAATTGATGATAAAATGCACAAAATGTTATGGAAAACCTTCTAAATGGATTCAAAAGAAAGGTAAATCCATCTAATATGAAAATATCAAAAAATATGGATCATCTAATTGAAATTCAAGCCTTACAATTTGCTGCTACAGCTGAAAATACAGAAAATTTTGGAAAATTTTGAGTTTTTATTGTTTTTGCTTCTTTAAATCACAAAATCCAACCTTCAATTCGAGTTCTCCATGTTTTTAAGCTCTTTCACACTAATTAAAAACTTATTCACCTTCCTAACTGACCTTTGAATTTGTTTGACTCTTCACGTTCCCTCCATAATGCAAATTTTGCAATTTTACAACATTTGAGTTTGCAAATTTTGCACATTTTTGCAAATTTTAAACATTTTGCACTTTTTGAAAAACCCAACCTCCTAAACACCTAATACAGCTCAAATATGACTAAATACATAATAGAATAGTCTCCTAGACCTTATTTTAATACAAAAATCAAAATCTTATATTCTATTCCTTATTTGCCTTGATGAACAAAACCTATTGAATGGTGCTCCTGCACCAATCATACATTGACCTTCTTTCCCCTCCTAAATTTTGGAGCACATGCATTAATTCCACATAAAACCTGACATCCTTGGTCTTCTTGGTTCCCATGCCTTGATATGGCTATGCAAATGAAAATGAAGTAAAGTAATCATCTCCTTCTCCATTGGATGGAAGAATGCATGCTTAATGTTTTGATACATGATATCAGCTCTCTCATCTACTCTCATGGTTGAATACCGAAATCTAGTATGGTGGGCCTCTAAAGTTCCAGTCATCTTTCTTCCTCTTCCACAAAATGCTGGCCTGATCCACATGTCTAGTAGCCTAATTGACTTTGTTTTTGAAAGCTAAAGTTTCTCCTGAGTCACCAATGTTGCTCTCTCTACCTTTTTAGACTCTTTCATTGCTACAGATTGTCTCTGGGATTTAATCATTTGTACCACATGGTTGATGTGTTTTGAATCCTTGCATCTAAAGGAAATTTCCTCAACATAAATACTGCTAGGGAATTTCAATGTTGCCATTGTAGTTGGTATTAAAGCCAGTACCTGCAACATTGAAAATTATCTTTATATAAGAGTTCCCTCCATCTTGTTGGCTTGTAACACTCTTGATGGTGGCTACATGAAATCTAATTCTGATTCCTCTTCTACATTAGAGGGAACTCATATATCCTTGTTTTGACTCTTCTAAATTATTAGAATCAGAATCACTAGGTTCCATATTCAAAAATTCCCAACCACCATCTTCAATAAATTTGCTACTAGTTCAAGTTCATTATGCTTTCATAATACTTTATATCCATGGAGTTCAGCCATTCCTTCATGCCATCAAGTGAAGATTGAGGAATTGGTGTCAATGCGGAGTACATCCCGCTTGAATTCTTTCAAAATAATAGCCATATCAAATTCCTTTTTCTCAAGTCATACTCTCTCAAGGTTAACAAACTCAATATTGAACTAATAGTGATTACTAAGGAAGGTAATTCCACCAACTCTATCAAATAGTTTACTGTAAGAACAATAAAAGCAGAGGCTTTGAAAGGAACTCCATGAAAACCAAGCTCTCTAAATGGTATATCAAACTCTTAGACTTCATTCTTGCACATTTTACAACCAAATTCAAAGATTTGCCTTCAAAAGGCTACAAATTCAAATATTGACAATTTTGTAGCAAGAATGCATTTTTTTGCACATTTGACCACCGAGACTCAAAAAATCACCCTAATACACCTTAAATGATATTGATTGACCTTATTTAACATAAATAAACACAAAATACCTTAATCTAATCTATTGACCACCTATCAAGCTTCAAAAAGTGAAAATTTGCAACTAGGAGACTAAGTGCTCCTGCATGAAAATTACATTGTGTCTGAGCCTTCAAGAGCCTTTAAATCTAGCCTTTACAAATGATTCTACATATTTCCAATCATGTCTAACTGTTGAGCTTGTATCTAACATGACTTATTACATTATAAATCAATTGACCATGTAATATGACCTTATTCAATTGACAATTTACTCAAAACACAATTTACTAACTTAAAATAATTTCATGAACCAAATTTGTTCAATAACCTTGGTGCCCCTGCACCAAATTTCAATATTTCAATAAATGTCATTACAAGTAAAAATATCATTACAATGTCTTAGGTACTCTATTCTCACAGATATTTTACAATGTCACTCATACATTCAATATTTTCTTATAATGTCTACATCATAGGTTCTTATTTAGAGGTTAACTTCAAATGAGTAACTTGAGATTCCCTCGCAAAGCTTCACACGCTCTTTTATAATGGCTTCAAATCAGAATTGAGATTTTTAAAGATCATCAAAATAAGGATGTTGCATTTCTTTTTTGGCTGAGATTCTCTTTGATGGCTCAAAAACCAACATTTTCTGCAAGGAGAGACCAATCAATTTTTACTAGTTTAGTTACAGATGTATGCAAAGTAAAAGAATAAAAAGAAACAACTTATCCAAAATGGAAATGAAATGAAAATAGATGGAAGGTACTTACAGATAGGCATGGCAGTCCCTCAACTTAGTCACTCCTGGTCATACATCTTCACTGCGACTTGCAAGATACCTATTGCACACAACACCTCTCATGAATCTAGAATATCTTGAAATTTGAGATGCTCCTATAATTTCTATATCATAGGTGCTCATGATAAGGTTAACTTGAAATTCTCTCACCAAGATTTGTACGCACTTTTGTAATGGCTGAAAATCATAATTGAAATTTGTCAAGATCATCAAAATAGGGATGTTGCATTGCTTTTATGCTTGAGATTCTCTTGGACATGGCTCATAAATCTGCATTTTCTGCAAGGGGACACCAATCAATGTTTACCGGGTTACTTACAGATATGCAAAGTAAAATAAGATGATAGCATTGGCATCAAACAAATTAATGTGGATACAAGTATAAATTAATAAGAACCATTGTGCATATACTTACAAATTAATCCAATGAACCATCTGGATCTACTCTACTCTTTATTGTGTCAAGTATTGCCTCATGGTTAGACTCATAGACCTTCCACAAGGTCTTGTTCAAAGGTCTACCCCCATATTTGCTCAAACAAACATTGGATTCCACAACAAGGTTCAAGTAATGAAGAATCTTATGATGCATGTTAAAGTCCCCAAACAAAAAATGTTTAACACTCTTATGTGGGTACCTTCTAAGCCACGTTCCAGTAACAACAATTGAGCTTGTAGGGTATTCGATGTTTTCTCCATCTATAATTGGGGCTTCCAATTTATTTTTTGCCTCAACATAATGACACAAGTAATAGTTTGTTCCCTCTTCGTTTTCTTCATCTGCAATAACTGCATAAACATGCCCTGAATTGATATGTGCATAAAATTAGTTGAAATTATTCAACATTATGTATACAGTACAAAGTAAGATAATAATATGGAATTTCAAAAACTAAGCAAGTAGATATATTACCTAGTTGAACTAGATATGATACATGGTCAAAGTCGACCAATGATTCCATCTATGTTAGTTTCAATGTTGTCAGAGGGCGATATGTGTGAAGTTGGCTTAGATAACTTGTCAACCATTTTTCAACCCACTCCATTGACTCACAATCATTCTAGGCTTGCATTGTACATGAAGAAAAAAAGCATGCCATATTACTTGTATCAATACTCGATGAACCTGCATTTGAGCTAAGGAAAGAGTGTAGCTCACTCAATCCTGTTAGTGTACAACAATTGTCATATGGTGCAATGTTAGTATCATCCATCAACCAAAAAAATCTATGAATTGAAGACGTACCTTCATTACTTGGACCCATCGAAGCATTACACCATTCGATGATTGAACTTGCATTTGTCAACTTTGCATTGTCTTTATACTTTAACTCTTCTCATGCTAATGCTCTTTTCACACATGCTCATGTACCATCATGCTCCCCCTTTCCATGCCCGACCTCACAAAAGTTCCACATATGCTGAACACCTGTAGTGAGAAGCATCCTGCACAACTAGTAAAACATGCACACATTCTTGAACTGTGCTGCACAGTTATCTAACCATATTATATGCCAATCGTATGCTATGCCACTCTGATCCAAATCATTATAGAACATTTGGTAGAAACCTTGCATGAACTATGGAGAATGTGTATGATCATCACTACTATAAAAGTGATACTCCCTCAATACCTTCTTTTGGTCCTGTATACTATTAGCTACATGAATGAATGCTATGTGCACAAATATCAAAACCTATGTGGAATTGTAATACTATGACTGCACCTCACACTATGGCTTTAGAGTGTAGTTCTCTGCAAAGTGAACCACTGATACTATGTTGCCAACTAGAAAGGTGTCCTTGCATAGCTTGAATTACGTGTCTAGCCATCGGGCTCTATGGGTATGCCTTGCATACTCATACACTAGATTCTCATGAAACATGGACATAAACTGATACACTGGAATCTTCTAAATAACCAAATCACACCTTTTTTCTTGAGACCCATCTTTTGTAGCATATGCCATTGTTTTATACTTCCTGAAATCTACTAGTTTATGTCCAACTCATCTGTGCTTTCCATATGTTGACATACTGGAATTCGTTGCAAGCCACCGCAACACTCGCATGAACCATCCAAGCATGCTGTCATGTAGAATATTTGGCCATCCTCTATTTGACATAATTTTTTTGATAAGAACTCTCTTGAACATTTTGGTGGGGCTTCTATTCGACGATCCTTGAAAACATCGTTATTATGAAAATCTAAACATATAGAATGATAAACATCATAATGGTTAGAAAATTCAATATGTAGTCTACATCAACAAGTAGTGCATGTGTGATTTATCTTGACATAAAAAGGTTTAAAATTTCAAAAAATCTTTGAGAAATACTAATTTGAGGATAAGCATTTTGAAATTTAAGAAAAAATTGTGTTTGATTCGTATCCAAAAAATGCTTTGGATGTGGCTCATGGTTCCGACTACCAATTCTCCTTCTTATGACATCCCTTTGATTCAGAGATGGCCTTATATTATTCTTCCAATAATCTTCAATTAGTGTTCTCAATGCTTCAACAACTTTTTAATCTTTATGTGGCAGTCTTCCTGAGAATGCCCATAATTCATTTGAATCGGTGCCCTCAATTCTTTGCTACCTTTGAATGACTTTTGATAAAGTTTTTCTACTAATTTGCATTTGTTCACTTGTCTTTTTAATGAGATGAGATCTCTTTGTTTGATAGCTTACCAAAGTCAATGTAATGACACGTCGGCTGGCATTACTATCCTTTAAGCATGAGGTCTTACCCACACTCTCATAAGCATCCATTAGATTCTTCATAATAGTGTTTTCATTTGATCCATTCGATGTTCTAAACCCAAAAGTTTTCATGATGTTTCTGAACTTTAAACCCCACATCGTTTGAACAAATAGTTTACATCTTGTGGTCTCATTTAGCCTTTCAAAGAACATTTTCCAAATCTTATCATCATATCTTCTACAAGTGTGTTTTGGAATCTTACCTTCCATGTGCTGCAAAATATCCTCATCAATATTAATCAAAAACTTTGGCTTTCTATGCAAAATTTTAGGTGGTGTTCTCTTAGGTACATACATCTCAACATTAGCAATTTCATCAATATTTAATTGAGGTGGGCTAGATTGCATACCTTTGACTGAGGATGGAATAGAATACATACATTGAGGTTCATGTGGGGATGATGGCTTACCTTGTTCATCAAATCTAAGTGATGATGTACTCTCAACTTCATATGTGGTGGATAGTGTCCAACCATACTCACTTGTGGTAGATGGTGTCCCTCCATATTCACTTGTGCTTAATGGTGTCCCTTCGTATGCACTTGTGGTAGAGGGTGTGTCTCCAACTAGGAAATCTGCATCTCCCCTAGCATGACACTTTCACATTTGTGCCCTTTGTGCTGCCAATTTCTTTTCTCTTTTTGACGGTTGAGGTTCCTCTTCAACTAGCTTGTTTTTTTCAATCGTTCCCAATTTCTGCTTTTCATGATATTCCCTCATCCATTTCTTCTCTTTATCTTTGAAGGATTGGAGCTGATCATCTATTAGTTTTTTCCTTTTAACAATTCATTTCTTTGGCATGACAAATAATTTTACCTGTGCAAAAAGTGCTAAGTCAAGTCAAATTAATTAATAGTGAAGGGTGGTAAAAGTCTATTAAAGAGGGAGACCAATGGTCACCTCTTTCAAATGTTAGTTTTGGAAGTTGAAGTGGTTTTTTTTAAGAGGGAAACATTATAAAAGGCCATGATAAACTTGAATGGAGGATGATCCTTGGATTGGGCATCAAACCACATGAGGAAATGTTGAGTTTTCCTTAACAAAATTGAGCTTTTGGTAACTGAATTTGAGTTTATGAGTTGGGCAGCATTATTTTATATTAGATTGAGTATGAGCAGGGTATGTTAGGCTTGTTTCAATTGTTTTCAAGTTTTGGAGTGTTTGGAAAGTGCTACTTTCAATAAAAGATAGGGTTTTTAAGCGTAGGGAGAGGGTTTTATGGTTTGGGTGGTAAATGATTGCATCTCTGCAATATAATGCTATAATTTGAAGTTTTTATAGATATAAAGTGCTGCGCCAAGGTTTTAGGAGATTTGGACAAGTTTTGAAGGTGGTCCCTTTGTAAAAGTGGGCTAATTTGGGCCCTTAAAAGTGTAGAAAACTTGATAATTTGTGCAGTTTGGTACAAAACAAGCATTGGTGATTTTTGGATATGTTGAAAGGCTCTATAATGGGTAAAATAAAGGTTTCTAAATGGTCCTAGGTTTGTAGAACAACAAATTTACATAATGAAGCTTATTAAGCAAACCATTGCTAATACTAGTACTTTTAGGCTTAATGAAGGTTTGGTGGTTCAAGGGTGGTTATGGACAATGAAGGAAGTTGGGACTCCTAATTATAAAATGTATAAAACATCATACAATCCCGAATAAAGGTTTCAATGAGTTTCTTTTGAGGATTTGGTGCTCTACTCAATGCCTAAACTGTGGAGTTTCAAGTATTTTTTCTATGTTTTCAATTTCTTTTTCTTGTGTATGGCCTAGTACAGGCCTCCCATGATTAGAAATTCATAAATCACTATGGTGGAAGGTATTAACTTGGACTTCAATCTATTTTGATACTCCTTTGGTTGTTTCAGTGAAAGAAAAACTCCATTCTTCATGATCAGTCTATACAGACCAGTAGGGTATGAGTTTTACTTTAATTTAAAGATGGAGCCTTTCCTCCTACTGTGGTGACTTGTGATTCGGAGGAAAGGCCTGCAATATGTTGTTTTCAATTTTCATGTTTCTTTTAATAGTGGTAAGGAATCTATAGGGATGGTGATGTTATCTTAGGCTGAGAATGTGAGTTTTTGGCATGAAAAGGAGGATCCAAAATGGTATTTTTGATATCTAATGAGGCTAAAGGCCTAGTGAAGGTTTATTTTGTTTTTACATACCCTAAAAAGCTTGTTTGATGCTTTGGTGAGGCTTGGAAGGCCTTGGAGTTGTGAAATATAGAAAACCCTAGATATTTATTAGCAAATTGAGGGTTTTTTATTGGAAACTTATTTGAGTATGCAAGGTCCTAAAACCTAGAAAATCTTTTGTTTTGAGACCTAAGTAAAGACTGTTTTTGGATTTGGGGGTCTGCTGAGAAGTGAGAAGGTTGTGTGGGGAATTATACTTGACTGAGTGACTTTGATATGCTACAACTTGAACAATGTGAATTTGTTGAAAGAAGAGGTCCTGATGAAATTGTAAATTGAATTTTTTTTTGTAGATTGGAGTTGTGTGTTTATGTGTTGCAGGCCTCCCCTTACTGCATTAGGAGTATATTCCAATTTTTTAGTGACATGTATGGAGAATTTGGTAGCATATACAAGGAAATCAGCTGGTTTGTATAACTATTTGACAAAATACCTCAATGAAAGCTTTGAAAGCATACACAAAGAAATTCAATTGTTAAATTTAACAAAATGCCTCAGAGAGATGTGGTTTAAAAAATATGCAATAGGAAAGTGTATAGAATTGTGTAATTTAAAATGTCTATTGACAACCTAAGGTTGTAACATGACAAACAAACAATTTGATCAACATGGAATAAGAAAAACAACAAAAATGAAAGCAAGCGATAATAGAATGAAAGAAAATGTATAAAGACTTCACATACCTAAAAAACCAAAGTTTCAAATGGAGGAGTTCTACCCAATTATGTAGCCTTTGCTTCTTCTTTCCTCAAACTCCTCAAAAATTTGACTTTTTCAAAAGCTTGTTCCCCTCCAAACTTCAATTGTATATCAGTTATCACTGTAATTCAAACTTGAATTGATATTATATGCCTTTCAACATGAGAACTATTCTATTTCATGCAAAGGTGATGGAAATATCATGAAAAAGGTGGTAGAATCTAAAAACAATGCATGCACACTTCACTCAATCACCGAAAAGCTAATTTTTATCAAAGCACGCATAGAACTAGAAGAATATGCAGAATGTGGGACGACATCATGGGTATATTGTTTTTTTTACCATTTTTAGTGCAATAAAAAATACCCGCATGTTATAATGCGAGCACGTTATTTCTTGCTAAAACGGCCATGTCTCTACTTATTCATAACACGCTTGCGTTATAATAAATTTGGTTTTTTTTAAGATTTATAGGGTAGATTTATAGGGTAGAGGGTTAAGGGTAGAGGGGAGAGAGATAGAGGGAGTGAGAGAGAGAGAGAGATACCTGAGAGAGGGAGAGACTTGAGAGAGAGAGAGAGGGAGTGGGAGAGAGATAGAGGGGGGAAGGTCCAAGGGTAGAGGGTAGAGGATTTAAGGGTTTAAGGTTGAAGGGTTAAGAGTTTAAGG
>VDFB02281492.1:466043168-466101090 GCA_007258455.2 Sequoia sempervirens
CTCCCACTCTCTCCCTCTCTCTCTCCCACCCTCTCCCACCCTCTCCCACTCTCCCACACTCTCTCCCACTCTCTCCCACTCCCACCCTCTCTCACCCTCTCTCCCACTCTCTCCCACAAGCATACATACATACATATAGGAATGCATACAAGCATGCATACATACATACATACATGAAACAACAACATACATATACATACAAACACATCAACAAACATTCAATAAAGTGGCATTTAACCAAAGGAAGACATAACGTGAGCACGTTATATGTTGCTAGAAATGTTCCTTGGAGAAGCAAAATTGTCAAAACTAACACATAACACACTCATGTTATAATGAGAGTGCGTTATAATGCACTCACATTATATTTTTCTTTGGGAATCCCCAAACCTTAGCTTTTCTATTTTCCTCAGAATACCAACCCAAAGGCTTGGAGGGCATTCCCAACAACCAGAGACATGTTTTTGCAAATTCTAAATTTTTTCACATAATCAGGTTCGTGCTCACCATTAGGATTGCATCTGGTTCAATATCAAAAAAATCAAACACATGGGTAATGTTAGGTTCTCTCTTAGCTTTCCAACGATATAATTTTTTTCACTTTCTAACAATGTTAAGCCTTTCATCCATAATTTTTTTTTTGTATGTCTATTTTTTGTCAAAAAGTAGTGTTTTTTTTTTTTTCATTATAAACTAACCGTTTATCAAAATTTCAAATAAATTACATTTTTAGAAACTAGACTCCATTCTACAAATTTTTTAAAAATAAAAAATAAAGAAATCTATTACTTTCCAAATTTTGTAGGGGGAGCACGACCAAAATTTTTCTTTTTAGGAAGCGCCCACTTAGAAAATTAGTAAAAAATAAAATATCCATTAAAAAATTATCAGAAAAATCGTGCATCAACTAGATACTATTAGCTAACTTTTGACCACAGCGATTTTAAAAATACTACAAAAAATTTCACTGTGCTAGGGTCATACAAGAGTTGCTATGTTATGTTTTTCTAACAAAAACAACAACAATTTGTGTACATCCCTCTTTTTAACCCCTTAATCTCAACCATTTTTAAAATAAATTAGTAGTTTAGAAAGTAGACTCGGAGCACTTCGATCCTTGTTTTTGTTCCATCTCAAAATTTTGATTGTAGCTATCCTCAATTTCACGTCCAAGGTCAGTATTTCCTAATTTCAAAAAAAGTTGCCACTTAAGCCCCCTTTTTGGGAACCATCTTGGTGCACTTACCCATTTAGAACATCCTATTTCTGATTTAGAGTGCATTTACATCCTAGGAATAGCTTACATTAACATTGCATTGCATTTTGCATTGTTTAAATTACATTCTAGGGTTTCAAAATTTGCATTAGTGAAAAGTTGATTTAGCTTGCATTATTGCACTTAATTTCATTAAAAAATAATAAAATTCTGCATTTCCATATCATATTTGCATAAAAAAATATAAAAGCATAAAAACCAATTTAAAAATCTTGAACATTTTCAAAAAAATCACTATTTAGACTCATTCGCCATCTTGGGCGAATCAATCCAGTTGCATATTTTTCACCACATTTTCTAGAATTTAAGCTTCAATTTCTAAGTTTCTATTTTTTGTTTTTGCATTTCAGTTTTAATTTCTAGAATTTTAGTTTTTAACATTTTATTCTTGTACATTTACATTCCATTTACATTCGCCCCGCATTTAGAAGCCTTTGCATGAGTGTTTGGTGTCCTATTGCTAATACCTTGGTGAGAAGAAGTTCAAGAGTCATGTCATCTCGTGATAACATAATCGTTGTGGATCTTGGGTTATCTAGACTTCCACTCCTAGTATTGACACTAGTACACAAGGCATGGATAATACCCTTAGCAAATCTTTGCCTTTAGGTAGCATGCATGTTGAACCAAGGATTGATGATATCTCACGAAAGAAAATAATTCAAATTCATGAGGACTTAGTCCACCTGTAACACCAAATCAGCCTTGAAAACATTTCTGCTACTATAATTCCTACTATAGAAAACATTCATCACATCCTTGAAAGAGATGAAGGCCCTGACCTTGTGAAAAACATAGTTCAAATCTTTGGAAAACATCTTCCTTCAACCTCTTGTGCTCCTATACCAACAAACAATATTGCCAACCAAGGAGGAACTAAAATTCCTCCCCCCTCAACCTTAGCATCAATACCTACCTATACCACTCCTCAAATCACAACAACAATGCAACAAGTTAGTAATGTGATTCCTTCCATGGGTATTCCTACTAGCATCCCTAGTTCCTATGTGGCATCGCATGTTCTATCTTCTACCACATTAGCACCTATAAGCATTCCATTCACTTGCTCTCCTAGTACATATATCCCATCACCACTTTCAATTCCACCTCATACCATTCGTATTGATCCTTTCATAACACAAATTTTCCAAATTGTTTCATCCATGCAAAAATAAATCTCCACCATAAACCAAAATCAGAATGGACCACCCACCTACTATGTTAAAAGCAATCCATTGTCCTTGGAAATATTGCGAACACCAATGCCACAAGGTGTAGAAGTTCCTAGATTTGAGAAATATGGAGGGAAGGGAGTTCCTTCTAACCATGTCAATGCCTATATCGCTTTATGCAGTGAGTTTGTCCTTCATGATAAATTGTTGGAAAAACTCTTTCCTAGTTCTTTAAAAGACACATCCTTGGAATGGTTCTCAACTTTACTAAAAAATTCAATTCGTTCATTTAATGAACTTGTTGATGCATTTGTAAACCATTTCCAAATGCACATGGCTCCTAAGAAAACCTTGGATGATTTGATGAGATGCAAGAAAAATGAGGATGAAAAAGATAACTGACTTTATCTCACACTATCAATCGCTTTATTCCCAAATCAATGTCAAGGTCCCTGACCCACACCTTCAAAAGATGTTCATAGAATACCTGCAGAGTAAGATTCGGGAAAAGCTCACTATGATGAAATTCCAATCCTTCATGCACTTGTGTACTGCCCTTTGTGATTATCAAAATTTGATTAGTAGTTGAGATATACAAGGTCCACTTCTAGCCGAATTGAGAAATTTTAGCTTGCCAACCAAAACAATTTCCAACCATTTAGAAAGAAAAACAATGGGTTCCTTCAATTTAATCCCCCTCATCCTACACCTCAAAATGAGAATAACCCAATAGTTGTTTTCAAAACCATGAAACCCTTTAGTTATGGAGATCTAAAAAGGCAATTCACACCCTTACCTGACACCCTTCATAACACAATGTCCCAGCTTTTACAACAACATGATTACTTTGCCTACTGTCAAAACAACTGACCCTACTAAGCCTTTGTAAGGAAAGCTTAGGTGCAGAACAAAATCTCCTAACACTAAAACCTCAGGGAAGAATGCAGAGGTGACTTTAAATTTTTTGATTACAGTCCAATTAAGATACTCATGAAAAGAATAACAGAAAAAAGAAATGATTAACACATACACAATTGGACACCAGATTTATGTGGGAAAACCCTTCGAGAGAAAAAACCACCACACCAAGAAAAGCCTCTTTGTATTATGGTAAAGAAACTTACATAGAAAGATCAGACTTAACTTTCTGATGTCAATTTACAATAGCAACATTCACTGATCAATCTTGTATAGAGCATTAACATTACAGTGCTCTTCAAATTGAATTCATTCACACTGATCAAAACGTGTTTAATTGAACAACACTACGCCATCGAACTATTCACCATTTTTGACCATTGGAGAGCATAGTCGCTTTTCCTCACAAATTGTTCATCTTCCACATAGGAACGGTCACAACAACCCAACTGCCAACGGTTCACATTTTGCTTCTCTCATTGGCTCATAACACACCACGTAGGATAAAGGTTTAGTAAAAAAATTCAACTAGAATTGCATGTCGGTGAGACACTAGACCGTGTCTCCTCGATGCCTAAATGCCTGACTGTCTTTATCGAAAAAAGTCACCACATCGGCAAGAGTCATATTGAGTTCAAACCTGTCGCCCAAACTCACTCTATCAAAAAGAAACATATCGAATACAAACCCATCAGCAAGGTACACTCTATCACTAACACATCACATCGATATCCATCTCATGCAGATCTATCGACAAGAGTTTCACTATCATTGAGAGTTCACAATGAATAGAAATCCATCGACAAGATATCCTCTATCGGAAAGAGTTCACACCAATCACAGAACAATCAGAGAGACCAATGCTATTGGAAAGAGTTCTCTCTAAACATAGACCTATCGTTGAGAGGAAACACTATTAGCAGGAGATCATACCAAATGCAAACCTACCTATCGGCGAGAGACATATCCATTGGAAAGAGTTATCACCGAAAGCACCTTCCTGTCAGCGAGAGAAACATTATCGCCAATAGTTCTCACCGAAGGTATACCTGTCGGTGAGACCACATCCATCGGTTAGACTCTTATCAAGCCTTCATGTCACCCAAAATACATTCTTGTGTAAGACCATTGGTGAGACATACTCTATTGGAATGAGTCATTCTGAAGGTTCATGCCTCTCCCTGATGATCATTAGGAACCAACCTGTTGGCAAGAGGTCTACCCGAATAGAAAGAGATAGGAAATTCATAGCAATAGACATGTCTTGCAGATGACTCCCGTTGGCAAGACAAAACCAAAGTCTCAGCGACTTTAATCTTATGAACATAGCTGCTAGTCAGTAAGACATTCTGAAGGTCTCACTTATTTTTCTCTTTCAAGAGTTTCATGTCAGTAAGCTTGAGGCACTTTTTTCCAACAATCTCCCACTTGACGAAGATCTTACTGACACCTCCAGAGCACAACAAAACTACTGAAATTCATGGGCACTAAGGCCCATCGAACTAGCACACCACCCGAACTTGTTTGTGCTCACTGGTTTCATCAATGCATTTGCAACATTTTCCAGAGTATCCACTTTTTCTAAAGAGACATTTTCGTCCTCCACCATATCTCATACAAAATGATACTGGACATCAATATGTTTCATCCTGGCATGGAAAGTAGGATTTTTTGCCAAACAAATAGCACTCTGAATGTCATAGTAAATTATAATTTTCCCTGCATGAAACCCAATGATAGAACACAAACGTTTTAACCAAATTGCTTCTTTACAGGCATGTGTTGCTATCATGTATTATGTCTCTATAGTGGACAAAGTGACTATAGCTTGCCACTTACTCATCCAACTAACTACACCACCATTTATCATGAAAATATATCCACTGGTGGATCGTCTGTTGTCAATGTCCCCTGCCCAATCAAAATCCACATAGCCTTGAATTCTGAGAGTCCTCTGTGATTCAGCCAAATTGCCATGGTAACACAAAGCATATTCAGAAGTGCTCTTCAGATATCTAAGCACCCTTTTCATAGCATCCCAATGTGTCCTTCCAGTATTTTCCATAAAAAAACTAAGTACTCCCATTGCTTGGGAAATTTCTAGCCTTGTACAGACCATTGCATACATTAAACTACCAACTGCACTAGCATAAGGCACTCTAGTCATGTCCTCCATCTTAGTAGGAGATTTTTGGATAGTCTTCAATAGATAGCTTCGTTCCCTACAAAACTAGAACAACTAGTTGCTTGCACTCAGTCATACAAAATCTCTCCAAAATAGTATTAATATACTTACTCTGACTGAGCCAAAGTTTTTTACTCTTCCTGTCCCTGGTTATTTCCATTCCCAGAATATACCTGGCTGCACCAAGATCTTTCATTTCGAACTTTGCAGACAACTGATATTTTAGATTAGAAATCATTAACTTACTATTGCCTATGAAAAAAATATCATCAACATAGAGAGAAATAATAAGAAAATGATCATTTTCAGCTTTGTAGTACACACAATGATCAAATTTTGATCTTACAAATCCTAATAACAAAAAAAAAAGTGTCAAACTTCTGGTACCGCATTCTAGGAGATTGTTTTAATCCATACAAATATTTTTTCAACTTGCAAACTAGATTTTCTTTACCTTTTTCCACAAAGTGCTTAGGCTGGGACATATAAATTTCTTCTTTAGGGTCACCATGAAGAAATATTGTCTTCACATCCATCTGTTCAATCTCTAAGTCATACACTACTGCAAGTGACAAAAGAAATCTGATAGACGTCAGCTTAGCTATAGGAGAAAAAATTTCTCCATAACCAATTCCCTCTATCTGGGAATACCCCTTCACAACCAACCTCGCCTTATACTTTTCCACATTGCCATCCAGACCTATTTTCTTTTTAAATACCCATTTGTAGCCAACAAATTTTCTACCTTTAGGCAAGGGCACCAAACTCCAAGTATCATTATTTTCTAAGTATGCCATTTCTTCATTCATGGATTCCAACCAAGAGTTTGAATCAAACATTCTAAATGCCTCTTTCACAGTCCTAGGCTCATTAGTGCTAGAAATTAAAGCATAGGCACAAGTAGAATCTAACAAAGAAAACCCATACCTATCAGGTTGCTTTCTTTCACTTGTTGAGCTCCTCACAGGCTGAGGCTGAGGTTGATCTTCTTCTTCAGAACTTTCAGAACTACTTGAGCTCTCCTCAGTTTCAGGTACATTTTGAATTTTGAATTCCTCTTTATCAGGTGTCAGAGGAATTTCAACTACATCCTTTTTTATCTTCTAATTTTGTCTTTGACTACAGATCCAAAGTAGAAGGCTTCACCTCATGAAAAATAACACTTCTGCTATATAGAACCTTCTCTGTATCAGGATTCCAAAGCTTGTATCTTTTTATGCCAGCACTATAACCAATAAAAATACATTTAACAACCTTGTTTCCAATTTAGACCTTTTTCATTCAGTACATATGCATATGCCTCACAGCCAAAGACACGAGTGTGTCTCAAAGAGGGCTTCTTTCTAGACCATGCTTCCAAAGGTGTTTTCTGAACAATAGCAAAATTAGGAGAACAATTTATTAAGTAACATGTTGTTGCAACTACCTCAGCCTAGAACTTCTCCTCCGAGCCAACACTACTTAGCATACTTTGCACTCTTTCCATCACTGTCCTATTGAACCTTTCAACAACTCCATTTTGTTGTGGAGTGTAGGGTGTAGTTTTATGTCTTTTAATCCCATGATCTTTATAGTACCTTTCAAACTCATCAGAACAAAACTCACCGCCATTGTTAGTCCTTAAACATTTTATTTTTCTTCCAATTTGATTTTCCACAAGGTTTTTAAATTCCTTAAAATAACTGAACACTTCTGATTTACTTTTCAAAAAATAAACAAATTTCCTTCTTGAATAATCATCAATGAACGATACATAATATCTTGATCTAGACAAAGAAGGAACATTTACTGGACCAAAAACATTTGAATGTATGTAATCAAGTAAACGAGAAGATTTGTGAGGACTGGAGTAAAATGAAACACGATGTTGTTTACCATATATATAATGTTCACAAAACTCAAATTTGAAGTTACAATCATCAAGCCCTTCAACCAGATTTTTATTTTTCAAGGTTTTTAAACCTTTTTCTCTAATGTGGCCTAGCCTATGATGCCAGAGCATAGTCTTTTCTATTGGAAGTTTAACTTCCATAGAGTTTGCACTATCAAAAACTTTTTCCTCCTTTTCTCCATGAGTAGCCTTCTATGACTTTGTAGAGACACTATTGCATTGCACAAGAAGTTCATCCAACTTATACAAGGTACCAATACGAGCACCCCTTGCTATCACCATTGAGCCTCTAGTCATTTTGTAGCCATTTCCAGAGAATGAGACCTGCGCTCCAACATCGTTTAGCTTACTAATAGAAAGTAAATTTTGAGCCAGACCTAGTATATGCATTACATCATTGATTCCCTTCACTCTTCCATAAGGGAATTGAATTCTGACTCTTCCACGACCAACTATTTCTAGAGATGAATCACTTGCCAAATACACCCTTCCACCATCGTATTTTTCATACTTAGTGAACTAGTCTCTATGAGATGTCATGTGGAAAGATGCTCCATAATCAATCAGTTAGACATCATCTGATGCATGTGTAGCCAAGGATACAATGAAAGCATCTGCATCACTCTGAGAAGAATCATTGTTGGAAGAATACTTCTTCTTCTTTTTCTCCTCTTTGCAATCCTTTCGGACATGACCAGGTTGCCCATAATTCCAACACTTTACCTTGGACTTCTTACTAGGAGGCTGTGATCTGCCCTTTGATTTGGATTTGGACTTCTTGTCCTTCTTCTTGCCTTTTTCTTTCTATCTTCCTCGAACAGCAAGAGCCTCCTTCGCCATCTCAAAATATTTTCTTCTCATTTCTTTTGATAACAAAGAAGCAACAATATCTTCCATCTTAAAAGAGGATGTAGTACTCCCAATAGCCATCACCAAGTGATCCCAAGAATCTGGAAAATAACATAACAATAGCATACAATGATCTTCTTCATCAATCTTCACACCCACAGATGCTAACTGAGCAATCAACATGTTGAAAGCATTCAAATGATTAGCAGCAAACGCTCCTTCCTGCATTTTCAGAGAGTACAACTTCTTCCTCAAGAACAACTTATTCACCAAGGACTTGCCCTGATAAATAGCTCCTAGTCTTTTCCACAAAGAGGATGTTGTCTTTTCTTCATGAACATTTAGAAGAACAGAGTTTGCTAAATAGAGCCTTATCAGCGCTTTTGATTTTTGATCTGCGAGGTCTCAATCCTCTTGCTTTATGCCTGTAGGGTTCATTCCAGACACAACAAGCCAAAGATCACGATCAACAAATAGATATTCCATTTTAAGTTTCCACAACTCAAAATTGTTGCCATTGAATTTATCAATTTCAATATTTCTTGATGTGCTTGCTGTCTTAATTTGTAATTCAAATTACCAAAATTCTACAAGACTCCCATTGAATAGAATTGACACAAAAAACCCAACACACCCACAAGGATAACACAACTAGCCAGGATCTGATACCACTTGTAAGGAAATCTTAGGTGCGAAACAAACTCTCCTAATGCCAAAACCTCAGGGAAGAATGTAGAGGTGACTTTAAATTTTTCAATTACAATCCAATTAAGATAATCATGAAAAGAATAACAAAAAAAAGAAATGAACACATACAAAATTGGACACCATATTTATGTGGGAAAACCCTTATGGGAGAAAAATCCACCACACCAAGAAAAACCTCTTTGTATTACAGTAAAGAAACTTACATACAGAGATCAAACTTAATTTTCTGATATCAATTTACAACAACAACATTCACTGATCAATCTTGTACAAAACATTAATGTTACAATGCTCTTCGAATTGAAGTCATTCACACTGATCAAAAAATGTTCAATCGAACAACACTATTCCATCGAACTATTCACCATTTTTTACTATTGGAGAGCATAGTCACTTTTCCTCACAAACTGTTCATCTTCCACACAGGAACAGTCACAATAGTCCAATTGCCAACGGTTCACATTCTGCTTCTCTCATTGGCTCATAACACACCATGTAGGACAGACGTTCAGTCAAAAAATTAAACTAGAATTACATGTCGGTGAGACACCAGATCATGTCTCCCCGATGCCTAAATGCCTAACTGTCCTTATCGGCAAAAGTCACCACTATCGGCAAGAGTCATATCAAGTTCAAACCTATCACCCAGACTCACTCTATCGGCAAGAAACATATTGAATACAAACCAATCGACCAGACACACTCTATTGCTAAGACATCACATTGATAGCCATCTCATGTAGATCTATCGACAAGAGTTTTGCTATCACTGAGAGTTCACAACAAACAAAAATCTATTGGTGAGATATCCTCTATCGACAAGAGTTCACACCGATCACAGAATAGTCAGAGAGACCAACGCTATCGGCAAGAGTTCTCTCCAAACACAGACCTGTCAGCGAGAGGAAACACTATCGCTAGGAGATCATACCAAATGCAAACCTACCTATCGGCGAGAGACATTTCCATTGACAAGAGTTCTCACTGAAAGCACCTACCTATCGGCGAGAGAAAAATTATCACCAAGAGTTCTCATCGAAGGTATACCTGTCGGTGAGACCACATCCATCGGTTAAACTCTTATCAAGCCTTCATGTCACCCTGAAGAAATTCTTGTGTAAGACTATCGGTGAGACATACTCGGTCAGAATGAGTCATTCTGAAGGTTCATGCCTCTCCCCAATGCCACTCGTCACCAAGAGTCTCCCCGATGATCACCAGGAACCAACTTGTCGACAAGAGGTCTGCCTGGATGGAAAGAGATAGGAAATTCACAACGATAGACATGTCTTGCCAATGACTCCTATCAGAAAGACAAAACCAAAGTCTCAGCGACTTTAATCTTATGAACATAGCTGCTAGTTGGTAAGAAATTCTGAGGGTCTCACTAATTTTACTCTTTCAGGAGTTTCATGTCAATAAGCTTGAGGCACTTTTTTCCAACAGCCTTTACCTCCAAACTTTAAATCAAATTCTTGTTGCCACTATCATTGAGAAAATGGACATGCCATAGAAAATTGTAAGTGTCTTAAACATCTTGTGCAAGACCTCATTGATTCCAACCATTTATCCATTGTAGGTGTTAGTGATCAAGGCAATAAGTCTGTTGCTCCTTCGAATCAAAACTTGCAAATTTTCATTGATCCAATGCCCAAACATAATGTTTCATTTTTCAAAGCTAGTGAAACTACAAAGAATGATGTGAAGAATGTTGATACAGATAATGAACATCATGATCCTATCTCACATGATATTAATGTTAATCCTATGAATGAAATGGTAGGTCTGATAGGCATTATCCCTTATAAGGGCCGACCAAAGAGCTCTCTTGATATTGCTTTCTCCTCTAAAGATATAATTAAACATCTACTTGATGGTCCTCTCTACATATCTAGTCATATCAATGACAAGCCTAGTAATGAGATACTAATAGATCCCACCTATGGAGAGAACATGATCATCGAGCAATTCTTAGTATTGCATGAACTTTATCAAGATGACTATGATAAATTGAAAGCATGGATCAAGATACATAATGGTTTTGCTTGCCCTATGATTAGATCAATCACCCTTCCATTGAAAATAGGACCAAAAACATTAGATGTCACATTCTCCATCATCCCTTAGTTGGACCAATTTTGTTTGAGGCTAGGCAATCCATGGCTTTGCTCAATGAAAGTCATCCCTTCAGTTATACACAAATGCTTAAAGTTTCCATTTGACAATGAAATATTCACTGTCCACCATAGCAGCTTTAACCCTTTGTATTCCAAAGGAAAATTTTCCCTAGAAGCCTTTTGGCTCGAGCCCATGGAACCTATAACGCCATGACAATACTTCTTTTTCATAGCTTACCAAAAATTCAAAGCAAAGAAAATAGCTGAATTGTCTCTCTGAAACATGTCCCCGTCTACCTCTAAAACTCCAATCATAGACGAAACCATGCTCCAACCCGAACCAGAACCAAACAACCAAGATCAACCAAAACTAGAAACTTCCCTGACATTGTCCAAAAGACCAAGAGACAATGAAAGCAACTTCATCTTGCCTCCCTACATAAAACAAGTTTACAAGACAAAAGAGAAAGTGGATGAACAACCTACCATGGTTCCTTTCATTCCTCCTCTTAGGGATGAAAAACAACCTATGGTTGATCAACCCACTCCTTCACAAACACAACTTGATAATAAAACCAAAAGAAATAGATTGCTAGAGAGCATAGGCATAGATGTCATTCCCTTGCTCGCAAGTTACATGAAGAGTTAAGCAAATAAAATCAAAATCCACACTTAACCGAAGCAATACATGATGACCCTCCTCCCCAACCAAAAAAAATGACTCATTAAAAAAATCACAACAAGAGTTGGACTCTTCGTTAGACATTATCATTCATCCTCTAGTTGTGATTAATTTGAATGAGGATGACAAGATGGCCAAAATTGATGAAGAGGTGCATAATGATGTGAACACATTATTTTCCTCTTCGATGAGCTTAAATGAGAAATCTCCTATATAGAGTGATGAACCTAGCACTTCTCCTGGTTCGGCAATTGCTATTGTCCCTTTAGCTATCCACACACCTTTGGAATTCATTGAACATGATTAGGAGGCAGATGACTTGCTTGACGGTTGACTTACATTTGCTTGAACCTAGTCTTTTACACTTTTTATTTTCATTTTATTTTTCTTTTGTGTTCTTGCATGTGCGTAATGTGATCCCTTGTGATGTTATGTTTGATGTTTTCTCTCTTTGTGACATTCCTCTATTTGTACCTTCATTCTTTTCTATGTCGTACATCTCTTTCACTTTGTATCTTTCACTTTTTGGCTTGCCTTTTCCTTTTGTGGATGACACAACGGATTGAGACATTCATGTCTCTTTCTTGTTGACCTAAAAGGTTTTTCTTTTTCGGGTATGTGCAGGATTATCATGGAAAAAATAGGCCCTTAAGTGGCAAAAAATTTAGAAAAATTAGAGTTAGGAAACTTGACATAAATATTTGAATAAGTTATCTATATTATTTCAAAAATATGTAAGAGTGGAATCTGTAGAAAATTGAATGTAGTTTCTAAACTACTAGGTTTATTTAAAAAAACAAATCTATTTGGTGAAAATTTGAACTTTCAATGTAGTAGTACTAAAATTTTAGGGAAACAATAAGTAGGTGTTTTTTGACCACCCTAACCACAATAACATGATAATATTTTTTTATAAGATTTTAGATATAAGTAGAGGACTCATGTACCAATGTGATGCATGTTTTTTGAAGTTTTTTTTAAGTAACTAATTAATTATCAAATTTTTATTACAAATTTTAAAAAATATAAAAAACTTGTATGTTTGACCACCTTAACATGGTCAAAAATTCATGAAATTCATTTTTTATTTTTTTTAATCCTATAGTATGTGAAGCATAGAATGTGACACATGTTTTAGATTCAAAAAATGTGATACCGTTTGAAAGCTATATATGTTTTTCAATCAACATATCAATCAAGAATTTAGTCATAATTCAAATAAAAAATGAATAATAATTATTTATTAAATTCAAAGTAAAGCATAATTTATATTGGTGGAAATATGAGAATCTCCTCAAAAACCCTTTTTTTCATCAAATTTTGGTAAGAAAAAAGTCGTTAGCCACATACTCTACACATACCCATTATATCACCACTTTTTGGCCCATCATGATCCTGCACATACCTTTTCTTTTCCTTTTTCTTTGTCTTTTTCTTGTGCTTTTGTTTTAGGGATGTCACAAGGAATTGAGACATTCATGTCTCTTTCATGTTGACCCAAAAGGCCCATTTTCTTTTACCTTTTTCACTTTTCTTTTTCTTTTTGGCTTGTGTTTTCCTTTTGGGGATGATGTAATGTGTCGAGACACCCTATGTATCTTCCATGTTGACCCAAAAGGTTTTTCTTTGTTTTTGATCTCTTTGTGTCATTCTTCCAATTCTATGTATTTGGGGGATGATGGCAGTTCCAAGCTCTCTAACAAAAATTGCAGCAATGAACATACTAACCCCAAATCCATAGATCCCTTATGTGTTTGGTGTTTTCATTTTGGGGGAAACCCCTTTATTTTTTTTCTCCTTTCCTTCACATGGCGTAGCCTTACTCAGAAACATATGACTTGGCATAAGGCTTTTCAGGTTGGCTCTCATGTCTTCCTTTTTGTTAGCATTTTTTTTCTTTTGCTACTTTAAAGTAATTGCTCATAGTATGGTGTGTAGAAATTTCTTTAAAGTGGGGGCATACATTGGCATTATTCTTTTTCATTTTCCCTTTTTCTTGGTTCTTAGTGCAGCCTTCTTACTTCATACGATGTGTTTTTTCACTTTGTGGATGACATTGGGTATAGTGTCCTTCATGAGCATGACTTATCTTAGTATATTACATTCCTCTTAGTGGCTTGATGCGACGCACTACATCCCCTAAGTTGCAAATTTTCTATTCTTTGTGTATGCACCTAAAATCAATCAAGATATTTAATTAATTAAATACTAGTTATTTAATTAATATTTCATCTACATATAAATAAATTCTCAATTTATTTAGATGGTTCATATCTTCTAATTCTCCAAATCTAAAATCACATTCCTCTAATTTAATTAAATAAATGAATTTCTAAAGTTTTTTTAATTTAATTTGTGTACCTTGGAATTTTACCCTACTCTAATGTGCAAAATACCTAAAAAAATGCAAGTGATAAAAGACTAAGAACACTTCAAGATTAGCCTAAAGAGTGATAAAACAAGAAGGAAAATGGATAAAACAAGATGCAAATGATTTCACCTTCCTTTTTGTTGACGACTTCTTGATTGTCCCTTGCTTGGGATGATTTTGTGTGCTCCTTAGATGGTTTCTTAATTGACTAAATGCAATATCAACTTATGCAAAATGATTAAGATGGATGGCTAGATGATAGTGGATGCAAATTGGCAGCATGTAGTTATGAAAATCAAAAGTGTTGAAAATTCCCTTGAGGAGGGGGTATTTATAGGAGAATTTGAATTCTCTAGAGAATTCAATGGTCAAGATTCATCCAACAAGGTCAAGATGAAGGGCTATGGTGAGTTGAGAACTCACCAGCCCTCACATCTTGACATGTGGATGGTGAAGTGGCTAAGGGGAGATGAGGTGGAGGTGAGGTGGCCAAAAGGTACATGAGGTGGAGGAAGGACAAGTACCTTTCAAGCCTCTTGGGGAGTGAGAAGATTTCCTCAAAAATGGATTCCTTGTCCCCAAGTGGGAGTGAAAGGGACATTTGAAGAATTTTGGAATTCCTCAAAAATCTACATGGGAAAAGGAAAGGTGGTTGAAAATATAAATGTGAATTAAAAATTCACATTCTTAGGAGAATCTAAAGGGTAAAAGGTGGGCTCCTAAAAGGTGGGACTTGGTCACATGTGGAAGATGTGACAAGTCCAAGGTTCTAGAAGCCTTAGGATCTAGGACAAATAAATGTGAATTAAAAATTCACATGGGAAAGGGAGTCAATGTTAAAAGAAGGTAAATGCAAAGGTTGGCTAAAAAGTGGTGCTAAATATGGCTAATGACCTTGGTTAAGGTTGTGCAAATATTGGATTAGACTAATTAATGGAAGATTAGAGACAAGTGGCAAATGTAGGAGGATGTGACATTAATCTTTGATTAAGAGGATGCACATCATAATCATGAATTAATTAAATTAATTTAGATTAGGGCAAGATTATGGAGGATGTGACAAGGAGAGAGAAAATGAAGAATTTTAAATTGATTTAAAATCAAAAGGGTAAAAATGACAATTAAATAAATTAGTGTATTTATTTAATTTAGAGAGGAAGAAGGTGAAAGATAAAGCATTTAATTATTAAATTAAATACTTTATAGATATGAGACAAGAGGTGTAATATTAATTTAATAAATTAATATTTTAATATGGTAGACGAAAAAGGAGTAAATTTAATCATATGAAAGTGATTAAATTTAGATGTCTACATAATTAATTTTCACTAATCCCAAATTTGGAATTCAAACCAATGTCTACAACTTTTCATGCCACCTCACCAAGGTCACATGAAATTAAATAATTCAAATTTTTAAATTAGAATTATCTTCAACAAATTTTCAAACACATGGCTTATTCCTCACACACTTCTTCAACAAAATTTCAAGCACATGGTTTTTTTCTCACACACTTGATTCCTCCATCCATTTGGCATGTTTTCTTTGGTGAAGGGATTCCTTCATCCATTTGGCATGTTGTCTTTGGTCAAGGGAACATTCTTCTTGATTCTCTCCATCTCCACCGTTCATCCCTCTAGTTTGATTCTAGACCGTTGATCGTTGCCACATCATAGAATGCTTGGAAAAGCCTTTGAATACAACCTTTTTCCATAGTATTTTGCATTCCACATTTGAGTAGAGTTATCATGTATGAATAGATTTTGGAGCATTGGAGCTTTTGGAGTCTATAGTTAGAATCATGTTTTGCTTTGTAATTGCATATAGAATCATGTTTAGCTTCATAGTTAGCATTGTAGAATCATTGTTTGCTTTATAGTTGCATTTTAAACCATGTTTTGCTTTATAGTTGCATTTTAGATTATCATATCACTAATCATTTGAGCATATGTAGAATCATTCTAACTTCTTATCACAACATTTGTATCATATAGTTTAGCCACATTATCCATTCATCATAATCTCCATCATAACTTTCATCACATAGTTTCATATAGGAACTTAATTGGCTTACATGTTGAATAGCATCTCATTTCTCAAGTTTCATTTTAACAACCATAGTGCATATACAAAAATTTGAGAGCCAATATGGTTTAATAAATCCTTGAGAATAGAGAAAAATGAAACATTTTTAAAGATTTGTTTGCTGCAATTTAGGGTAGTTTATTGGATTTAAATCTTTACTATAATACGTCTCATTGGTGTTTGTGTTGATTTGATAACTCTCCCACATTTCACTCACACATAAAATGGCTCCCACGGTGGAGCTATACCCAATACTCTAACAAATTTCTAAAAAATTTCACTTAAACAAGATGGACGTGATGTTATAGCATAACTGTGAATTCTTTCAACTCATCTAACAAATCTTTCGGCACATACGACTTCTTTTTCGGTGCATTCAACCAATTTTCAGTGCATCTGAGGTCTGTTATGGCGCATATGATCAATCTTTCGACACATACACCAACTGTTCTAGAGCATATAGGGAGTATTTTAGCACATTTGGTCTTTCCTTGAGCACATTAATCACTTCTTTTTGCACATTCAGTAGTTCTTGTAGTGCATACATGAGTTCTTTAAGTGCATAAAATACCCATTTTAGTGCATTGAAATAATCTTTTAGCGCATGGGATGACTGTTCAAGCGCATTTGGATAAATTTACAAAATTTTAAAAATTTGAGAACTAATTCATGTTTTTTGCTTGCAGGTACTTTCATATGTTGGTCAAAGACAATCTTATCAAACTACTGATGATTTATGCAGGGGCTAGAGTTGTTTAATGATTTTTTTTGGTTAATATAGGCATCTAGCTTAATTAGAAAGGTTAAAGAACACCATTTCTTTTGTGCTTGATGAATGGTAGGCATATGCTCTCCCCTTAACTGGGTGACCAAAAATCCAAACCCATTAGCTTTTATTTTATTTTATCCATAGAGGGCCTACCTTGTGGGAAAAGGTAATCACCCAAGGGAATGACCCAACCAGTAACACACTAAATCCAAGTGACTTCCAACTAGGATATAAATGTGGGTACTTGAGGAAAGTTCAAGTATCACGAGGATTGTTCTGACAAGAAGGATATCAATGGTCTCTTTTCGTATGGATGATCCCCCATTAATGGAATTCCTATACTAGAATCCTTTGTTTTAGCAAGGCCAAAATCTTTAATCTATTTGCTAGCATAAGAATGGTCATTTTGAAGTTGTCCCACATTTTTTGTGGCTTTTAGTAGAGATGAAAAGTATGCCATGGGAGATTCATGGCTATTGATGCTTGGTTTCCCTGAGAAGTGAGTGTTGTGGAGGGGAGCCAATGAGGTCAAGCATCTAATCATCCACTAAAAGTAGGCAAAGCTGGAGTAAAATCCAAGCGAGAATCTAGTGAATATTGTCCTACACAACCTTAGGTTGTACATGTTTGATGTGTTTTACCAATGTGTTTTTAAATAAATTTCAAATAAAACATCACACAATGGAAGTGAAAAACTTGATTCAAAAATCATCCATTTGAACAAGTTTGATTCTTGCAACTTACAAGTTGGAAACCAAGCAAAACCCATTGTTCAACAAATTACACCTTGGTAAAATTCAGATTCACTGATTAAAAAACAAGACAGACTACCAAAAAATCAAATTTTTTTAGAATACCGCATTTGTCCTCTGTTCCAGCACATCCAGTTAGTTTTATAGTGCATCTATGCAATATTTTAGCACATAGACCCTCTGTTCCAGTGCATACAGTCAATCTTATAACATATCCGTGCAATCTTACAATGCATCCATATTATGTTCTAGAGCATGTAGGCATTTTTATAGCACATTTGAGCATTTTCCCAGTGCATTCACTCTCTATTATAGTGCATCAACCCTTTGTTATAACACATCAAGGTATTTTTATAGTGCATCTATGAAATTTTATGGTGCATCCATCCTCTATTTTAGTGCATCTATCAAATATTTTAGTGCATCCAAACTCTATTTTAGTGCATCCATTAAATTGCAAAACCTGAGAGTTAAATTTATTCTCTATTTCACAGTTTGAGTCAAAATTTAAAATCTTTTTCAATCCATAATCATTCCTTAGGTACAACAAAGTCTAAACTTGTCAAAAATGACCTCTACAAGTAAAATTCTCCAAATTAAACCTAGATATAAACATCTCAAAGTGCCTAAATCATCAAACCTATCACATCTTTGATTGTTAAGCCTAGTTTCATCATCAGGATTTATCATCCTCTCATCACGAAACAAAGCTATATAATCAAATCTAACTTAGTCTCATCAATATAATTTTTTATTCTAGTAGAAATAGTTGTAATCCTTGGCACTATTCCAAACAAAGATCAAAGTTTAGTCAAAGAATAACACTTGTATGCCCATTCAAACAAGGTTGCAAAGACAAAAACTCAAGGAAAAATTGGAAACACAAAAAATTGAAATGCAAAACATAGAAACTCAAAGCATTGAAACTCCAAGAATTGAGACTCAAAACAACAAAAATCAAAATAGTGAAACACAAAACACCATGGCTGAGGCTAAAGAGAATCCTTTCCATGGAATCCACAACAATGAATGGAAAGAAATAACCGAGGAAGTATCCAACATGTTGAACAAGATCCAAATTTCCACAAGTGCTTGGAAAATATTTTCAAAAGAAATGGGGAAAAATACCTCCTTATGTTGGCTAAACAAGGGGTCAAATTTCCCAAGGAATTTAACGTTAATCAATTGAAAGCACCTCCCAAACAACTTGAGAAAGAAACAAAAAAAGTGATTGCCCTAACTCACCAAATGAAGCACCTTCAACAAAAAATCCTTGACATGCAAAGGGGAACATCAAAACGATATTTTATCCAAGACATTTTCCCATATCCTTTTGATCAAGATATCCATATAATCCCTTTTCCCAAACATTGTGAATTCCCAAAATATGACAAATACAATGGGAAAACTGATCCAATTGATCATGTGAGGGAATTTAGAACCATGAGTCTTGAATTCGCTCATGAAGAAACTTATTTCATGAGATTATTCCCAAGAAGTCTAGGTGGACAATGACTTGAATGGTTTCAAAACTCGCACCACCCATCAAATCCTTCAAAGAATTGGTCAACAAATTCATCACCCAATATTCTTATAACATTCAACATGACATAACAATGAAGGACCTTTGCAACTTGAAAAATAAAAAGGGTGAATTGTTCCTCGCATTCTTGCAAAAATGGAGAAGGTTATTCGCAAGATATTCCCATCCTATACCTAAAAAAGAAAAGATGGAAATTTTTATTGATAACCTAAATGACAAGATGAGTTGTAGATTGGAATTGCAATGTCCACCCACATTTGAAAAATTGATTGAAAATGGAATTAAAATTGATGAAGCTTTGGTCAAAAGAGGAGTCATAAAACTTTGCAATGACAACAACACATCAAACTCCTCTAACAATTACAAACCAAAATTTTGGCAATGAAACAAGAATGTGGGTAACAAAGAGGGCACAACTGAAAACCAAAATACAAAACCTGTATTCAACTTGACATTAGTGGCCACCAAAACTAATCAAAACAATAATCCACCCAACAACCAAAAAAACCAAAATTTCAACCAAAGTAAAAATCAAGGTAATGTTGGATCAAGAACGCCATCATATCGCACATCCTCTAATCGAAGAAGGTTCACACATTTAGGAAAATCATCAAAATCAGCCCTAAAGGAATTTCTTGAAGCAAAAGTCATAACATTACCAAAGGCAAGGAATTGGGAACCACAAGTTAAGCCTCCATGGTGGACTGATGCACATTTCTGTGATTTTCATCAAAACAAAGGGCATAAAACTAATGACTAAATGCAATTGAAGCACTTGATACAAGACTTGATTGAAAACAAGACCATATTTGTAAATCTCCAAAAAAACAATGATCATGGAACGTTCAAGAACCCTCTACCAAACTATGAAAAGGGGGAGTCCTCATTATTGAACACCAAAGGAAAAAATGTGAACTATGTTTATGACACCACTATTCTCCATATTGAGGTGGTTGATGATCAAACCCATGAAAAACTAGATCTTACTACAATTGATGATCCAATAAATGAGAACATTATTGAACATGAACAAAACATCATTGCAACTAAAAATCATCACCACGATATCAAAACCACCTCATATCAAATCAATGACCTTACGTCCATAGATCTGATCACCAATATCACTGGGAATGACAATCAAATCAATGTAATCAAAATCAGAGAGAAACAAAACAATTTACCAATCAATGCAATCACAAGAGGAGAAGCCAAGGTAACATTGAAAGGAGCTAACCCTTCCATGTCCAAAGCAACTACTATTATCCCTACAACTCAATATAACATTGTTGATTAGCTACAAAAGATACCCACTCAAATATCCATATTAGAGCTTCTCAAGATTTCATCCACTCACAAGGAAATCTTAGAGCAAGCTCTAGTAGCCACCACAATACCAAACAACTTGGAAGTTTGCCAATTTTAGACTATGGTGGGAAATTTGACTACACCACACTGCTTATCATTTTCCAAACATGATGATGTATCCATTACCCATCCACACAATGCTTCTCTCCACATTGAGTTATTAATCCATAAACACCATGTTAAACGTGTTCTAATAGATGGAGGAGTTGGCTTAAATATCTGCACTCTAAAACTTGTTCATGCACTCGGATATTCTAAAAATGATATTGATCCTAGAAGGAAAATCACAATAAAATCATATGATGATGAAGAAAGATCCTCCTAAGGATTAATTGTCCTACCAATTCAAGCAGGACCATTTTTCAAAGATATAGTATGCCAAGTGTTAGAAAAATAATTTACATACAACATACTCTTGGGATGTCCATGGATCCATGAAATGCAAGATGTACCATCTACATATCACTAGTGTTTAAGACTTCCTTTTAATGGCCAAGAGATCACTATTGCTGATGACTCCAACAAACCCCAATACTACAACACACTCAAAACAACCCAAGAAACTTTTGTGCCACACAACAGGGAAGCTATATCTATTGATTCATCCAACAGTGAAAAACATCTGAATTCCTTGTCAAAGTGGGTGGAGAAAAAGGACCAATCAGAAGATAAAGGTATCAGTGAGTCTACTCCATCGAATCATGAAATTCAACTCAATTCCTTATCAAAATAGGTTGAAAAGATCCAATTGAAAGATAAAGGCATGGGGTAATACTCATTTGAGAAATCCTTGTGTTTATCACAACTCTCCTCTTCTCCTAAGTCATATAGATAACCATCAACATCAAGACAACAATCATCACAACCAACCACACTCTTTGATGGAAAATTTGTAAGAGCAGGCACCTTAGTGGACAAATCAGAAGAAAATGAGGGTTTGAATTGGTTGTACAAGGACAAAGAGCAATCACAAGCATCCACTTCAAATGTACTGACAGTGCAGTATGGAAAAGGACAGAAAATCTTGGAAAAGATGGGATATGAAGGAAAAGGTCCTATTGGTAAGAGAAAATATGGCATCATAGAATCAATACAACCCATCACAATGAATTCTAAGGACAAGGTGGGACTAGGGTACAAGGAAGAAGTGAAAGAAGAAACTGGACAAGAAGTTGTCAAGAGAATCCTTCAATTGAGAGATAGTTTCGAAACAAAATCTAATGAATATATGAATGGGATTCCCTCTCTGAAGAGTCTTGTCATGATAAGGAGATTGATGTGGTACAAAAGTATACACCAACACATATGGTGGGATAGAGCTTGAGTTATCGACCACTTGAAATTGAATCATAAAATATTGATGACTCAAGCGAAGACGATCATTCTTCTAGCAACATAGATGCTTCAAAAGAGAGTAACATCTTAGACCTCGATATTTCCATTGGACATTTTGACAACATTTCCATCATGATGCTTACGCCTTCTGACCTTATCCAATCCAATGATTCCATTCCATTAGTACACCTTGAATTGATTGAATACGACCAATCTAATTTGTTTGATCTACCAACCTTTCTGAATGATGACACCATTGTTAACTTCCTCTGTTATGATAACCCTGAAACACGTCCCATCATTGAATCTCATAATGAAACTTAAGACAAGGGGAGTGCTAAATCTTCCAACTAAAAAATGAATACTAAAAGTAGATCTAATGGTGAAAACCATTTAATGGCACTATTAGATCCATAAAAAGTAGAAACAAAGAGTGTATCTCAAGGTGAAAACCTCTCTGAGGCACTAAGAGATGGAATATTTGACACTCTCCTTGAGCACTATCAAAGAGCTATGACCACCATCTTCCATGAAATGATGGATAATTTTATTGAAGACTATGTAGATGATTTGCTAGCAAATTCATTTACTAGGGAGGGACATCTAGAAATTTTAGACAAGATCTTCACTAGATTGGATAAATTCAATGTGAGGTTGAATCCCAAGAAATGTGTATTTGGCGTAACATTGGCTAAGCTTTTGGGATGCATTGTGTTAGCCAAAGGTATTGAGGTGGATCCTACAGAGGTCAAAGCCATCATGGAGATTCCTCCTCCTAAAAACATCAAGCAACTTAGATATTTGCAAGGAAGATTTCAATCCATTAGGAGGTTCATTGCACAACTGGCTGAAGAAACTCACCCTTTCAACCACTTACTAAACAAGAATGTGTCTTTCAAGTGGAATGAGAGATGTGAAGTAGCCTTTAATCAACTCAAGAAATATCTGATGACACCACCAATACTAGTACCACTAACTGAAGAAAAACCCTTGATACTCTACATTGTAACAACTGAGATATCTTTGGGAGCTTTACTGGCACAAGACGTTTCTATAGGAAAGGAAAGGGAAATTTATTATATTAGTAGGACCTTGAATGGTTATGAGATCAATTACAACTTCATTGAAAAATATTGTCTAGCGGTAGTATTTTCTACCCAACAACTCAGATATTACATGCTGACTCACACCATCAAACTCATCACTAAAATTGATCCATTAAAATACTTACTCAACAAAGCTTCCCTAACAGAAAGACTAGCTAAATGGGTCATGATACTGAGTGAGTTTGACATCCAATACATGGAAAAAAAAGCCATCAAAGGTCAAGCCATAACATATCAACTAGCTGAAGCACCATTGCAAGACAATCATCCAATGAACATTGAATTTCCAAATGCTGATGTCCTTACCATATCTACAAAATAATGGATGTTGTACTTTTATGGATCTTATACACAACATGGAGGAATCTTGTTTATCTTTCCACGAGGACATACCATTCCCAAATCCTACAGTGGATGTTTCCTTGCACCAATAACATAGCTAAATACACAACATTGATCATTGGAATCAAAGTAGTAGTCGAGTGGAAGATCACAAAGTTACATGTCTATGGTGATTCTTAGCTAGTCATTAATCAGGTGAAAGATGATTACCAAACAAAAGATGAAAAATTAATGCCATATAAAAGAATTATTGATGACTTCAAAAAGTACTTTGTGGAGATAAAATTTGAGCATATTCCTAGAGGCGACAACAAAGCTCTTGATTCCATGGCTACCATTGCTTCTCTCTTACAGATTCCTAAGAAAAGAGCCCGTTATGAGTTCATGGTCGAACAACTATTCAACCCATCCTATGACAACCTTGAATCCCAAGTCATCTACCATATAGCTGAGACCAATGCCTCCATCTACAAGAAAATCTACACCTATCTAAAAGATAATACCCTCCCACCTGATTTATCCCATAACCAAAAACAAAATTTCATCTAACAAGCAGCTCGACACACCTTAATAGCTGATGTGCTTTATTGATGAGGTCTTGATGGTACTCTCCTTTGGTGTCTAGAATGTAACAAAGCTGAAACTACTTTACGTGAGGTCCATGATGGTATCTATGGCACACATTTAAGTATCCTAACTTTAACTAAGAAACTCCTACGTTTGGGGTATTATTGGTCAAATATGGAGGATTCATTCCAATATGTCAAAAGGTGCACAAAATGTTAAATCCATGGAAACTTGATATATGCACCAGCATAAGAGTTGCAACCTTTCGCATCAACCTGGCCTTTTTATTAGTGGGTATTGGACCTTGAAGGAAAGATTCATCCATCTTCATCCAACAGACATAATTTTATCATCACAACCACAAAATACTTCACAAAGTGGATTGAAGCGGTTCCCCTAACCACCATCATAGGAAAGAAAATCTCATCATTCATCCTGAATTATATCATTTGTCGATATGGCATCCGTCAATCCATTATCACAGACAATGAAAGACCATTCAAAAATTAGGATATCCAAGAACTCTATGAGAGTTTCTATATACAACATCGGTTTTCTACACCATACTATCCCCAAGGAAATGGCCAAGCAGAGGCCTCAAACAAGACTATCATAAAAATATTGAACAAAATTGTCAACGATATTGGACGTGATTGGAATGTTCAACTGAACCTTGCTTTATGGGCTTACAGAACCAATATCCACACCCCAATAGGAGCAACACCATATGCCCTAGTCTATGGATCAGAGGTCATTCTACATATTGAGGTTGAGCTACCATCACTCCAAGTGTCACTAAATGAGATTATTTCAGATGAGGATTACAAAGTGTCTAGGTTACAGGAATTGGAACTATTGGATGAGCATCATCAACATGCAATGGACCACCTAAAATCTTATCAATAGAGAATATCCAGAAGTTACAATCATAGAGTAAATCCTATAACTTTTTAGGTGGTTGATTTAGTCCTGGAAGAGAACCCCCGTAACCAACAAGATCGAGAGAAGAAGGGGAAATTTGAACCAAATTGGCTAGGTCCCTTTTTTATTGTGTTAGTCTTCAGATCAGGAGCATATTAGTTGCCCACACCAGAAGGGGATTTTTTTGATGAACCCCTCAACAACTTGCATCTCAAAAGGTTCTACACCTGAATCATCCAGTGCATTAGAAAGAGTCCTAAAAAAATACAAAAACATCAAAAAATGTCTTGAAAAAATGGTTGGCTTGATGAAAACCTGGCAAACAAGCATCATGGTAAAAACCAAAAAAAATAGAAAAAAGGATCCTAATTTTTTTAAAAAAATTGGAAAAATAAAAAAATACAAGAAAAGGTGAAAAATCAAAAAATCAAAAAAATCATAAAATCTGAAAAGGTGCAATAAAAACAAGTAGTGAAAACCTAACAATAGATGCTATTTCTGATAGGTTAACTTTTCCATCCATTTGAGCATGCCGACCATTCAATTTTACCATTCACTTTCGACATCTATCTGCCTATCATCTGAAAGCCTCATGTACATATCCTGGCATTGCAGTCATGTCTCACCCTAGACTGGGGGAAAAATATTGAACTCACTGTGGGCAATAAAATTTGAGCTTAAACCAATAGCCAAACAATAGTAGGACAATGTATCAACTACAAAGATCATAGTGCAACCCAACATTGAACATCAATCACAATCAGTAACACATCAACCATCAAACATCAAACAGATAAATCAATCCAATCAAAACAAACCTCAAATGGATGATGTTCCTTCTAAATCATGGATTTATCGTGCTGTGACATGAATGTTCAACAGTTGAACTTTGATTTTTGTAATCATATCTTTGGAGCACCTCAATGATGTATTAAACTAGAGGAGCCAAGAAGGAATATGATTTTTATTTTTCTATTGTCTATGAGTTGATCATTATTACTATGCAAATTTTTGTGGGACGTTCTGTACAAAGTATCACTAATGACATTCTAAATTTGCAAAGGAAAATGGTTAACTCTTGTCTTTTTACACAAGCAATACTCGGGTCATCTTGGTTTAATTATACCTAGGTGCTTGTGTTGACTTGCAATATCAAAAATCATGGAAGTAGTACTCAATTCATCATGGTCTAAATATACCATGGATGTTTGTACTCACTTTCAACATTTTAAAGGCTTAATGATGATAAAAAGCATGAAAAATTGGCTATTACAAATGAAAACATATGCATGGTTAAGTTAGATTGCATCCATGTTAGCTTGCATATGTATCTATAGGGTTTCCAAAGCTGCAACAATTTCACAAAGATGTTATCTTTGATACTAATGGATTGAGTTCACTTGACATTACCAAAAACACATCATTCTCATATAGAAAACACATTAGTTGCATCATCATTTGCATACATTAGAAAAAATTATCACATCATTCATCCATCCATGCATCACATCATAATATTTGCATTAAAAAACACAAAAAAGGAATGCATCACATCTCATTTACATAATCAAAATCATTTCATATAGTTGCATTAGGAAGGTGGTCCACTAAGCTTAAATGAGTGAGTCTCTTCAGATTTCCAAGAAAGTTGGGAAATATGTTCGGTTTTGTGAAGCTTAACTTAACAAATGATTAACTGATGGTAGTCTTCCCACAACTCTTGGATGTTGGATATATTCACTCATTTAAGCTTAAGACCCTAGAGGTTTTGAAGTCTTGAAAACTCAATTAAGCATAATCATTTGCATAACATAATCATAATTCATCTTACAAAACATCATCCATATGGCATGCCATCATCATTACATCCATACATAATCAATATAAACATCACATATCATCACACACCATTTACATAATCAAAATCCATCTCACATAGGATAGGCATAAATCCATATAGCATATAGAATCATTAAACATAATTGTCATTGCATACATCCCATAATCATCATCATATAAACAAATCATAAACACATAAGAACTAGGTACCATCACATTATCATACATTCATCCATTTATTACATCATCTATTTGCATAAGAAAAGTACAAAAACATAAGTTGCATCACATTTCATCGGCATAATAGAATCCATCACATACATCATTCATAAAGCATCATAGAACCATAACACACTAGTTGCATCATCATTTGCATCCATAGAATATAATTATCATATAGAACATCATATAACCTAAATAATAGAAATTAAATGCATCCATCATAATCATCATGAAATCATATAGACATAGATCATAATCATTGTTGCATATCCTATAACCTCAAAATCATAATGTCAAAGTGTACAAGGATATCCAAAGGTATAAAGAGATACATCAATATCAAAACAATGGTAGTGTATTATAATGTCTGAAATCAAAGAGGTACATCATCAATGTATCAACTAAATAAAGAGTGTATACATGTCCAAAAATACATTAGAAAATCAAAAATAGGAGCTATGTCGTGCTCCCCCCATATGGTGTTGGTATCATAGTACTAGTACCCCCCTGCACCCAATAGACCTGCACCAAGATCTCTTTAATCTCTAGGCAGTGGCTGTGTGACACCCATGCTAACGGTACAAGACTGGGACCAACCAGACTAAGACTGTGCAAAGTTCTCCCACCACTTTGGAGAATTACTTCATTATATCGACCTTTGTAGTACTCAGCCTCCTGTGCAGTATGACAGACCTCTCTGAAGTAATCTGAAGTATAGGTAGCCGCAAATATCCTGCTGTAGCCTCTCGGTGATGCCCTCAGCCTACTCCACCCACCATCTCAAACTATCCCTCTCCACAATAAGCATGGAAATCTCCTACCTAGATGCATCTCTCTCTATCGTCAGTGTTTTTATCTGCCCTTGTACCTATGTGAGTAGAGCTTGCACCTGTGCTAGCTGACCCTATAAAGTCTCGACCAGTACTTGAAGTGAAGCAATCTATTTTTGCTATTGTGGTGAGGGTAGCTGAACCTCCACATGTTGCCTCTTGTGAGGCACTCTCATCTCTCCAATGTCTGGCCTTGGTCCTCCACCACCCTCATCATCTCCCCCATCACTCTCCTCCTCATCATCATCATCACTGCTACCCCCTCCTCATTGTTATCCTCCTCATCCTCCCCCTACTCCTCCTCACCCTGCTCCTCCTTCTCCACTCTTTGTCACCTCTGCCCATGACCTCCTACCTCTTCCTCTACTAATAATGGTGCTAGCTTATCTAAGATCATGACCCATGGGAATGGATGTGTAAACATATATTGGGCATACTCCTTTGATATCGATGCATCAGTGATATCTAGATGCACCTCCCAAATGATGACTTGTAACCCCTGGAAGTGTTGCACTACTGCATCATAAGAAAAAATTGGCCCCCACTCTATAGCATCCTTCTGGCATCGTGCATAATGGGCCACTCCCTAGGGCATCCCCTGAACCCTACCATACTATCTCAATACTCTCAACAACATGAATCTCTTGATGATAAAATAGGTTCATCCAATCAGATAAATCGACTGACACAAAAATGGAATCTATATATCATCCTCTGGCCACTACTCACAATCAACATATGGCTGCCATACCACTAGCTCTAAATCATCCAGTTTCCTCCTCCAATATTCCATCTTGCCTAGCCTAGGCTAAGCAAGTTGACTAGCATAAATATGAACATATGGCCTCATGGTCGGGTACTCCCTCTCTCCAACTAGCCAATTGATTGCTATATGCTCCCAGGCCCAGACTTGGAGCAATGTGACCCCTACTGATAAACTCGCTCCTCATAGATAAACAACCCAATGTAAATCATGATACAGGTTTGTAAGCATACAACAACCCCATGCATATCAATTGTCATGAACAATCATTCTCTCCAAGATCTACCCCCATCCAACTAAGAGTCCCTCAAAGGAATCTCATATCTACATATGGTATCATCCTCAAACACTCTACATAGTGCTTCAATCTCGCCCTACTCCTGAGAATCATACAGTACAAGCTCTCCAACCATGGGTATCTGCAGAATCCAATATACATCGTCGGGAGTCACTGTGATCTCACTAGTGGGAAAATGGAAGGTATTATGCTTACTGTGCCACCTCTCCACTAAAGTTGTCAATAAATCCCTATTCACCCTAATATGGGGCATATCTATAAGAGATGAAAAACCACATCATGCAATGATAGTTTTCTTAGGCTTCATCAGATGGCGAATCGACTCCCATGTCCTGGGAAACCACTTCGTAATCTGTAGACTCATCAATGGATCCTATCATCAAAAAATCACAAATCAATCAATCAATTAATTGAAATCAACTAGTCAATCAATCAATCAAAATCAATCAACTCTAGTGAGACTTTGATCAAATCTTGTGAGCATCAATCAATTTAACCTTGGATATCATGAGGTTCATGAATCAATCAATTCAAGCTTACCTATCATGAGGTTTATCAAATAGAATAATATACCTCACCTATCATGAGGTTAATCAATCAATTCAACCTTGCCTATCATGAGGTTTATCAAATCAATCAATGCCCCTCGCCTATCATGAGGTTCATGAATCAATCAACCTCTCCTATCATGAGGTCCATCAATCAATCAAACTATAATTGATCCTCACCTATCATGAGGACAATTATCATCATCCTATCATTGAATCTCACCTATCATGAGATCAATGAACATCTAACCTATCAACATCATCAATCATCATCAACACAAAGGCTGACAAGATCAAACATCATTGACATTATAGAGTCTAATCAAGAAAATCATCAATTTGGTATAAAATTTCACCAATGCACCAGAATAATCTATGTGCTGGAAGACCCTATGTGCCAAATTTTTTAATCAATGCACTAGAATAGAAGTTCTATGCATTGAAACACTAGGTGTGCCATTTCATTTTCTCAATGCACCAGAATAGAGTCACGATGCACTAATTTACCCTATGCACTAATTCATCTCATCTATGCACTAAATTAGTTCACCTATGCGCTAAAGCATTCTATGTGCCACAACAATTCATAAATGCACTAATTTGGGTCATCTAAGTGCTAATCTAACCTATGCGCTAATTCATTAACCCTATGTGCTAAAATTTTCATCCTATGCGCTAAGTTTATGGATGCGCTAGAACAGATGTTCTATGTGCTATTGCGGGTTTCCAATGCACTAAACTAAACAAAAACTAAATTCAAATGAAAAATAAGTAGGAAAATTAAATGCAAAAATAATGAGGTAGTTTTCGGGGTACTTACCAGAAATCCGTATGCTGCAGGGTGTTTGTGTCATCACACACGCTTGAAACAATGAGTGTGGTAAGGTAACACCATTCTGCTCCAAGTTTGCACAAATCACTCTAACTCTCAAGTTTTTAAATTGCAATATGCTCAAATGAACTTTCTAATCACACTTTTTAACCTTTTAAGGTTAAGTAAGTGGCATTTTATGGGGATGTTTTATTTTATTTTTCAAAGGGGCCTTAATTAGTCAGATCATCACTTGCTAGCTTATACATGATTTTTTGGGAGATAAATCATTTTTGAAGCATAAAATTTTGAGATCATCATCAAATCATCGCAAAATCATCAAAATTTTCAAAATTTTGAAAAAAATTCCTAAAATTCAAAAATTCACCAATTTTTCTCCCGAGGGGGCATATATCCATCATCAATTGAAAATCAGTGTCTGGGGCATTGAATTTTTTTTCTCGACATTGGTATCAAATTTTTCTTTGAAGAAATGTGTAAACACATTACTTCAAAGAGGGGCAAAATATATACACCTAAAATTAATCAAGACATTTAATTAATTAAATACTAGTTATTTAATTAATATTTCATCTATGTATAAATAAATTCTCAATTTATTTATATGGTTCATATCTTCTAATTCTCCAAATCTAAAATCACATTCCTCTAATTTAATTAAATAAATAAATTTCTAAAGTTTGTTTTATTTAATTAATTTTCACTAATCCCAAATTTGGAATTCAAGCACATGTCTACAACTTTTCATGCCACCTCACCAAGGTCACATGAAATTAAATAATTCAAATTTTTAAATTAGAATTATCTTCAACAAATTTTCAAACACATGGCTTATTCCTCACACACTTCTTCAACAAACTTTCAAACATATAGTCTTTTTCTCACACACTTGATTCCTTCATCCATTTGGCATGTTTTCTTTGGTCAAGGGAACATTCTTCTTGATTCTCTCCATCTCCACCATTCATCCCTCTTGTTTAAATCTAGACCGTCGATCACTGCCACATCACAAGATGCTTGGAAAATCCTATAAATACAACCCTTTCCATAGTATTTTGCATTCCACATTCGAGTAGAGTTATCATGCAGGAATAGCTTTTGGAGAATTGGAGCTTTTGGAGTCTATAGTTAGAATCATGTTTTGCTTTGTAGTTGCATATAGAATCATGTTTAGCTTCATAGTTAGCATTGTAGAATCATGCTTTGCTTTATAGTTGTATTTTAAACCATGTTTTTCTTTATAGTTACATTTTAGATTATCATATCACTAATCATTCGAGCATATCCAGAATCATTATAAATTCTTATGACAACATTTGTATCACATAGTTTAGCCACATTATCCATTCATCATAATCTCCATCATAGGTTTCATCACATAGTTTCATATAGGAACTTAATTGGCTTGCATGTTGAAAAACATCTCGTTTCTCAAGTTGTGATTTTAACAACCATAGTGCATATACAAAATCTGAGAGCCAATATGGTTTAATAAATCCTTGAGAATAGAGAACAATGGAATGTTTTTAAAGATTTGTTTGCTGCAATTTAGATTGGTTTATTGGATTCAAATCTTTACTATAATACATCTCATTGGTGTTTGTGTTGATTTGCTAACTCTCCCACATTTTTCACACACACTTCTATCAGTCTTCTCTTGGAGACATTAGGTGCAATGTTCCCAAAGTTAAAGACCTCACATGAACTAAGCAAGACTCCTTTGAATATTCTTTGCATGTTACATTTGTTATATGGCCAGCTTGCATAACACATCTTGCATGCTTGTGGATCCATCGTGTTTGTTCATGAGCTCCAAGCATACAAAGTTTTTCTTGTATCATGAAGCTCAAAAATCCCTTTTCTTTTGTGGCGCCTCATTAAAGTTATTGGGAGGTATAACTTTGGTATGGTTGAGCGGGAATCCCATTTTGAGGTATGACTTTCCCCTTAGCCACCTACGTGTATGTGAGTGCATACCAACCATGAGTGTATGTTTCTCACCTTCTAGGACTTCTTACGCAGTGGACAACCATGAGTTCGGTTTCCTTAGAGTAAGTATGTGTTTTCTAGACAAACAACCTAGATCTAATCCACATTGGGATGGAAAAATGATCGAAGCTTGATCTGATTCTTTCTTTCTTTCTTTTTCTCCCTTTCATCTTTGGTAGTGTATGATTGGTCTTTTCACTGCTCTTCATATCATTTTCATGTGTATTCCTTTGTGCTTATGTTTGGTTTGCTATGGAATATTTATCCTAGGGGCTTGACCACCCCCCTTGATTGTTGGTTTTTCATCTTGCCAGCATAGGTGCATTTGGATCCCTCTTGATGTGCATGTTTGGCTACTTTATGTTGAGAATATGTGTCTCAAACTCACTAGTATAACACTAGTTCTGTCACCAAGCAACAAAGAATTCATAAGTGTTAAGTTTATGCATGTACCTCTATACCATGAGTATCTTCTTGCTGAGGAGCAGTAGAGCACTTACCGCCATACCACAGGAGTGTCTCAGTTGTCTAGCAGTAGTGCGGTGGATACCATCATACTGTGAGTGTCTTTACACTGGGGTGCGGTAACATAGTTACCGCCATACTGTAGGAGGTCACCTAATGTGTATCGGTAGTGTGGTGTATACCACCATACTACGGGAGCCCTTGACCTATCTAGAGGTAGCACGGTTATTGCCACCCCTCGAGAGCCTGTTGTTTGCGTAGCGGTAGCATAGTGTAAGGTGAATAACACGGACTTGGTTGACTGTTGAGGTGTAAGCCGTTAAGTGGAGGGCATTGCTGACTTGGAAGGTGGTCATTTGAATGCCAGAGAAGTTTGATAGTTTCTTTTTGGAGGAAGTTGAACTGAATCAATTTAATAGAGAATGTTTTGATTCATGGTTGTTGCTATATATAGTAACATATTGTAACCTTGAAGGGGTTAGAGAGTTTGATGGTTGGATGATCGAATGATCTTATGCTATTTTGAGAGCATTATAATAGTGTTGTTCTGTACAAGATTGATTAGGGAAATGTTTATGTTGTAATATTGACATCTAGAAGGAGAGTTTGTAACTTGTATGTAATTTTGATTACTATAATACAAGTGATTTTCTTTGGTGTCATGGGTTTTTTCTCTCGTAAGGGTTTTCCCACATAAATCTGTTTTCAATTGTGTTTGTGTTTATTTCTCTATTCTATTATTCCTTTCATGTGTATCTTGATGAACTATAATTGTAAAATTTAAAGACAAATTTTCCTTCTTCTCTGAGTTTTGACATTAGGAAAGTTTATTCTACATCCATAGGCTTTCCTTACAAGTGTATTAGATCCTGGCTATTTGTGTCATCCTTGTGGGCAGGTTGGGGTTTTTTGTGTCAATTTTGTTCAGTGGGAGTCTTGTAGAAGTTTCTTAATTTAAATTATAGATTAAGATGCCAAGCACATCAAGAAAGATTCAAATTGAGAAATTTAATGGAAACAATTTTGAGTTGTGGAAACTTAAAATGGAAGACCTGTTGGTGGATTGAGATCTTTGGCTTGTTTTTTCTGGAATGAAACCTTTTGGCATGAAGCAAGAAGATTGGGACCTCATAGATAGAAAAGAAAAAGGGTTGATAAGACTCTGTTCTCCTAAACATTCATGAAGAAAAGCATGTATCTTCTTTTTGGAAGAAGCTTGGAGATATCTATTAGGGAAAATCCTTGGTGAATAAGCTATTCTTAAGGAAAAAGTTATACTCTTTGAAGATGTAGGAAGTGGCATCTATGGCTGATCATCTGAATATGTTTAACACATTGATTGCTCAGTCAATATCTGTGAGCATGAAAATTGATGATGAAGATTGTTGTATGCTTTTGTTGTGTTCTTTGCCTAACTCTTGGGATCATTTAGTGATGGTGATTGGGAGTACATCAACCACTTTCAAGATGGAATATTTGGTTGCTTCTTTGTTGTTAGAAGAAATGAGAAGGAAATCTTCTAAGATGGAAAAGGAGGCTCTTGTTGTTTGAGGTAGATCAAAAGAAAAAGAAAAGAAGGACAAGAAGCCCAAATCAAAATCAAAAGGGAGATCAAAGTCTCCTGGAAAGAAGTCCAAGATGAAGTGTTGGAATTGTGGGCAACCTAGTCATGTCTGAAAGGATTGCAAAGAGGACAAAAAGAAGAAGAAGAAGAACTCTTCTGATAATGATTCTTCTTAGAGCGATGCAGATGCCTTCATTCTAGCTTTGGAAACATAAGCATCAAATGATGTCTGGCTGATTGATTATGGAGCATCTTTCCACATGAAATCTCATAGAGACTATTGACAAAGTATGAAAAATACAATGGTGGAAAGGTGTACCTAGCAAGCAATTCATCTCTAGAAATAGTTGGTCGTGGAAGAGTCAGAATTCAGTTTCTTGATGGAAGAATTAAGGGAATTGATGGCGTAATGCATATACCAAGCCTGGCTCAAAATTTACTTTCTGTAAGTAAACTAAATGATGTTGGAGTGCAAGTATCATTCTCTAGTAATGGTTGTAAAATGACTAAAGGCTCAATGGTGCTAGCTCTAGGGGTTCCCGAATTGGTACTTTGTATAAGTTGGACACACTTGTTCAATGTAACAGTGTCTCTGCAAAGTCACAAAAGGTTTTTCATGCAAAGGAGACTAAAGTCCCTATAGGGGCTAATTATTTGGAAGTTAAACTTCATGTAGAGAAGACTATGCTCTGGCATCAAAGGCTAGGTCATATTGGTGAGAAAGGCTTAAAACCTCTGAAAAAAAAAACATGGTTGAGGGGCTTGATGATTGTAATCTGGAATTTGAATTTTGTGAACATTGTATATATGGAAAACATCATTGTGTTTCATTTTACTCTAGTCCTCATAAATCTTCTGGTGTTTTGGATTATATTCACTCTAATGTTTTTGGTGTAGTAAATGTTCCTTCATTGTCGAATTCAAAATATTATGTATCCTTCATTAATGATTATTCAAGAAGGAAATTGCATATTTTCTAAAAAGTAAATTAGAAGTGTTCAGTTGGTTTAAAGAGTTCAAGAACTTGGTTGAAAATCAGACTGGTAAGAAAATCAAATGCTTGAGGACAATAGCAATGGTGAATTTTGTTTTGTAGAATTTGAAAGGTATTACAAAGACCATGGAATTGAGAGGCATAAAACAACACCTTACACTCCACAGCAAAATGAAGTTGTTGAAAGGTTGAACAGGACATTGATGGAGAAGGCAAGAAATATGTTGAGCAATGCTAGTCTAGAGCAAAAGTTATGGGCTAAGGCTATGGCTACAACATGTTACTTGGTAAATCGATCTCCTTCTTTGACACTTGTTGATAAAATACCTATGGAAGCCTAGTCTGGTAAGAAGCCCTCTCTAAGACATGTTCGTGTCTTTAGCTATGAAGCATATGTTTATGTGCCAAATGTGAAGAGATATAAATTGGAGAAAAAAGTTGTTAAGTGTATCTTCATTGGCTACAACATTGGTGTGCAAGGATACAAGCTTTGGAATCTAGTTTTTGAAAAGGTTGTATACAATAGAAGCATAATCTTTCAAGAGCTAAAACCTTCTTCAGTGGAACTACAATTAGGGATGAAAGAAAATAAAGAGGAATAATGATGTTGTTGAAATACCTCCAACTCTTGAAAAAAGAGGAACAACACACTGATAATGTACCTAAAATTGAGGAGAGTTCGAGCAACTTTGAGAGTTCTGAAGAAGAACCACAACCTCAGCCTCAGCCTGTGAGGAGGTCTACACATGAGAAGAAGCAACCTAATAGGTATGGATTGTAGTTGTGCCTATTCTTTGACTACTAATATTGATGAGCCTAGGACTATAAAAGAGGCAGTTGAAATGACTGATTCAGATTCCTTGTTGGAAGCCATGAATGAAGAAATAACATCATTGAAGAAGAATGATACTTGGGATCTGGTCCCATTTCATAAAGGAAAAAATCTTATGGGCTGTAAATGGGTATTTAAAAACAAAATTTGTCTAGATGGTAGTGTTGAGAAGTATAAAGCAAGGTTGGTTGCAAAGGGTTATTCCCAGGTAGAGGGAATTGATTGTGGAGAAATTTTTTCTCTTGTAGCAAAGCTAGCATCTATCAGATTTATTTTGTCACTTGTAGCATCATATGAATTGGAGATTGAATAGATGGATGTGAAGATATCATTTCTTCATGGTGATCTTGAAGAAGAAATTTATATGTCCCAGCCTGAGCACTTTGTGATAAAAGGTAAAGAAAATATGGTTTGCAAGTTAAGGAAATATTTGTATGGTTTAAAACAGTCACCTAGAATGTGGTACTAGAAATTTGACATGTTTGTTTTGTCACTATGTTTTGTAAGATCAAAATCAGATCATAGTGTGTACTTCAATATTGAAAATGATCAGGTTCTTGTTATTGCACTCTATGTTGATTATATGTTGTTCATAGGAAATTGTAAGTTTATGATTTTTGATGTAAAATCTCAGTTGCCTACAAAGTTCAAAATGAAGGATCTTGGTGCAACTAGGTATATTCTAGGAATGGAAATAACAAGGGATAAGAAGAATAGAAAACTTTGGCTTAGCTAGGGTAAGTATATTAACACTGTTCTAGAGAGATTTTGTATGACAAATTGCAAGTAGCTAGTTGTTCTAGTTTTGCAGGGAAGAAAGCTATTTATTAAAGATTGTACAAAATCTCCTATTGAGATGGAGGACATGACCAGAGTGCCTTATGCTAGTGCAGTTGGTTGTTTAATGTATGCAATGGTCTATGCAAGGCTAGAAATTTCCCAAGCAGTGGGAGTATTTAGTTTATGGCTAATCCAGGAAGGTCACATTGGGATGCTGTGAAAAGAGTGTTTAGATATCTGAAGGGAACTTCAGAATATGCTTTGTGTTACCATGGTAATTTGGTTGAATCACAAAGGACTCTTAGCATTCCTGGGTACATGGATTCTGATTAGGTAGGGGACATTGACAATAGAAGGTCCACTAGTGGATATAGTTTCATGATGAATGGTGGTGTAGTTAGTGGGTTGAGCAAGTGACATGTTGTAGTCACTTTATCCACTAGAAAGGCTGAGTATATGGCAGAAAACCATGCCTACAAGGAAGCCATTTGGCTTAGGAGGTTTTGCTCTGATATTGGTTTTGATGCAGGGTAGATTATTGTTTGCTCTGACAATTAGAGTACCATTTGTTTGGCAAAAAATCATACTTTCCATGCCAAGACGAAACATATTGATGTGTAGTACCATTTTGTACGAGATATGGTGGAGAATGGAAAGGTCTATTTGGAAAAGGTGGATACTCTAAAGAATGTTGTTGATGCTTTGAAAAATCCATTAAGCATGGATAAGTTTAGATGGTGCACAAATTTTATGGGCCTTGTGGTCCAAAATGTTCAATGATTTTAGGTATTGAAAAGGGTTCAATGAGTTCTTCGTCAAGTGGGAGATTGTTGAGAATATGTGTCTCAAACTCACTAGTATAACCCTAGTTCTATCACCAAGCAACAAATAATTCATATGTGTTAATTTTATGCCTGTAGCTCTATACTATGAATATCTTCTTACTGAGAAGCGATAGACCGGTTATCGCCATACCACAAGAGTGTCTTAACTGTTGAGTAGTAGTGTAGTAGATACCATCATATTGCAGGTGTCTTTACACTAGGGTGTGGTAACATGGTTACCGCCATACCGTAAGAGGTCACCCGATGTGTAGCAGTAGTGTGGTGTATACTGCCATACCACGAGAGTCCTCAATCTATCTAGAGGTAGCGCGGTTACTGCCACCCCAAAGGAGCCTATTGTTTGTGCAACAGTAGCATGGTGTAAGATGAATAACTTGGACTTGTTTGACTTCTAAGGTGTAATCCATTAAGTAGAGGGCATTGGTGACTTGGAAGGTGTCTGTTTGAATGCTTGGGAAGTTTGGCAGTTGCTCTGTGGAGGAAGTTGAACTGAGTCGATTGTATAGAGAGTGTTTTGATTCATGGTTGTTGCTATACATAGTAACATACTGTAACGGTGAAGGGGTTAGAGAGTTCAATGGTTGGATGATCTAATGATCTGTATGCTATTTTGAGAGTATTATAACAGTGTTGTTCTATACAATATTGATCAGGGAAATGTTGTTGCTGTAATATTAACATCTGGAAGGAGATTCTATAACTTGTATGTAATTTTGATTAATATAATACAAGTGATTTTCTTTGGTGTGGTGGGTTTTTTCTCCCTTAAGGGTTTTCCCACGTAAATCTGGTGTCAATTGTGTTTGTATTTATTTCTCTATTATGTTGTTCCTTTGATGTGTATCTTGATGAATTGTAATTGTGAAATTTAAAGACAAATCTGCATTCTTCTCTGAGTTTTGACATTAGGAAAGTTTGTTTCACATCCATAGGCTTTCCTTACACTTTAGTGTGATTTTAAAGTAGGTTCATACTCTCACTAAAGTGGGGGCTAAATGTAGCGTAGAATAATGGATCTTTGGAAATTTTCACACTAATTTGGGTCTTTCTTGTGGATATTGGCTTAGTTTTTCCTTGATTTAGTGTTGTAATGTGGTTAACACATTCACATTAGGTCTTGGGCCCTTGTGCACTAATAATAATTTTATGATTCCTTGCAAACGTGTTGTGAAGTGTTGTAACACACCTTCACACTTTTCTAGGATCTTATTAATATATTTCACCTAAATAACCTCTTTTTATCATTTACCAATCCTTATTTCAAAGTGTTGTAAAGTGTTGTAACAAACTTTCACACTTTTCTAGGCTTTTCATTAACAATTGGACATTTCTTATGCTTTAATTGGCCCCTTTTTGCACTTACAAGCCATAAGTGTATTTTTGAAAATAATCCCAATAAACATCATTTAAAATATCTAAATTCTGAAACCCACTTAAAATGCCTTAAGTGGGACCCATTCACCATTAGGAGTGAATGAGTCCCCTTTGGCACAAAAATCAAAATCATTTCAAAATTCTAGCGGGATTTTATTTTCTAAGATCTAAGGTCAACCTGTGATGTGGTATTTTTGGGAATTAGGGCATAATTGTGTATAGATATAAGGTTTTTCTACTCATTTTCTCCCCACTCATTCAATCAATTAATCAATCCATCAATTAAGCATTCTAAGTATTTCAAGCATCTTCAATTTTACATCCATTGGAGCTATTACTTGCATGTTTGCAAAATTCTACTTCAAGGGTTTGGTGAGTTGTAGCATTTTATTTGTTCATTCATCATTATTTTTCCATATTTCATTTCATTTTCAAGGGCTTAATCACCAGCCTAGAGTTTGACCAAGGAAAACTCCTATTCACTAACCCCTCAACAATTGTTCCCTCTCTTTGCATGTGATTTGCAGGTCTAGGTTACAATTTTTTCAAAGAGAAAGATTGAAAAAGTTGTGAAAAAATTATCAAAGCTATTCAAATTTTTTGAAACCCTAAGAGAAGTTTGGAGAAAACCTTGAACCATATATTTTAATGGCTAAGAATGTTATGTGTCTTTTGCTCAATGAGGGTCTCTCACCTAATGGAAAGAGATAGATCCCAAACAAAAATCTAGGTGGTTCACTCAAACTAAGGAATGCATGATGTAAGTATGACTAAGTGCAATGATCTAAATGTAGCTAATTAATAAAATGGATTGATTATTAATGCAAAACCAATGAAATGTAGATTGTTTGAAAACACATTATAATATGCAGAAAACACCTAGAAATGAATGCAAATTGCAACAAAAATGGATGAAATTGAAAGTGTGCACCTGTGATCTTGATGAAGACTAGAAATGACTTCTAAAATCTTGTTGATCCTTATTTTTAGGCCTAGTGGGACTCATTCACCATTCTAGGAAAATCAGTCCCAGTTCTAGAAAACTGTTCTCGAGCCCATTTCAGACAAATGGGTATCCAAAACTGCAGAAAACCAAAATCAGGTGTAGAAGTGAGACTCATTTTCCACCCATGGTGAATGAGTCCACTTTTTAATTTTTGAAGATTCAAAGGTGGAAGCAGGAGCCTTCGGTCCACACTTTCTACTTCTCCAGGTGTCTGGTTCTGAAACTGTCAAATTCGGACCTAAAGATGACTTTTTGTTGATGTTTTTCCTTATCTAATGGAGAGATGACTTGAACAACTTTGTAATGTAATCTTCAATGATTTCTAAGCATCCAAGATGTCTAAATCTACAAACACACAAGACAAGAAAGAGAAATATTGGATGTTAGGGCATGGGGGTTTGCCTTGGTCAAACCCTTTTTATGCTATTAAACCAAAATGATGAAAGAATGTAATGAAACATGTAATAATGGAGTTATTACCTTTCCATGATGATTGATCTTGAATGTTTGCAACAAAAAATGAAGAATCTACCCTTGAATGTCATAGGGAGCTATCTTGATGACTTGCAATGATGAAACCCTAGCTTGCTTGACTTGAGGGAGAAGATAGATGATGAATGAATGATAAGATATGTGTGAATGAGTTAAGAGATTATGAATTAGGTCTTAGAGACTTGATTTTATAGGCAATTCATCTTATTTTCCTATTAATTGGACCCCTAAGGCCGACATGAAGAAAAAAAAAATTAAATTCTAAAATTTCTTGCTCAAAAGTAAAAAATGGTCCAAATAGGACTCATTCGCCACCTTGGGTGAATCAGTCCCACTTGGTAGGGATTGATTTTCCATAGATGGTGAATTAGTCCTAGAGGGGTCCATTTGACAGCTAGGATGCTAGGAAGTAAGGAAATAAGGTTTATATGATGACTTTGTCAGGTATTTCATTAGATTATGCCTTGGGATGCACAATATGGGGGTAATAGGGGCCTATTAATGATGATGTAAAGATTAATTAGGGATTGGGACACATAATTCAATGTGAAAGTGTGATTACATGCACTTTACAACACTAAAATGAGGTCCACTTAGCCTAAAGAGACACAACATCCAATGTGAATGTGTGAGACACATTACAACACTAGATTAAAGTCAAGTTTAACTCACAAGCCTTCTAGGTAAATGTGAGAATGCAATTAAATACATTTTATAATGTTGAATTAGGGATAAATGGGTCCATTTAGTTTAGAGAGGTGTGAAAGTATTTTACAACACCTTTACAAGACATCGTTAAATGTATTTCAAAGGGTCCACGACCTAGCGTGGATGTGTAAAACACCTCACAACACTAAATGAAGGCTTCATTAAGTCCAATTTATCATCAATTATTCCTCAAATCAAGAAAGTTTCTTTTTTTCTACAGTACACACCTACAGGCTGAATTCTACAATTTAAGACCTAGAAACTTGTCAGGAGCAGAAGTGTAGACCAAGAGCCGCAGATTCCATTTTTGAACTTTAAAAAATCCCAAGGTGGACTAATTCACCATTAGTGGTGAATGAGTGCCACTTCCCAAGCTTAAACAAATATTTTTGCAGTTCTCAGTACCCATTTGTCTGAAACTTGTTCTAGCAAAATCTTCCCAAAATAGGACTAAGTCACCCAACTTGGTGTATGAGTTCTAGTTCGTATCAACAGTGAATTCTTTAGGATTCCAAAGCTCCATTCAATCTCTTTCAAGTCTTTAGGTGCACACTTTCAATTTCATAAGTTTTTGTTACAATTTACTTGCATTTCTAGGTTATTTTGCATATCAGAGTGTGTTTTCAAACATCTTGCATTTCCTAAGTTTTGTAATAGTAGTTAATCTATTTTATCAATTCTCAGCATTTAGGACAATCCCCTTTGATATATTTCAATCTCCCTTGCATTGGAATCTCAAGGGCTTATTCCTGAGTGAGCCATTAAGATTTTTTGTACCTCTCTCCATTTAGGTGCAAAACCCTAAAAGTGTAAGAGAGCCCCCACATTCCAAAAATCTTTGGTTTAGTAATATAGTAGGATACAATGTAGCACTACTAATAGCTACATGAGAAGATAATGAATTCTCATTAAATTCATCTTATCATCATGTAACATATCATAAAGTAAAGAATCATTATGAATATACACCACACAAGGTTTGTCAATAGAATGAACTAAGGCATTGAAAGGAAGAAAAATTAAAGGTAAAAACATCATAATGCTCATTAATATTGCTAACACTAGTCATAAAGAACATATAGTCAAAGTGAAATTCATGGGACAATGAAGTGGTCATGGATACAAAAGAGAGGGAAATAATTTAAGAAAATCCATGAAGGAAGGAAAAGGATATACACAATTAAAAAATACCTCCATGGAAAATACATTGCCATGCATTTGTAGCATTTAAAAATACGTGAGCACATAAAGGATGAAACAAAATCAAAATGAATGATGCATGCATGGAGAGAGGTTCAAACTAATAGCCTATGATAATCCATGAGGAAGGATCTAGAAAGAATGAACAAAACAAGGGTTGGTTGGTGGGTAGGAATAAAATTGATATCAATAATGAAAACCAAAATCTTATTCTTGAGACCCTAGTGGGTGTAAGAATGTCAAGTTCACCAAAATTGTAAGAGAAATGATAGCATCTCTACATGAATTCTATGAAAAATAAATAATTCAATAATTAGTAAATACCCTAAGATAAAGAGATGGGATTGTAATTGTTTAAAATAATGCACTAGAAAATTTTATTTAATAAAATTATGGTACATAGCTCTTTGTTTGATGCTAATTTTATTATGACACATCTCACCATATCAACTCACTTCTAGACTATAAATTCAAGACTTGTCAATTGACTACCTTAGGATTGGAAAACATTTTATATGTAGCAACATTTTAATTTTGTAATTTCCAAAGTAATCTTTGAGATTATGTATTTGAACCTAGTGCATGAATTTGAACTTGATGTGTGGATCTAAACTTGTTAGTTGTGATTCTATTGTGCTTACAAACAAGGTTTTGCATGACTATTTGGATTTGAAATAATAAATTTGTAGTGTTGAGAAACATACTTTAGGATTTGGATAGGCTAGGATAATTCTCCATTGGTTAAACCCTAGGATAGTGATTTTGTGATGCCCCCTCAATTTACTTATATTTGCACAGTTTCTTGGATTTCATCTAGACTTTATGATGTTTTTTTTCTTGACCCTATGTTACTATTTGATAAACATGATGACTTTGTGGGAGATTATTTAGACATGTTGATATTTTGATGAGTAGTTAATGAGATTGTTTGATAACATTATGATGTTTAGCTTAGTGATAATGATGGCATGGTGATAGTTGATGTTTCTTATTTATATCATGTTAGTAGGTTATCTGATTGCTTATTTGAGTATCATGGATATGATGATGTTATGTAATGTTAGATGCATGTGTTTCATGTTCTGATATCAGTTGTAATGTGTGGGTGATCGGGAACAGTGTCACAACACCCGCTTGTGAATGCCTTATGACTCTATGATTTCCCCATCATGGTGCGACTGATTATTTCTTTATGCTCTTGTGTAACCCATTGATTTACTGTAGGATGAAGGTATGGGGCATTGACTCCACCTGATTATCAAGTCTGAGTGTGCCAGAGCCCAAAGGAGTTGTTTGGAGGTTACACTGGGTCCCCCACTTTGATCCATCATCCTCATTAAAAACTCATTCCTGATGTTTTGTTATGTTTGTGAGGTCTATTAGTATCATTTTGTCTTTGTGTAGTCATCTTACTTCATTTTTCTTTTGGTTGATATCATTGATTGTTCCATCTTGAGTCATACTTATGATTGATGCTTTATTCAAGATTAATCCTTAACTTAAATTGTCAAAATTAAAATTAAAATTGTTAAATTGCAGGTTTTGGATAATGAAAATAAAAGCCATATTAAAATTAGAAGAATTAAATTGAAAACATAAATGGAATTTAATTTTAATAAATTTAGATTTATTGTTCAAATAAGATATATATATATATATATATATATATATATATATATATATATATATATATATATATATATATATATATATATATATATTACTATGTTTGCTCAAACAAACTTTATATGTAATTTGAAATAATAAATTAATAAATAAATGGCATATTGTGTGCAAAGTTAAATTGAAAGGAAAAATTAAATAAAAAGTTGAAAAGGAAGGAAAGCTTGAATTAGTGGTGGAATAAAACAGTTATGAAAATTAAATAAGAGGAAGTGGAGTTAACTCCACAAGGGCAATTGGCCTTTTATTTCTCACGAAGGAAAACTAATTCTTGTTTTTTTGGGTTTTTGTCATGAAAATATTTGTGCTTGGGGTTTTTGGTATTTTTGTTGAGATAATTTTCTGTAATACCCCTCATACTATTTAGACTTATTAATTTCTATGTGTTAACTTGATACGCTGATACTATGATGATACTATTGTGGTTTGATTTGGTTGGTTTGTAGTTTGATGATGTTATTCCTTTAGTGGACATGATCATTTGATATGACATTATTAGTATGTTTTATGATACTCTGTGTGTTGTTTGGATTATTTGTTTATTTAAATGATTTGTCATTAATGTTTATATGTCAATATGATGATTCTATGGTGATGTTATTTAATTCAGTAGTATTTTATAATGCAATTGTTTAATAATTAGTTATGATGTAGTAGTTAGGTATCATGTTATCTTATGAGCAATTTGGTTAGAAATGCTAGTTCGTTATTGGTATTGTAATTGTTAGACTAGATTAGGTGAGAGGACAGTGTAGCATCACTTGTTCACGAGTGCCCTGCTACACTGCAATTCCTTCTCATGATAGTATGTTGATTATATATATACATGTGCTACTTGACATTTATTTGGATGCAGGATTGCAGGAATAAGTCTTGATTCCACCTGCTTCGGTAGGACAGGGCAAGCAATAAATTAACCCAATGGGTAAAATGTTGAAAAAGGGAGTAGGCTTGGAAGTGTCCCCGTCCCAAGTCCATTGTCTATTGTGAGTCGTTGTGTTATGACTGAAGCTTTGTCTTTGTCTTGTATGTAGTTTCACTGTTGAGTATTTATTTTATTCTTGGTTAGTGTTTAATTAATTAATCGTATTTCATAAAATAATTAATTAATGTTGCCTTGTTATTTGATTTAATTGAGAGTTAGAAAAATGTTAAAGTTAAATATATTATAAATTAAAAGTGATTTAATTAATTAAAAATGCAAATAATTATAATTATAATTAATATTGTTGAGAATATTTAGACATTATATTTTTTTTATTAATATTAAATTAGAAAATTATGTGAGGATAATATCCGAATTAAATAAATTATTTCAATTAAAATTTTAGATAAGTGTGAGCTTTTAAAAGCTGGAAAAGGACCAATAAGGAAGGAGGCTTTTTGGAAAAGAAAGCGGAAAAAGATTTATTGATTTTAATTAGTGATTTATTATTTTTATGAAGAGATTATTTTCACACACAGAAGTTTTGCTCTGTTGTTTTTAGATCTAGAAAAGAAAAATAAGAAAGATAGTTTTGGAGTTTTGAGGTTTTTTCTGGGTAAAATTATTGTGGTATTGGAGAGGAAAGATTGTTTGAAGAACGTTGAAGGCAGAGGATCGAGAAAAGAGAGCTGCAGGAGGAGATCGAGAGGAGGCTACAGAAAGGATTTTTCATCAGACGGAGGATTTCAGGTTCTTCTAAATTACTATTTCTTTTAGTTTACTGTTCTGTAAACATACCTTGTTTGTTGTGCTTCGTTTGAAAGTTAATTACTCCATGTTTGTGAAAGAGGATTCTGTAGTTGTAAATTAGTTGCTATAGACTTTTGAAGATTGTTCGTTGAAAACTATAGTAAAACCCTTTGAATATTCAATAAAATTTAGTTTTGAAACCATTGTCTTGAAAAGAAAATCATTTGTTTTTGTGGGTTAAACTTGTATAACCAGATTTAGATTGTCTGATATAAAATAAAATAAAATAAATGAATAAGAAAATCAAATCATCTGTAGAAAACTGTGGTAAAACCCTTCGAAATTTATTCAATAAAATCTGTTTCTGAAAATTACTGCTAGGAAGAAAATCATTATTTTATGGCTTGAATTTATTTGCCTAATTTGTTTTGTATTTGGTAGAAAAAATTTAATTGTTATGTTACTTATTTTTGTAAATTTTGCATAAATATATGTATTTTTATATACCTATATATATGTGTGTATCAGATAAATAAATAAAGATATACTTTATATAATCTACCTTCTTCTCCCTATGTACATTTCTTTGTGTACTGCGTGCCTTGTTGAATAAGAGATATATTTAATTGGTTAAGAGATACATTTAAAGAAATAAATAAATAAATTTTATGACTTTCGAATTTCGAAGTCTGAGCATGGTACGAATTATGATTTTAAATGCATTTCTTTTTGAAGTCATTCCGAACTTCATATCAAGAAATAATATTAAATATTTTATTAAAAAGCTATAAATATTACTAAATAAAATAAAAGTTTAAATTTCTGGTGTTGGGGGAAGGGGCGGACAGCTTTTGCCATACCATTCCCTGGCCCCCCCGTACTCCGCACAGCAGTGGCAACCGCCACTAGGCTGCGCACAACAGCCGTAGGCTACTGTACGTAGCCCAGTGGGGGCTGCATTCTCCCCTTGGGAGGTGCGCAGCACCCGTGGGGGCAGTGTTAAGTTTTTATTTATTTATTTTTATTTAGTTTTTATTTAATGCGTTTTATTTTATTAATATTTAATTTATATAAATATATAAATATATATATATTATATTAATTAATATATATTTAATATATATTATTTAATATATATATATATAGATATTTACTGAAATTTAATTCAATTTTAAATTATTTAATATTCAAATGTGTTTTAATTTGAATCTTATTTTATAAAATACGTTTTTCCGTAAAAAGATTATATTAATAAAATGAGTATTTATGTATTTATATATGAACAATTGTGGTTGCGAGGTAAAAACATAATTTTGAGAAAATCGCAATGATTAATGTAGTTGTGCGAATTTTAATTGTTTTTTTTGTGCTTGGAATGAAATCGAATAGTTAAAGTTTAAAGGATATGATGTTATAATGTAATTGTGCGAATTTGAATTTAACAGTGTGTTTGTTTTGAATTGAATAATCTCGTATTGTCAATTTATTTGTTTGATGAATTATTGAGTTTGAAAATATTTCTTTATGGAGTTGTTCTTAAGTAATCATTTTCTTGAGGTTATTCGTTAAGTTTGTTGTGGTATTCTTTTCATTATTTTATTGTGTTGTATGGGAAAACCCTAGGTTTACCTTACCCTTTCGTAAGAGTTTAAGTTTTTTGTTAAGGGCTTCTAGAGATGGAATGATTTTCTATCATGTTCTTTTATTCTCCGTGTCGGGAAAATGGGGTTTGCATGGTGGGGCGTGACATTTTCAGCAGAGGTTTTGAGCCAAGAAGAGTTGAAACAATGGTTGAGGAGGGTTTGGAGTTGGAAACTTCAGCCAACATCTTTTCAGCTTACCCATCTGAATAATCTAGGTTCTTTTATGGAAAGATTCCTTCCTCTATTTTCTTTGGAAATAGATAATTAATCTTGAAAGGATTTTTTTTTTCAATCTTCATAAAGATTCCTATTCAATCAATTGTTCCTTGTTGCAATACTCTAAGTTTTAACTTTCTAGTGCCCTACTATCTCAGTCAAAAAGATTAGTAGTTTTAGTTGATTTGCATTTAAATTTCTTTTTTTTGTAACTTCTGGAATCAATTTTCTTTGATAAATCATTCAAGTTCTAATTTCTATTTTCCAAAAGAAAAGCTTCATAATCAAATTCTTTGATATTTAAACTTGTGTATAAGGATAACATAGAGACATGCATTTGTTTAATACTAATTCAATTGGAATCATTTTAAGGGAGATACCCCTGTTTCATTTATTCCTTTGATTTTTATTTGGTCCAAATTACCCTGCAAGCGACAGTCTTAGTTTCCTTATTATCTAAAGATTTTTATTTTGAAGAGACTTTATTATAGAGAATATCATCCTATTACTCCCAAATTTCTCCTTATATTTCTAATCTATCTTTAAGCTCATAGAACTATTATGCATTAAACGAAACCAAAATTGATTACTCTATAATGCCATGCTAGTTACTTTGTATAGCTTACCTTAAATGAGATGATTTTTATTGACCGTGGGTTTCAATCTTTTGAAATTAAATATTTAGTAATTGTCTAAGGATTAGCCTGTATATTGGGGTCTGTCTTCATATATTTTGGCTATGTGGCTTTTACCTAATCATGGATGTTTGTTTCATAAACTTACCATGTATTGTATGATGCTATTTACTCTAGCTCAATATAGAGTGTGTCATTATTGCTTTGTAATATATATTTTAGGCATTGTCATGTGAATCGATCTTTAACAATCAGATTTCTATTAAACTGATGCGAGCCCCTTGTAAGTCTTTTTCAAATATTTTTCTCTCTTCATTATCTAGAGTCCACCTGTAGTCATACCCATTTCATTGTGATGCATGTCATTGTGTTTGGTAGTGTGCATGCGCTTGAATGGGTGAATGGCCACCGTTCAAGTTGGTGATTAATCTAATTCTTACTCTTAGTTCAATCAAAAGTTACAAATTTAGACTAGAGAATAAATGAAGACTAAACTAAAAATTTGAAAGGGTAGGCATTTGAAAATGCTCAATGTTATCTATAATTGTATAAGTATGTAAAGAAGTGTCCTAAACCAAGCCTAGCTGTAGTATTGAAGTCTATATTTCTAATATATTGTGTGTTTCAAAATAAAACCATTGTCAGTTGCAATCAAGGAAGATGTGAAAATTGGTTTGAGTGTGAATTCAGTGATGTAAACCTATAAACATGTTTTTATCAAGACAAATATATATATATATATATGTGTGTGTGTGTGTATGTATATATGTATATAAATATAAATAAATTTTAATTTTGTTTTTGTTTTATGAAATGCTATATTCATCAAAATTATATATAGATTCATATGTTTATATTTATACATGAACATGTGTGCACATAGGTATATATATCTACATGAATATGTGTGCATATGTATGGATGTTAAAATATATGAGTCGAAAGAATATTTACAGGGCCTTATGGTTGAAACTTAGGTGGAAATAGAAAACTAGCCTATTTAGACATGATTGAGTTATCTATAATAGGTTAAGCAGGAAATTATTATGCTTGTGTTGAAAGGAGTTATCTTTAGTTGAATGATTGAATGCCATAAATCATTTCCTTGTAATTCATTTTAAACCTAGTTTCTTATTGTGTTTAGGTTATTGAGCTGAATTATGTGTTTGGGTATGTTATGAAATAAATTGTGGAGTATGTTCCATCTATGTAACTTGTGAATGGGATCTTGAGTCTACCAGAGGCTAGAATGTTATGTTCACATGATGGAATCATTTGTTAACTTGTTATGGGGTAATTTTATCTTGGTTATGTTTATGATGGTTTTTTTCCCTTCCACACCAAATTTTCCTTTGTGTTTGGTCTCATGGGACATGTGAGCGGGATGGGATAATGCTTCACATTGTGATTCATTTGTGTTTTATGTCATGCAAGTGGCCTTGTTTTATGTTTTTGTGGTTTTTTAGTGGTCAGTAGGGGGTGGCTTTCCATGGGGGTCAACGCACAAAGGGGCACCTGGATAACCCATGTGGAAGTTTGTTAACAAGTGATGACATTAAAATAAACTATGGGGAATGGGTAGCTCAAACATTAAACAAGATAAGTATATACCTCGCTTAGGATCAAGCACTTGTTTAGGCTTGAGGTGAGATGAGAAGGCTTGGAATGGCATAATTGACTACTTCATCTTCATAAGAGTTAGGTCGATTCCACATAGTTGGCATGAGGGGCCAAAGATCAATAGAGGCTACCAGGATAACCTAGGATGGGGGTCGGGGCCCAAGAATATCTACCTAGATAACCTATGTTTGACTATGTGATGACACTTCCCCTATGACAACCATGAGTACCCTTGCTTGTTATTTTACCTTGAGTATCTATGTGCCTCTAGTAGTATAGTCATTAATTTTTTTGTTGTTCTTCAACTTGTATTGTGTGATATGTCAACCTTGTTATGTCTAGTCCTTGTCTATTAGTTATGGTGGGGCCCCTTGTTACCTCCTAGCATGGGGGGTGAACCTTTGGGTTCACGTGGTTGGGTGGAACGTGTTACATTCAACATTGGGTTCCCTTTTCATTCATGATGTGGCAACTTCATCTGATCCATGGTCTCTTGCACTATGTCTACTCTTGGGAGTTTGATAATTGTACTTGTAAATGTATTGTATATCTATCATGTATCATATGTTGAGCACTCCTCTTTTGTATCGAGGAAGTATTATTGCTCAAAATATAATTATAAAGTTGTATTGATGTATCTCATATATGTAAGGAATTATCCAATCAATTATATTGTACTTGTTAATTGAAATGAACATAATTAGTTATTCTTTTGGGTATGTGCAGGATCATGAGGGGCCAAAAAGTGGCAATATTATTCATATTTGTAGGGTATGTGGCTGACGACTTTATTTTTATCCAAAATTGATGAAACGAAAAAGGGTTTTTAGAGGATATTCTCAGCTTTCCACCAATATAAATTATGCTTTAATTTGAATTTAATAAATAATTATTATTTATTTTCTATTAGAATTATGACTAAAGTTCTAATCGATAGGCTGATTGAAAAACATCTATAAATTTCAAACGGTATTATATTTTTTGAATCTAAAACATGCGTCACATTCTATGCTTCACATACTATAGGATTAAAAAAATAAAAATTAAATTTCATGAAGTTTTGACCAAGTTAAGGTGGTTAGACATACAAGTTTTTATATTTTTTAAAAGTTGTAATAAAAAAATCATAATTAATTATTTACTTGGAAAAAAATTACCAAAAAATATGCATCACATCTGGACATGAGTCTTCTACTTATATATAAAATATTATAAAAAAATATTATAATTTTATTATGGTTAGGGTGGTCAGACAGACACCTACTTCTTATTTTTTCCCTAAAATTTAAGTACTACTCCATTGAAATTTCAAATTTTCACCAAATAGATTTTATTTATTTTTAAATAAACCTAGTAGTTTAGAAACTATGTTCAATTTTCTACAGATTCTATTCTTACATATTTTTGAAATAATATATATAACTTATTCAAATTTTTACATCAAGTTGCCTAACACTGATTTTTTTGAATTTTTTCCCACTTAAGGGCCTGTTTTTTCCATGATGATCCTGCACATACCCTTTTATGTTTATAGAATGGATATTTCTCATGATTCATATGATCATTTGTGATGAGTAAATGTTACGCTTAATGATTATTAGTGTTTAGTTGTTAATAAGTTATTTGGTTTTGTAAATTTGGATAATGGAATTTAAGTAATGCAGTCATGCACCCTAGAGGACGTAGGATAATAATTTAGGTTATGTTCAATTTCATTCATCCAACCTTTGCATTTAAAAAAAAAAATTGTTCCATTTTTATTGTTTAGGTTTTGTCCTCTAGGGTTCTCGGTGGGGCATTACACATGGTATTAGAGCCTAGGTTTAAAAATTGGGTGCTTTGGGTATATCAATTAGCCCATTAAGTTTTCTTAGATGTATAGTTGAAATGTAAGTTTTCCCTTGTTAACATCATCTAATACCCTAAACTTGTCTATGTAGGATCATGCCTAGGAGATGGGGTAGAGGTTGAGGGTGAGGCAGAGGTCATGGTGGTGGTCATGGGGTCGATCACCAAGATTCACCTCCACAAAGTTCTCATGAGTCAGATCATGAGGAGCATCAGAGTTCACAAAACAATCAGGGAGGTGTAGGAAAAAATTTGGGTCAGCCTGGGATGGAGGGTGCACAGTTGTTCCAATTACTAGAGGAGGTTCTTGCTCGACTTGGTTCGAGGTAGGAAGGTGAGTAGTTAGTGATTTAGGAGAGAGAGAGAGATCTCCTAGGAGGGATTTTTTCATCAAGATTCCATTTTAGCTGGTCACATGAGGGACCTTCTTCGAGCACTTCATCTGACATTCGATGGGACGGGTAGTGGATTAGAGGCAAAGAACTAGCTTATCAACCTGAACCAATGTTTTTCTATTCACCCATATGATAGCAATACCAAGGCCAAATGCACCATTATGCATCTCTGATGATTTTTTTCCATGTGGTAGCATCTTAAGGAGTTGAAGCTCCATCTGGACATAGACTTAGTGTCATGGGAGATGTTCCTTGAGTGTTTCAAAGCCCGATACTTTTTTGACCATTGGAGATAGGACCAAGTAGATGAGTGTCATGAGCTTAGACAATTGGCAAAGTCAGTGGAACAATATGAGCAAAAATTCTATGAACTTAAGCAATATGCTGGAATTGGAGATGACGAGGGATGCTAGTACAACACTTTATCAGGGGCTTAAATGCCTGCATCAGTGGTGGAGTTTGGGTGTTCAAGCCAACAACAATGGAGGTAGCTATGGAAAAAGCTTGAATTATTGAGGAGAATCTAGCTATGGCTTTAGGTGGACAAACGGGGGTTCAAATTGGTAGTGCACCTCTGGCAGGGTTCAGTTCTCATGGTGGTCAATCATAGTCAGTAGGTCCATCTAGGAGTTAGCAAGCACCTCTAAGGGTGGCCAACAACAACAACAACCCTCATAGTCTAAACATAAGAATTCTCAATCTCGTCAAGATGATAGGTCTCAACCTAGGAGGGGTAGAAACTAGAGGGGAATTAAGCATTATCGCTCTGATTAGCTAGCCCAAAGTTCATAGTCTATAGTCAACAGGGGTAGTGTTCAGTAGTCTAGTGCACCTCTAGGTAGTAGAGGCTTTGGTAAAGTTACATGATGCTTCTCATGTGGACAATAGGGTCATATTGCTTGATAGTGTCCTCAGAAGGGCACATCTAGATTTACTCAGAGACCAACGACTTCAAAGCCAACCATAGGTGATGCTAGTAGATCACACAGGGTTTTTGTAGCGGTTGACAAGCACTAGGTTGAGCACCAGGGGACAGTGGTTGAGACATTAGGTGTGATACAGGGTGGTAGAGTTTCTATTTTCTTTGATTTAGGAGCTTCAAACTCCTTTATTTCTCCATCTGTAGTAGCACGATGTGGACTAGTGGCAGTGAAGCAGGATTATAGGTGGTAGGTTGAGTTAGCTTCCAGTGCTAAGGTCGCAGTTGAGTCCCTTGTCTATGGTTGTAGGTTGAGGATTGGATCTCTTGACACCACGATTGATCTTCATATCATTCCTCTAGGTTCTTACGATGTGGTATTAGGTATGGACTGGTTAGAGGCTCATAGAGTAGTCATTGATTGTCACCGCAAGTAAGTGAAGTGTGTAGATGATTCAGGTAGTGAGATTGAGGTAGTTGGGATTCAAAGACCTATTCCTGTGAGGATGATCTCAGCCATGTGGTTGAGGAAGTGTATGCAGCAGGGCTGTCAATTATTTGCAGTGAAAGTCAATGATTTGGAGTTAGGAGAGAGTCAAGAGGTGTGACTTGATAGTCATCCCATTCTTAGATAGTATGCTGATGTGTTTCCTAGCGAGATTCTAGGGATGCCACCTAATCGTGACATTAACTTTAATATAGATTGTGTACCTAGAGTTGAGCCCATTTCATGAACTCCTTACTGAATGACCACTCAGGAGCTTAAGGAGCTCCATTTACAGCTTGAGGAGTTGTTAGAGAATGGATTTATTCACCCTAATGTCTCTCCTTGGTGAGCATCGGTGATATTTCTGAAAAGGAAGGATGGGTCCCTTCGATTGTGTATAGATTACCAACAGTTGAACAAGGTGACAATAAGGAATAAATATCTGCTGCCTAGGATAGATGACTTATTTGATCAGATCAAGGGTGCAAGGGTATTCTCAAAGATTGATCTTAAATCAATTTATCACCAACTGTGCATCTTTGAGGTAGATATACGTAAGACTACATTTCGTATAACTCGATTCAGACACACTAAGTTCATAATTGTGTCATTCGGGTTAACGAATGTGCCCTCAGTGTTCATGAGTTTGATAAATGGTGTGTTTCACACCTACCATGACCAGTTTGTCTTGGTGTTTCTAGATGATATATTGATCTATTCTAGGACTATGGAGGAGCTTGAGGATCACTTGAGACATGTGCTATAGTGTTTAAAGGAGAATCAACTATATGCTAATTTGTCAAAATGTGAGTTCTTCAAGACTAAGGTGAGATATCTTGGACATGTTATTTTTGGTGAGGGAATTGTCGTGGATCCTTCAAAGATCCAAGCTATTATTGATTGGTTGACACCTACTAATCTTGTTGAGGTACATAGTTTTATGGGTTTGGCAGGTTACTACCAACGATTTATGTAGTGGTTTTCAAGGATAGCACACCCCATCACTTCTCTTCAAAGGAAAGGGAAGAAATTTATTAAGGAAAAGCAATGCAAGGTAGCCTTCAGACTCTTAAGGAGAGATTAAACATTGCTCCTCTCTTAGTTGTTCCTGATCCTTCTGGTGATTTTTTTGTGTGTATAGATGCTTCCTTGGAGGGTATAGGAGTTGTGTTAATGCAGGAGGGTTACATGATTTACTATGAGTCTCACAAACTCAAGGATCACGAGTTGAATTACCCTACACATGATCTAGAGTTAGCCGTAGTAGTACATGCTTTGATGAGGTGGAGGAAATTTTTATTAGGGCATCGATTTGAGCTGCAAACTAATCATCATAGTTTGTAGTACATCTTTACACAACCTAATTTGAATGCCAAGCAGAGATGATGGATGGAGTTCCTATGCGAATACAATTTTGAGGTGAAGTTGATCAAGGGAAAGGAGAATGTGGTTGTAGATGCACTCAGTAGGTGGAGACATGAGTTATTGGTAATGACTCGTAGCATGGATTTGAGGAGTCAGATACTTTCAACACTTCCATCGGATGGTTGGTATCAAGAGGTGAAGACTGAGGTGGAGTCAAGTAGAGCTTTGGAGGGAAGATTTGCAAGATATTTCCTTGAGTCAGATGGTCTTTTGAGGCACTTGGGTCATATTTATGTGCCTTCCACTGGAGATCTTCACACTTTGATCATGTTAGAGGCACATTGGGCACCATACTCAGCTCATCCTAGTATCAAAAAGATGCACGCTGATCTTCAACAACTATACTTTTGGGCCGGTATGAGAAGAGATATTACTGATTTTGTGTCTAGATGTCTTCAATGTCAGAGAGTGAAGGTGGAACACTAGCACCCTACAAGAATTTTGCAGCCTCATTTGATTCCAGAGTGGAAATGGCACATTATCTCATTAGATTTTATAGTTGGTTTTCCCATTTCTTCATGTCGACATGATGCCATTATGGTCACTGTGGATAGGTTGTTGAAGATGGCACACTTCTCTCCTATCTATTCCTCTTACAATGCTTCATCAATGGCCAAAGTTTTCATGAAAGATATTGTCAAGTTACATAGTATTCCTCATCGGATTATTTCAGACAGAGATCTTATGTTTACTTTAGTTGTTTGGATGTCCCTACAACATGCTTTGGGGACTTAGTTGAATTTCAGTTCAGCTTATCATCCGGAGACTAATGGGAAGACAAGGGGGGTCAATCAGGCCCTAGAGGATATTCTCCGAATGTATGTTATGGATCAACAGACACGATGGGAGGATTACCTATATCTAGTAGAATTTGCATACAATAACAACTATCATAGTTCTATTGGCATTCCTCCCTTCCAGGCATTATATGGTCATCTGTGTTAGACCCCATTGAGTTGGGATCATTTGGAAGACAAGGTTCTTTTGGGTCCAGAGATGCTTCAAGAGATGGAGCAATAGGTGGTTCACATTAGAGAGCTTTTGGTAGTAGCTTAGGATAGACAAAAGAAATATGTTGATGCTCACATAGTGGATTGTCAATTCTTAGTTGGTGACTAGGTATTCCTGTGTGCATCTGCGAAAGATTCTGATCCATTGTAGAAAAGGCTCTAAGCTCACACCACGGTTTGTTGGACCTTTTGAGATCTTGGAGAGGATTGGTCCTGTAGCATACCATCACTACTAAATTTGACACCATTTTTCGACGTTCGTTCGTCGGTCCTTCAACAAATCTTTGTCAGAAGAGTGACACAATGGTGAAAATCTTTCTGTCACTATTTTTTCGTCTAAAGGCCGACGAAAAATCAAACGTCGAAATAACAATGAAGAATAGTCGGTCGACGTCATCGTGAAATACCTCAGGATTTTTTCAAAATATTGATGAAAACTTTGGGTATCCACCAACAAATTACACCAGAAATTCATCGCCGGTTCAACAAAATGGGAAAGCAGTAGCGTCGAAACAATAGCAGATGTTCGTCACCATTACGACGAAATAGGCAAGTAGTAGCGTCGAAACAACACCAAAAGTTCATCGAATGTACGACGAAATAGGCAAGTAGTAGTGTCAAAACAACACCAAGAGTTTGTCAACTTTGCGATGAAATTAGCAAGGAGTAGCATCAAAAGAACACCAAAAGTTCATCGAAAGTGAGATGAAATGGGTAGGGAGTAGCATGGTAGCAACGTTGAAAGTTCGTCGAAAGGGAGACGAAATGGGTAGGGAGTTTCAACAAAATATTCATCACTGCTATAGAAACTTCATCGAGCCTTTATGTTGATTCGTCGGTGGTTTTCGTCGGTGGGTGTCATCGAAATTGCGACGAGGAATCAATTTTTTATAAATAAAAAAATCGTGGAAATGTACCATTGTGGAGACCTGATCATACATACAGACTGCATATTGGTTTGATGCTTCAAATGATGCATTTCTTATATTGAAAAGTGCATTACCTTATTGAGCTTCTCTTTGTTTTGAGAATAGTTTAATATTCTCTACTTAACAAGGCCAACCACGTGACGGTGGAAGCTCATTTGGACCCCCCCCCCTCACATCACTCTCAATTCCCCATACCCAATCATATAACATTAATCATTGATTCATCCATTAATAACATATAACATTCATTCATTCATCCATTAATAACATATAACATTCATTCATTAACATATAACATTCATTAATTAACATATTCACATTCATTCATTAACATATAATATTCATTCTTTTAGTTTTACATATTATCAAAAATATGGTTGTCATGATATGATTACAATCACTTTTTTTTTTGTTTCTTTTTCAAAGCTACATAAAGCTGAAGTGGAGTATCATTTTCTAAATCAATATATGTCCCCCCTTTAGTTGTTACCCTCTGCTTGTGATCTTAATGTACACATAGTCATTTGCTCGTGATGTGGATGCCGCTTCAAGGGGGGATCTGCTGCAATAAGAAAGAAATGTTAAACTGATATGTTTTATTATTATTGTTACAAGTATTTCATTAATTAAAAGAACATTAGAGTGGTTCTTTTTACCTGATGGGTCCACATCATGTTCCTGAAATTTTGTTATAGACTCATGCTCAACATGTTGAACACCCTCTAAATCCTGATCTACAGTTGAAATACGAAAGGTTACATTAATTAATACACCAATTGAAATTAAATATGTTTAAGAGAACATGAGGGTGGTCCTCTTTACCGGATGGGGCCACATCATGTTCCTGATCTTCTCTAGCCTGATCATGCTCAACACGTTGATCGCGCTCTACATGCTCT